>CM076609.1:76206655-76256321 GCA_038502775.1 Hippodamia convergens
ATACAAGTTGAAATCAATTGATTCCCCAATTCTCAAATGAAAGAGGTGACATGTAAAGGTGTATATTTCAAAGAAATTATACTTCTTCATTATACAGCTCTATAGAATATTTTAAGGAAAGACACAAGATTCAGCATTGAAATTCTAAAGGTGAGATTCAAGTAGGAAGATGACTTCTCGTATATTTTTGAAGGTTCTAGGAACTCCGGTTTTTTCCGAAAATGACATCAACTTTCGTTTTCAAATGGGAATACCCATTTTTTATTGCTTTAATAGATTCTTCATTGAATTCTGAGTCTTTTTGATTCCAAAAGTTTGAATTTTCCCGAGAAAAATCTCTTTAAATGAGGAAATACGAAAAAAAATCTCAAAATTGAACTCTGTTGAAATACAGACAACTTCGCGGTTTTTTCATTAAAAATTCTCATTTTTAAGAATCTCCGAGAAGAAGGGCTGATGCTTCTTTTCCGAAAGCGTGATTTTCAGAATATGATACAGGAGGTCACAAATTCTTTGTCAAAGTTAGAAGTGACGAAACATCAGAAAATTGTTTTTTTTTCAAATTAGTACCCCATATTTTCGAAGCATTTCCGAAATCTTCGTCAAAAAATAACAGGAGCATACGTCCAAGACTATTATCCCAAAATGAGTATTTTTCGAGATATTCAGGAAATACGATTTAGTCTTCAATTCTCAATCTCATTACGAATGTGTTTTTTTACTGAAAAATAATTAGCGGTCAAAAGAAATTTTTGAAAATCCCTGTTATCGAGAAAATATTTCCTACAGTTCAGTTCTTCTCTGTATGTTGAATGATTTTTTTGTTCTCAATCCAAACAGTGAAACGCATGTATAGTGCATTACAAAGTATGAGGATCATTAAAAAACATGCTTTCACTTTCTAGAATTCTTAAATTTTTCCGTCAAATCAAACGCATTGGTCACGACAAGGTCAATAGGAATTAATTGTTGAACAGACCGAAAAGGAGCTACATCATTGTATAAATTTGTCCCGTCACTTGTTCATTTCAAGAAAGAAAGAAATCTGCAATATTACTCCCAAGTCACCCGAATGTCATTTAAAGACAATTTTCGGAATGTCTTAGTTTTTGCTCCTGAAAAATATTCTGTTTTCTTGTGTTATAACATGTTTGGTTTATCTATGGGAGATGATTGCCTTTCATTGGGGTCCCGTATCGGTTTTTCAAACATCTGAAGTGCTGAAAAATCATCACCTGGAAGGTCGTATCCGGTTTGAAAAACCCTCACGACCAGAGAGCGAGAATTTGTGGATTTTGAATTTGAATATCGAAGGAATTTCGAAAGACAAGTGTGATTACGTCTCCAAATTAGCTGATGAACATGGTATCGAAGTGATTCTTCTGCAAGAAACCCACACGGCAACAGAAAAAAATCCTCGTGAAAGAGGACAGTTAAAAGTTATGTATTAATTAATTTTTTATAAGTTTAGCTTGTTATGTTAAAAAATTATCAGTTTGGTGAATTTCAACACTTTCGGAAAGGGGAAATTGATGGAGCTTTTTCATTTCTTTCAAATTTTGTGACATTTCTGTCATAAATATTTATAAACCTCCCAACATTATTTGGCCAAGAAATCTGAATGTTGATATTTTTTAAAGTACCAAATGCATTTCTAAAATGCATTTGATTTATTCTGAATAATCGATTTCTTTTCTGCTTTTGTCTTTTTTTCATTTCAGATTGAGAATTGCGAGTCGTTTTGAGAAGAATCTGTCTATCCGAGCCCATCGACGGATAACATGAAAATGATCACACTGATGTCTTTCAAGATTTTCCTGATATTTAATATTTTATGTTATTTTTTTACGGGTAGACAGGTTTTTTCGGCTGAGGTTTTTTCCCCTGGCTGTATAGTATCGTATGATACTAGTGATGATAGTATCGTATGATTCTATATAGTATCATACGAAGAATGTTATGATACCCCGTTCTTTTTTTACCTCAGCTTAGGTACTTTTTGTTTCAACATTTATTGTATTATTTTAGCTCTCTTTTTTATAAGACTATATATATATATATATATATATATATATATATACCGGTACTTGAAATTTTCAGTTTCCCCAGACCATTTCCACGTTTGTATGAACTCTTATTTTTTCTCATTTGAACATCTCATCGATAATCTTGTTAAATTATCTGATTTTCATAAATATTTTACAAGAAATGTTGCTACTCTGTGCATTCCTACACATGTAACGAAAAAATTTGAGTGTTCGCCTATTTATCAGGCCATAGTCTTATACAATCATGTACCACTTTCTGTTAAAATGTTAAGTGAAATAAAATTTAAGAAAATAGTAAAATGTCAACTGCTCAAAAAGAGCTATTATAGTATTAAAGAATTTCTAGATGATAGTAATATTTTTGATCTTTGATTTATGACTGTTTAATTTTTTGTCTTTGTCCTTGACTTGTCTTATACATATTAATTATGTCTTTTGGGATTAATAAAGATTATTATTATTATTAAAGATCTCCATCCAGCAATCGTCTTCTACGATCAGAAGTATCTACGTCATCATCAGTGCCAGTTTGCAGATATGCATGCAAGCCTTTGGTAATCGGCTTTCCTGATCTAACATTGTTTCATCCCTCCAAGACCCTAGTTGGGCCTCTAAAATTAGAGCAGCTCCCCCCTCAACTTCGGACAAGGGACCTACCCTGCCTACCCATCATCTGTTGATTCAAGACTCGGTAAATTGAAAGGGGGGAAGCGATTATATAATTTCAATTACCACCATTGATCTAAGAACCCGATTCACAATTTGAATAATTAACGGCTTTGATAACGGTGATGGAATACCGAGAGTTCCTAAATCTCATGAAGGATTGTGTGGCAAATCCAATTATGAAATTATTTCATTATTCATGCTTGATAATACGGATGTGTTGGAATTCGTACTGGTAAATCGATATAGAATAGCTTTTCTTTGAATTTTTTTAATGAACCATGAACAACGTTGACATAATTCAACCTGATCCACATGAGTAAGGGATATTGACTCAAATTGCAAAAAAATATAGTTTAAATGAGATTTAAGGATGAAAATTCATATTGATATGATTTCAAGTTGCAGGAAATAAAATTAATTTTAGCCTGTAGGTCGAGTAAAATAACGAAATTTTATTCCCAGAGAATTCAAGCATTTTAAGACTATCAATACAATGTATGGCCTCCACGGGTATCAATAATAGCTTGACATCTTCTTTGCATACTACACACGAGGTTGTTGAACATTTCTTGAGGAATTTGGTTCCATGAACGGGGCAGAAGCTCTCTCAGATCATTTAAGGATTCTTGGGTAGGTTGATGATTATCTAATCTTCTTTGGAGCATATCCCATGCATGTTCTATGCAATTCAAATCTGGTGAGTGCGGAGGTATTGGCAAATGTGGAATACCAAGCTCCTCGCGCGCATTTTCAACTATGGCTGCACGGTGCGGTCTAGCGTTATCGTCTAGAAATTGAAAAGTTTCACCAATAGCAGCGTGAAAATTTGGCAAAACATTGTCAATGATATGCTCCCTATAATGAAGAACACAGTTATCAGTCGTAAGGAACAGTTATTATAAACTTTATTCAACAGCAACGTTTCGAGAAACTCCTTCAGGATGAAAATTACAAAAAATGTTATGAACAATAAATGGGTCAAAAATACAAGAAAAAACAAAGCAATTACAATAACCAGCAGAGTAAAAAGCAATGAAAAATTACAAATCACGAACGAACAGTGAAAACACAGAAACAACGTCAATGACAAGAAAAATGTCAGAAATGAAAAGGATAAACAGGAAATTCACCAACTCACCTTATGAATAATGATCTAAAAATCATCTGAATGATTCAAACTCGTTAAATGATGATATTAAATATAAAATATGAAGGTTCATCTCGAGTTATCAAATCAACTTGACGTATAGGTAGATATGGGTTCACAAGTGCAAATGAAAGAACAATGAACCTCTCCCATACGCATGTGTGCACTCAAGAAAACATTATTCATTTCATCTCGCTCATCAAATTAGAATAGACAACACTGAGTGAACCAATATCAGACCTCGAATTAACAGAATTGGGGTGTTTCCTTATCGAAAATATGTCCCTCATTTTTAGCAGGTTGAGAAAGGGCAGTTGCCTCAGATTTCTTCTCGCAGTCTTAATGATGTTGCCTCAATCTGGACCCGAAATATTGACACGTCTGTCCAACATAAATAGCATCGCAATCCAAACAACCGCCCTATGAGTAAGGCGGTCATATTCCCAGAACAAAAGTGTAGATCTGTGCGCCCGATGAAACATATTACGGGGTATGCGTGGGATTGTCCATACGCTTAGTCTCAGAGAATTTGAAAATCGTCCATATCTGGATTCATCAGTGAAAAGGACACTACGCCATTGATCGTTCCAATTGATATGTTTCATTGCCCATTCCAGTCTTTGACGCTTATGGTCACGTGTTATTGGAACTCCTCTTAATGGACTTCTAGAACCTAGATTCACCTCTCTCAGACGTCGTCTGATGGTTCCGATGGAAACTTGGACCCCATCTGCATTTTGAGGAGTATTCCGTAGCATTCTACACGTAGATGTAGGCTTTCTTCTAGCCGAAACGGCGATGAAACGATCTTGAGAAGGTGAGGTTTTTCGTCGCCCACCAAGCTTTGTTCTTTCTAACACGAAATCTGTCTCCCTGAACCTATTCCAAAGTCGAAATATCACACTTTGGCTGACTTGGAACCTTTCTGCCACAACAAACTGAGTTAGGCCACCCTGTAGCATTCCGATAGCCCTGTTAGCCTCAGCGTTTGTTAATTCACGTCTTGGCATTTTCAGAAAACTCGTTTCAAATCGAAACCGTTGATAAACTGACTCCATTTCAAAATAAGAACATTCATAAAGCATATGCAAAGAACCAAATTTAAGAAAAAAGGCGACCAGATTGACGAAATGTCTCATACTGATTTTTATTGGATCGATTCAAGTTGTTATTGAGTTTTAAATGATTTTACAGCGATTTTCTCGAAAATTACATAGTTCTCAAAACGATTGAATGCGATATCCCTAACTCTTGTGGCGCAGTATAATATCAGATTCATGAAGCTGTGTCATTGTCACTTTCACTCGTGGCACTTTGATTTCTACTTATGTTATTTTCTTCTTCCATGATTTTCTCTTTTGAACGAAGTACAGTTATGTCTGAGATTAGGTTAACATTTTGGTTTCATATTGATTTTCTGTTTTGTGATTTTGCGATTATGTCAGATTGTTATTCATGCCAATCTCATGTTGTAGATGAATACTTTTGTCTTTTTGCCTTTGCGAATTCTTCCATTTATCAATGTTTTTTATTATGACAATTCTCGTAAAATGTCTTAGTTTTTGGTGCAGAAATATATTCTGTTTTCTTGTGTTATAACATGTTTGGTATATCTATGGGAAATGATTGCCTCTCATTGGGGTCCCGTAGCGGTCTTCAAACATCTGAAGTGCCGAAAAATCATCACCTGGAAGGTCGTATCCGGTTTGAAAAACCCTCACGACCAGAGAGCAAGAATTTGTGGATTTTGAATTTGAATATCGAAGGAATTTCGAAGGACAAGTGTGATTACGTTTCCAAATTAGCTGATGAACATGGTATCAAAGAGATTCTTCTGCAAGAAACCCACACGGCAACAGAAAAAAATCCTCGTGAAAGAGGACAGTTGAAAGGTTATGAATTAATTGATTTTTTACAAGTTTAGCTTGTTATGATGAAAACTCATCAGTTTCGTAACGTTCAACAGATTCGGAAGGGGGAAATTGATGGAGTTTTTTTTCATTTCTTTCAAATTTTGTGGCATTTCTGTCATAAATATTTTATAAACCTCCGAACATTATTTGGCCAAGAAATCTTAATGTTGATGTTTTTTAAAGTAGCAAATGCATTTCCAAAATGCATTCGATTTATTCTGAATAATCGGTTTCTTTTCTGCTTTTGTCTTTTTTCATTTCAGATTAAGAATTACGAGTCGTTTTGGGAAGAATCTGTGTATCCGAGCCCATCGACGGATAGCATGAAGATGATCACACTGATGTCTTTCAAGATTTTCCTGATATTTCATATTTTATGTTATTTTTTTTACGGGGAGACAGGTTTTTTCGGCTGAGGTTTTTTTCCCTGGCTGTATAGTATCGTATGATACTAGTGATGATAGTATCGTATGATTCTATAGTATCATACAAAGAATGTTATGATACCCCGTTTTTTTTCACCTCAGCTTAGGTACTTTCTGTTTCAACATTTAATGTATTATTTTAGCTCTCTTTTTCATAAGAATATATATATATATATATATATATATATATATATATATATATATATATATATATATTATGACAAAACAATTTTTCTGGATTCTGTTTGTATTTTTTCCCAATTATGACTTAGTATGGTCTCCTCCTTGATGCAGTTTCACAATCATTCCAACAAACCTCAAACGTCAAGAATGCGGCTGTATCTCTCGAACTCTCTTAAGCGTTGCCCATCAAAAAAGCTCTTCATTATTCAGAATGTGATAACGCGAAAAAAGCACGCCCGGCCCAAGGCTCCTCCTGAGCCAGTGCCAAAGAGATTATTTGTGCGTTTACTCAGTAGAATTATTCATCGAGATTGCCTGTTCTCGGGAGGGATCCGCAAACCGAACGGGCATTTAATTCAGCCCCCATTTGAATTTCAAAGACCTGGCGAGCGTGATACCCTCATTAGTTAAAAACTCACTTAGGGTCGTGCAGTCCCCGTTACGCCACTGTCTTTACCATATATCTACGTGAGATTTCGCCCCTTGGTTTGTTGAGCGGGAAGACCAGTGAATTCTGGCTTCTCAAATCTGGCATCCAATTATTTTGAAATAATATTGACCAACGCTGCAAATCTATGTAAATGAAAGAGACTATCTAGGGTTATGATTGAAGGAGCATCACGTTCAAACGACTGCAACAAATGAGATAATTCTTTTCTTGTTGTGTTCGTTAGGTTCACGACAAGGTTTCTATAATGTGCTATTCAAATGAAAACATGTAAAAGAAAGAAAAAATTATTCCAATTTTTTTCTGCCAACAAAGAGTTAGCTTTGAGGCTTAATTATATTTCGAAGTGACGTTCGTGCCTTAATCAAATGGAAAATTGTATGTCACTTTTGGAAACATGAACAGGAATCGCTGTAAAATCATTTTAAACTCAATTACAACTTGAATAGATGCAATAAAAATCAGTATGAATTTTCTGAAAATGCCAAGACGTTAATTATAATTATACTAATAGGGCTATTGGAATGCTACAGGGTGGTCAAACTCAGGTTGTTGTAGAGGAAAGGCTCCAAGTCAGTCAAAGTGTGATATCTCTACTTTGAAATAGGTTCAGGAAGACAGGTTCCGTGTTGCAAAGATCAAAGCTTGCTGGGCGACGAAAAACAACACCTGCTCAGGATCGTTTCATCACCGTTTCAGCGAGAAGAAAGCCTACATCTACGTGTAGAATGCTACGGAATACTCTTCAAAATGCAGATGGGGTCCAAGTTTCCATCGGAACCATCAGACGGCGTTTGAGAGAGGTGAATCTAGGTTCTAGACGTCCATTAAGACGAGCTCCATTAACACGTGACCATAAGCTTCAAAGACTGGAATTGGCAAGACAACATATCAATTGGAAGGATCAATGACGTAATGTCCTTTTCACTGATGAATACGGATATGGAGGATTTTCAGATTCTCGAAGAATAAGGATGTGGACAATCCCACGCATACCCCGTAATCGTCGCTATGTCCAAGAAGTCCATCCATTCCGAGGGGTAGTGTTTTGGTATAGGCCGGAATATATTTCAACGGGAGCACAGATCTACACATTTGTCCTGGGAATATGACCGCCTTACACTAAAGGGAGCATGTCATTGACAACGTTTGCCAAATTTTCACGCTGCTATTGGTGAAACTTTTCAATTTCTAGACGATAACGCTAGAGCGCACCGTGCAGCCATAGTTGAGAATGTTCGCAAGGAGCTTGGTATTCCACATTTACCAATATCTCCGCACTCATCAGATTTGAATTGCATAAAACATGCGTGGCATATGCTTCAGAGAAGATTAGATGATCATCAACTTCCCAGAATCCTCAAATGATCTGAGAGGGCTTCTACTCCGTTCATGGAACCAAATTCCTCAAGAAAGGCCACACATTGTATTGATAGTCTTAAAATGCTTGAATTCTCTGGGAATAAAATTTCGTTATTCTACTCGATTTTTCTTAACCACCCTGCATACGCTGCAGACCTACAGGCTAAAATTAATTTTAATTCCTGCAACTTGAAATCATTTTACAATGAATTTTCATCACAAAATCTCATTAAAACTATAATTTTTTGCAATTTAAGACAATATCCCTAACTTATATCTAAAGACTTGATTCTTCCCTAAATTTCAATGCCTATTTAGATAATCTGTAATGCTATGTTTCCGAGTATATTTTCCACATCTGTAAATGCTATTATTCTTTGGAGTGATTTCAGACACCCTACTGAATGATAACATTTTTTTATGTCCAATAATCATAATATCATTTTATCAAAGTGAAGATATTATAGAAAATAGAGTTTTCGCATGAATGTGTATAATTTGTTGATGTAGGTATTCATTGGAGATGATGTTTTCGCAACTGAAACATTCCCTCGCTTTTTTGTCCGATTTCAGCCGTTCGATTTTGGGAATTTGGATCATCGCGAGGTCGTGTTTGGTGCAGAACATAAAAGAAGCCACTCATGGCCACACTGGCATCTTTCCAGGGGAATATTGATTGGTTATTAGGACGGCATATCGGACACGAGCGGAAGAAATATGTCCGAAATCAAAATTCCATTTGGGAAGGAATCATTCGGTTTATCGGAAAGCAGGTGACTTTGGTTTCAAACTTAATTCGAGTAACGGTTGAATCAGAAACGAGGAATACCTACACTGCTCAACAAGGAACTTTGATACTGTTTCGAGAGTTTCGTTTTCTTAGATATGAAAAGTCTGAATGTTTACGCACTTATTTCATTCTTTCTTTACGCAGTTCTGTTTGAGTTTCATCCATTTTTGGTATTTGCAGTGAAACATCATTTCATTCAAGAAATTTGACCTCCTAAAACATCAACTACAGCCTGACGAAACCTTTGCATACTTAAGAAAAGATTGTTGAAGACATACTTTTCATTCCATACATCCAGCCTCATGATAAAAGATCTGTGAGCCTATTAATTGAAAATGGTATTCATTTCGATGGGAACTAAACTGCTTTACATGAGTTAGGGATATTGACTCAAATTGCATAAAAAATTGGTTTAAATGAGATTCTGTGATGAAGATTCATATTGATATGATTTCAAGTTGCATGAAATAAAAGCGTATACAGAGTGGTTAGGAAAAATCGAGTAAAATAACGAAATTTTATTCCCAAAGAATTCAAGCATTTTAGGACTTTCAATGCAATGAATGGCCTTCAAGGGCATCAATAACAGCTTGACATCTTCTTTGCATACTACACACGAGGTTGTTGAACATTTCTTGAGGAATTTGGTTCCATAAACGGGGCAGAAGCTCTCTCAGATCATTCAAGGATTCTGGGGTAGGTTGATGATTATCTAATCTTCTTTGGAGCATATCCCATGCATGTTTAATGCAATTCAAATCTGGTGAGTGCGGAGGTATTTGGAAATGAGGAATACCAAGCTCCTCGCGCGCATTCTTAACTATGGCTGCACGGTGCGGTCTAGAGTTATCGTCTAGAAATTGAAAAGTTTCACGAAATTTGGCAAAACATTGTCAACGACATGCTTCCTATATTGTAATTGGTCATATTCCCAGAACAAATGTGTAGATCTGTGCGCCCGTTGAAACATATCTGGCCCGTATCATAACATTACCCCCTCGGAATGGATGGACTTCTTGGACATATCGACGATAACGAGGTATGCGTGGGATTGTTCATACCCTTATTCTTCGAGAATCTTAAAATCATCCATATCTGGATTCATCAGTGAAAAGGACACTACGCCATTGATCGTTCCAATTGATATGTTGCCTTGCCCATTCCAGTCTTTGACGCTTAAGGTCACGTGTTAATGGAACTCCTCTTAATGGACGTCTAGAACCTAGATTCACCTCTCTCAAACGTCATCTGATGGTTTCGATGGCAACTTGGACCCAATCTGCATTTCGAAGGGTATTCCGTAGCATTCTACACGTAGATGTAGGCTTTCTTCTCGCCGAAACGGTGATGAAACGATCCTGAGCAGGTGTTGTTTATGTCGCCCACCAAGCCTTGGTCTTTCCAACATGGAACCTGTCTCCCTGAACCTATTCCAAAGATATCACACTTTGGCTGACATGGAGCCTTTCCGCTAAAACAACCTGAGTTAGGCCACCCTGTAGCATTCTGATAGCCCTATTAGCCTCAGCGTTTGTTAATTCACGTCTTGGAATTTTTATAAAACTCGTTACAAATCGAAGCCGTTGATAAACTGACTCCATTTCAAAATGAGAACATTCATGAAGCATATGCAAAGAATCAAACTTCAGAAAAAGGGCGACCAGATTGACGAAATGTCTCATACTGATTTTTATTGGATCGATTCAAGTTGTTATTGAGTTTTAAATGATTTTGCAGCGATTTTCTCGAAGATTACATACTTTTCCAAATGATTGAATACGATATCCCTAACTCTTGTGGAGCATACCCATAATTTGTATTAACCTATGTTAAAAAAATTCAACTGCTTCAAATTCTCTTCAGGCAGCCTCTGTTACATAATCGAATAAACAAACTTGTAAATAGAGCGAACGCTCCTGTGTTCCAGAACTGTTAGAAAAATTGACGCAACTTCGAATGTCAACATTCCATCGTGCAGTCCTGAATTGAAAGTTTCATTGGACGAGAGAAGATATGACGTGATCAAAGTGTTCTAGAGGTGAACATATTGAATATTTGATGTTTAAGTTGCAGAGGTCAACCAGAAAAGTTCAGGAAGTACGTACCCCTTTAGGGACTCTGCTTGGGATATTGTAGCCGATGTTTGGGTGTGTTAGAACTGAAATTCGCAAAAAGGATCACCGTGCAGCATTTATTATAAACTAACTTCATGACTAGGGCATCAGATAGTTTAATATCAAGTCGACCTTCTACGTAGTTTTTGGTCTATGTTTATTGATTTGAGAAAATCAATCAATTGTGTCTTTTCAACTAGCATGTTTACTTGAAAATGGACCGTTTTCAAGATTTTTGAACTAGAAAAAAATATGGGCGTTGATATAGGGCAACTCCAGTTTGCAAACTGCGGACTGACTCAAAATAATATAGAAGAAATTGAAAGGCCACAAAATATCATTTCAAACAACAATCCTTTAGATTAAGTATTTGGTAATTGCTCAACTAATGGAAAGGGATGAAAGAAAGAACAAAAAACGCTTTTCTCAATAGAGATTTTGAAAAAATCAATAATGATAATATATACTGCTCCACAAGAGTAAGGGATATCGTATTCAATTATTTGTTCGTAATCTTCGAGAAAGTCGCTGTAAAATCATTCAAAACTCAATAGAAACTTGAATCGATCCAATAAAAATCAGTAAGAGACATTTCGTCAATCTGGTCGCCTTTTTTCTGAAGTTTGCTTCTTTGCATATGCTTCATGAATGTTCTTATTTCGAAATGGAGTCAGTTTATCAACGGTTTCGATTTGAAACGAGTTTTCTGAAGATGCCAAGACGTAAACTGACAAACGCTGAGGCTAATAGGGCTATCGGAATGCTACAGGGTGGACTAACTCAGGTTGTTGTAGCGGAAAGGCTCCAAGTCAGCCAAAGTGTGATATCTCGACTTTGGGATAGGTTCAGGGAGACAGGTTCCGTGTTGGAAAGACCAACGCTTGGTGGGCGACGAAAAACAACACCTGCTCAGGATCGTTTCATCACCGTTTCGGCGAGAAGAAAGCCTACATCTACGTGTAGAATGGTACGAAATATTCTTCAAAATGCAGATGGGGTCTAAGTTTCCATCGAAATCATCAGACGACGTTTGAGAGAGGTGAATCTAGGTTCTAGACGTTCATTAAGAGGAGTTCCATTAACACGTGACCAAAAGCGTCAAAGACTGGAATGGGCAAGGCAACATATTAATTGGAACGATCAATGGCGTAGTGTCCTTTTCACTGATGAATCCAGATATGAACGATTTTCAGATTCTCTAAGAATAAGGGTATGGTCAAGCCCACGCATACCCAGTAATCGTCGCTATGTCCAAGAAGTCCATCCATTCCGAGGGGGTAGTGTTATGGTATGGGCCGGTATATGTTTCAACGGGCGCACAGATCTACACATTTGTCCTGGGAATATGACCGCCTTACACTTTAGGGAGAATGTCATTGACAATGTTTTGCCAAATTTTCACGTTGCTATTGGTGAAACTTTTCAATTTCTAGACGGTAACGCTAGACCGCACCGTGCAGTCATAGTTGAGAATGCGCGCGAGGAGCTTGGTATTCCACATTCACCAATACCTCTGCACTCACCAGATTTGAATTGCATATAATGTGCTTGGGACATGCTCCAAAGAAGATTAGAGAATCATCAACCTACCCCAGAATCCTTAAATGATCTGAGAGAGCTTCTGCCACGTTTATGAAACCAAATTCCTCAAGAAATGTTCAACAACCTAGTGTGTAGTATGCAGAGAAGATGTCAACCTGTTATTGATACCCGTGAAGGCCATACATTGTATTATTCTCTGGGAATAAAACTTCGTTATTTGAATCGATTTTTCTTAAACACCCTGTATGCTCTGCAGACCTACAGGCTAAAATTAATTTCATTTCCTGCAACTTGAAATCATATCAACATGAAGTTTCATCACAAAATCTCATTGAAACTTTTTTTTTTGCAATTGAAGTCTGTTTTATATAAGTAAAACCTATACCAATTACTACCCAAACCTGAACTCTCCCTTGCTCAGATGTTCCAAAACCTATAACACCCTTTTCAATCTTGTGAATCTTGAACTTTTCTTTAATTCTAAGCTTAGTTTTTCCAATGAACCGAAAAGTTTTTTTTCTCAATTCCAGTTGATTTTTGTAGGTTTAGTTTCAAGTTGGATTTGATTATGAAGTCTTTTGTATAATTTGATTATTATTGTATTTTTGTTAAAGATATAATTATCAGTGGATGCAATGATTGCGCTTGCCCTGTTATGTATTCCTCATGAATGAAATAAAAAAAAAAATCACGTGTGGCAGTGGAGGACTGCCGCGGTAAAGCTATTGCATAGCATCTATTCAAAAATAAGGAGATAATATTGCTGATTTAAATTTTTTTTATTTTTATTTATCTTACAATACATATAGGTTATTCAGGAATGTTTATCATTGAAACTATAGGTTTATGGTAACTGAAATAAGAAACATAAGTTTGAGACTCTTCTAAATATCTGGAAAATACCGCGTCAATAGTGGTCCCATATTTTGTTGTGGATTCTTGTGGATCATTATTCATTTTTAAATTAAATATTTCCGGAAGAAAAGTTGACAACCGCTCTAATTTTTTATCAGCGAAGTTAATGTTGAAATCGCCAGCCAAGATAAGGAAATTTATTACCATTTGTACCAATTATTTTCGACCCTTCTTCAGTGTACTCCAGTAAAGTGCGATGAATAAAATGCTCTAATTCGTCCAATTTTGGATTCGGAGAAATGTAAATTGCTACCATGACTATGTGTAGGCTATTTCTAAGTTTGCATAAGCATGCACAAATATCTCCAACAAATGAGAGTCTAACATTAACATCGCTAACGTCTTCAATATTTATTTCAATATTCGGAGTCATAATATTGGTAACATTATTACTATTTTGTTAAATAGCTACCCCTTCTTTTGGAACAGTATCTCGTTTGGATTGAAATTAGGTATTTCAATCGGATTATCACGCGTCATGCATGTTTCGGTAAGAAGTAACACATTGTTGTGTATCGTAACTGAATCTTGTAAATCGTATTTGTGACTATGTAGACTTTGGCAATTGAAAGTCATTATTGAAATGCCATTTTTATTACTTATGTAATCTAAGACACTTTGAGCTATCGTCTGAACACTATTTAAAGACAGTCTTTTAAATTCTTGCAACAAAGATGCAGTCGATGCAGCTTGCCTTCGATTATGATAAAACTTGAATGCAGAATTATCATTTTTGTCGTAATATATAATTTTTGAATATTAGTCACTCGAGAGAATGCAACATAGACGAGTTCCTGGGAATGTGATTTACTATACTCATATACTATTTCGTCAAAAGTTCCACCTTGCGACTTATGTATAGTTAGAGCAAGAGCTGAAGTTAATGGAGAATGTTTGCGTTTGGCTATACATTTTCTATCCGATGTTAATGAAATATTTGCCGTTCGTAATTGAATGGGAACAGCGAGATTGCCGACTCCATTTTGCACTGCTAGAGTGGCTGCACGCATGCGTCTAGTCGCAAGCACCCAAACACCGTGCCTGTGTTAGGTTTTTTTGTTACGGAATTTCTACATTCAGTCGCCGCGCTCTCAAAGCCTGTGATAAAAGCTATACAATAGCTTAATGAATGAAATAAAAAAAATATCCCTAACTTAGTGGAGCAGTTTATATCTTGAAAGTTCTACACTCACCTTGAGGAATAGAGCACCCTCCCGTTCTGATACAACCTGACGAACTTATTGGGTGTAGTTATGGTGTGCAGGTAGGATTGTTTACCGTTGTAAAAATAGGTGTCTGGCTTCCATATCCTTCCCAACATCGAAATGCTCAACGCCAAAGTGTCGCTAGCATTTCCCGGAAACTCCAGTCTTCGATCGACCCACGTCTGTCGGAAGTAGCAGTCCATAGAATAGGTCTGAAAGATCAAGAAAAAGTCGGCAATCAGGAAGCCAACAGACGAATGATTGGACGTTCATGTCCTAAGTTCGCATGCGGGATATTTGGCAACGAGAATGGTTGCTTTATCGGATATTGTGTTCGTGAAATAGAATGTTGTTGGTTTTATGGAATAGAATAACATTAATTCTTCCAGAAGGAGGAGTTTCTACATGAATACATGGAATGTAGGATGCGATAACAATTTTTAACGGCAGAAATAGTATTTGTTGATTTATCCGCAGTATGGAGAAATGGTTTTTGTACAACTGCCATTAAAAGTGACACTTTTAATGACAGCAAAAAATGTTAAAATTGATTGTGTACGTGGGAGCGTATGATGAAATCAGATGAGAAAAATTCAGCAATTGCAAATTTTAATTATCAATATTTAACAATCATTACTGATGAATATTAATATTAATCGTAAAACTAGAACAATTACTAACATTAATGCCCTGTGATGTTAGGGAGCTTCGCAACACATTATTAGAATCCTCAGCACCATCAGTACTTGTAGAAACCGAAGTACAATATTGGATGATGATGATCCAAAATTTGTTGGGGTTGGGAGAATTTTTTCAGCAATGACATTTCTATATGCAATGGAATGATCAACATAGCCCTCGGCTACTGTCGTAGACTTCCATCCACCATGTATATCCGTAATATTTGCTCCTTATTCTGCTAGCAATGAAGCGGAGGATCTTCGAAAACAGCAGTATATTGCTTTGGTTCTGGCAGTTTGTGGAATTCGGCAACAATAGATGGAATTTTTTCAAATGTATTAATACCGACTGGATTGGCAGTACACTTATTATTCAATTATTTCAGGAAAAAACGATGATGTTTGATGACAGAAGGGCGCAGTGCAAAGTACTGAAAATAGTCTACATACTTCTGAAAGAACGACTGACTTTCGTTTTTGTATTATGAAGTTTTATAACCAATGATTTATTTGTTATTTCGGTGTCTTCCACTGATAAATTTCCCAATTCTTCACGCCGACAGGCTCCAAATAATCCGAAAATAGTTTCAACCTTATCTATCAATATTTTTCATCTGGTGCCTCCTTTAACAACTTTTCAACTTGTTCACGAGTGAGAATTTTCGATTTTTTGTTACGATATCCTTCACATTTCCGTTTGAAATATGCTATTACCTCAAAATATTTACTAACATCCACATCATTTTTAACAAGGGCACTTGACTTTATCATTGAAAATTTGCTCCACAAAGTTGACGAACTCCATATTTTTGATTTTTCTTCTAAGTATGCCAGGAAAACAGTTTCACTGAAGTTCCCTTCTACATTTTTCAATTTACACCAGGCCAGGAAATCGTTATATGCAATATCGTACTGCTGAACAGATTTTTCAGGTAGGAGTTCCAGATTTGCTCTTCTTGCAGACTCTTCATTATCCAGAGGAACAACCAAATCGTCACTCTCATTAATAATCGGAGTCTCGACAAACATATCAAGCAGTTAAAAACCCAAGAAGAACATTGGACAGGGACGAAATTCAAATGACAGCGTCTTTTCTCATTTGTTGGTAATCATAACGTTTGCCATTCACAACAATCTTCTTATTGTCATTGCAAATTCGCCCATTTCATTGTCAAAATAGGGCATCGTAGGGTTTTTGTGTTAAAAGTGATTTAATTTTGTTCGTGAAATTGTTCAATTCGCTCCGCTCATTTCACAAACTTTTTCACTCACAAAATAAAACGTCACTTTCAACACTCATTTCATAAATAACTATTAATTTATAAACTAAATATTCATGAACTGAGGAAAACTGGTTAGACCAGCTATAAGAAAATGTGCTATCCGACATAAGGTGTTTTTGTCGATAATGATAGTAATTTTCGAACAATGGTCTTCCACAAGGTTCAGTTTTATCACCACTTCTTTTTGAATTATAAGAGAGAGAATTCAGCATGATGGAAAACAAAGGCAATATCATCGGCATAATATACAAATTTTTCAGAAGAAAGGTTACCACACAGATAAGTTGAAAGAGAGATGAGTTAAAACTGATCCTTGTGGAATCTTTTTCGATTAATATTGAGATTTTTCGATTTGGGTAAAGTCTTAGTCATTCTGCGTTATCTGCATCGAATTGAGTTTGTCACCTGAGGTAAAAACCTTCAAGAATTTTCTTATATTGAATGCATTTATAATCCAGAATTCGATTCATGAACACCAGTAGGAGAAGTGAAAGAAAAATGTTTTTCAGATCATCAACATTGTTTCAATGGGTTTCTCAACTTTTTAAGATGATACCACTAGTTTTCGAAGTAATATTCGTGAAGGACTGTATTATTTCAAAGTAATTAATTTTTTTCTTGTATTCAAATATCTGGACTAGATTCTCTTTACATTGCATGCAAAATTCCGGATTCTGATCTATATATTTCTCCTGTGGAAGAATTTCCACAAATGCAGGAAATGCTGTAAAGAAAAATTATCGATTCATCAAAGGATCTAACTGTTTAATGTAGATTCAATGCTATCAAGGGAATATTCAGCCATTAAAAAAAATAAAAGTATTGGCGAAATCTCGTAAATACTATATTTTCCAAGTAATTTGGTATTTACAAAAACACATATCTTCGAAATGAAAAAAATTGCTTACTTTCACTGAATACAAATACATGTTCAAAAGTTTCACACAAGTAAATTTCTACTACGAAGGTTTGAACGGTGAATCTTATACTCGTAAACTTCAGTGGCATGTTTCTAAGGGTTGGATTGCTAATAATGAATCTAAGCGGAATCATAACGAAATATATACAAAAAAGGTATTTCTCTATTTCAGTATCGTAATGGGTTCATTACAGTACTAAAAGTAGTGCTGTAATGAAACTCATTACAGCATTGTTTTCAGTTATATTTTTCATTTTGTGGTTGTCAGTACTGACCTCCGATTCACTCAATTTTCAAATCAATTCAAATTCCGTAAACTGTCTAATTTCGTAAGTCACACCAACTGCCAAGATACAATACAAAAGTCACTAATCTGAATTTTTAAGAGTATTCACAAAATTTGACTGAAATAGAGATAATATCGACTAATACTCGTTGCAAAAGACAATTCCAACACTCGTGCTTTCGAATTTCTCATTCGTGTTGGAATGAGAGCTCATTCTGCAACTTATTTTGGAATATAGATACTTCTCTTCTGATTCCAAGAACTTTTTCTTAAAATATCTCAAAGTTCAATGAACCTGTATATTTGACTTTCATTTTCTTCAGGTTTAAGCTCGATGATAATGTGAAGTTTTGTGTGATTTTTTGTGAAGTTTGAAGGACTTTATTCTAGCTCTACATCAATCTATAAGTATATGTATTTTATATGATGACATGGAATTTTTTTCATTTTCTCTGATGTTTGATGCACACCTTTCAAAAAATCGCAGTACAGATTGAAACCATTTATAATGAAAAGAGTTATTTCCAACAAATCGTTGTCATCCTAATATTCAGAAAAATTCAGTTGTACCACAAAAAACTGTCAGGTTCATTCAAGCATTATATTTTTTATTGCTATTAGTGTAACACTGAATTAAAAACTATTTTTTTAATTTTTTGTCGAATCTGTTCATTCTGCAACATCTTGTAGAACATAATCATGTGAGAATATTTCATTCTATCACAGTTTTCATAGAAATATTTATTGATTTCATGTTGGCTTCTTGATACTGATTCACTTATTATCTGTCAAACTCATGAGACAAAAAAAAGTTCTGCCAATCAATATTTTTCAATGCAAAACTCACTGAACGATATTTTTGAAAATATTTCATTAATTCGATGAAAATTCAGTGACTCAGAAAAAATAATGTTTGATATTCGTACAGAAGGCTCATTCTAACACTCGTTCCTTCAAAAACTCGCCATTCGTGGCTCGTTAGTGAATTTCGAACTTCTGTGAGAATATCAATAATTTCTGGACTTGTATCATGAATAACTATTTGAAGGTTACTTAAGATTCAAGCTTGTAAACGTGGGAGAAAATTTTTTCCCCAGAACCCCAATTTGGAAACGAAAAAAAATTATGTTCATTTTTCCTTTCTTGAAGAAAAGAAACTTCAATCTCCCCTATTTCTCCCCGAGAAAATTCGACCTAATACGAATAAGGTGATAGTGAAATTAAGCCTGATGTGGTTATAGAGCCCTCACCTTATCCTATTAAAATAACTCACATACCATATCAACTTCGGATATCGGACCCATGCTCCTAACCATGATGTCGACCTCCACTACAGCTGGCGGACCTGAAATACCACAAAGTTGCTTATTACATTACTTGCGTTAGGGGAGTTAGTTCATTTGAACTCGGGCTCGGAATTCCGATGTTCCCGAGACAGCTAAGAAGGGGAAATGAAACTCGACATCACTGTGTACAGCTTTGGAGATAGTCCGAAAGAAAACTGATGTTTTTTTTCAGATGAAACCTGTCTATTTGTTGATATTTAATTTTCCCCAATTTTTGGTTGGAGTGCCTTTATGAAGAATCAAATGGCGGAAAATGTTCAATGACATAATAGTGCTAATTGGTCGTATAAATCTTTGATAGCCCCCTCATAGTTTTTTACCTATTAGCAATTATATGTTTTATTACGGCGTAGCCATCTATTTATCGGAATGCGAAATGCGAGTCAGACGAAGCCGGCGTGAACATCTACCGTAACATGAGGGCGTAAATATCGAATTTAAAGTGTTCCACAGACGATAAAAAAATGTTCGTATCTAATGTGTCTGGTTAGTTAACGTTCGAAGATTTCGTGAAGCGATCGTGTGATATCATGAACACCAGGTGTCAATTTGGATTTTCTTGAGCAGTGTGAGCTCACTTCGAATAATGTTTATCTGGGAGAATAAAGAGGTTGTGCGGAAATAAGAATGTGCCCATACGAAAAAAAAAATCCGAAAGCATTAAATGGTGTTTCGATTTGAAATTTTTATTTAAACGTCAGCAGAAACGCATTATTCACCGAGTTCGTTCCCAATTCGACTTTGTGTATAATTTTTTTTTATGTTCGTTACCTCAGAACTTTTGACTTGGCCAACCGATTTTAAAGCTTCTTTCTTATTCGAAAACTGTATCATCATTTACAGCACCATTTCATTTTCACACAAAACTTGAAGCAAATTTGAGACTCGTATGATTTGCTCACAGATGCCATTATCAGAACCAGATTTCGAATAAAAAAGAAGCATTGAAATCGGTTGGACAAGTCGAAGAATCTGAGGTTAAGAATATGAAAAAAATTGTACAAACACAAAGTCGAATTGGGAACCAACTCAGTTAGATCCGTTTGCGCCATCGTTCCTTAAATATTTAAGTGACGTTTCGATCCTTAAACCTAACCTCAAATTTGAGGATGGGATTGTAACCCAAAATATTTTGTCAAACTGACTGAACATTTGTTGTTTTCTATGAAATTATAGCAAAAAAATTTGAAATTTCAACTAGCATGAAATCGTCAAAATGACAGTAAAGCTAGGAAATGACAACTATCATCTGTATCCGGCCAGCCAATGAAAAGGCTTCATTGAACTAGGGTGAAGTTGAACAACGTGAAAAACTGAAATATCTCTAGATAGAACTATTTAAGGGTCCCTACATAAATAATAAAAAATATTGTTCTATATTCTAAGGTCCCTTACCTAAGAATTCCATTTGAGTGACAGTCCTGCAACTGTCAATATTTAAGGGATCCTTAACTTTAAGGAACGATGGTGCAAACGGATCTTAATAATGCGTTTTTGTACAACTGCCATTAAAAGTGACATTTTTAATGACAGCAAACAATGTTAAAATTGATTGTTTACGTGGAAGCGTATTAGAAATATTTTTAACATTAGTGTTAAAAATATTTTTAGCACTCCATTTTCTTATGATGAAATCAGATGAGAAAAATTCAGCAATTGCAAATTTTTATTATCAATATTTAACAATCATTACTTATGAACATTAATATTAATCGTGAAACTAACATTACTGCCTTTTAACGTTAGGGAGCTTCGCAACACATTATTAGAATCCTCAGCACCATCAGTACTTGTAGAAACCGGAAGGACAATATTAGATGATGATGATCCTAAAATGAGGTGGGGAGAATTTTTTCAGCAATGATTTTTCTATATGCCATGGAATGATCAACATAGCCCTCGGCTACCTACGTAGACTTCCATCCACCATGTTTTTTATATGCGTAATATTTGCTCCTGATTCTGCTAGCTATGAAGCGAAGGATCTTCGAAAACAGTGTCCTGTATATTTCTTTGGTTCTGGCAGTTTGAGGAATTCGGCAACAATAGATGGAATTTTCCCAAATCTATTAATACCAACTGGATTGGCAGTACATTTATTATTCATGTATTTCAGGAAAAAACGACGAAGTTTGATGACAGAAGGGCGCAGTGCAAAGTACTTCTGAAAATAGTCTATATACTTCCCTATAATACTGAAAGAACGGCTGACTTTCGTTTTTGTATTTGGAAGTTGTATAACCAATGATATATTTGTTATTCGATGTCTTCCACTGATGAATTACACAATTCTTCACGCCGACAAGCTCCAAATAATCCGAAAATAGTTGCAACCTTAATCATCAAGTATTTCTCATCTGGTGCCTCCTTTATAAACTTTTCAACTTGTTCACGAGTAAGAATTTTCGATTTTTGGGGACGACATCCTTCACTTTTCCGTTTTAAATATGCTATTACCTTAAAATATTTACTTAAATCCACATCATTTTAACGAGGGCGCTTGACTTTATCATTGAAAATTTGCTCCACAAAGTTGATGAACTTCATATTTTTGATTTTTCTTCTAAGTATGCCAGGAAAACAGTGTCACTAAAGTTCCCTTCTACATTTTTCAATTTACACCAGGCCAGGAAATTGTTATATGCAATATCGTACTGCTGAACAGATTTTTCAGGTAGGAGTTTCAGATTTGCTCTTCTTGCAGACACTTCAATATCCAGAGGAATAACTAAATCGTCACTTTTATTAATAATTGGTCTATCAAGCAGTTGAAAACTCAAGACGAAAATTGGCCAGGAACGAAATTCAAATGACAGCGTCTTTTCTCATTTGTTAGTATTCATAACGTTGGCAACGTTTGCCATTCACAACAACCTTTTGATTATTTGAATATTAAAATGCATTTTGAAGTTCATTGTCATTGCAAATTCGCCCATTTCATTATCAAAATAAGGCAGTCGTACAAGAAACATTGTATGGTATTCGTGTTAAAAGTGATTTTATTTCACAAACTTTTTCACTCACAAAATGAAAAGTCACTTTTAACACTCACATCATAAATAACTATTCTGTTGACGTTAATATGAAAATTCAAATCTAAACACCATTTAATGAGGTCGTATATTTTTTTCGCATGGGCAGATTATAATTTCCACACAAGCTCTTCATTCTCCCAGATAGACATTGTACAAAGTGAGCTCACACACAAGAAAATCCAAATTGACACACGAGCGATTCACGAAATCTTCGACCGTTGACTTACCAGACACATTAGATACGGATATTTTTTATCATCTGTAGACCACTTAAAATTCGATATTTACGTGCTCATGATACGTCAGATTTCGCATTTCGCTCAATAGATGGCTACGCCGTAATTAAACATATAATTGCTGATAGCTAAAAAACTATGAGGGTGCTATCAATGATTTATACGACACCAATTGGCACTATCAAGGCACTAAATATCCGACATAGTTTCAGAATTAGTGCTTCCAACCTTTCGCTAACTTCATTTAACTTCAATATCGGTAGTGGTTACGTTCATGGATTTATCTCGGCGATAGTGTTTGAAAAATATGAATTTATACTCAGACTATCCCCTTATCGGTATTTCAGAATTGTATTCCTGATATCGTATTTGACTCACCTCCAAAATCTGGCCTGATGCTGTTATCGTACCCCCTCAACAGATTATCCAATATGATAGATATGTTTCTGTGGTTGTTTTTTTGTGCTTCCATTGGTGTTTGCTTCAAGGATATCGGAAACACTATTCGAAAAGGCAGAAGGAACATGATGGAAATGCATGGTTTCTTGAACATCTGGAAAAATTCAAAACGACGTCAATATAATTTCAATCATTATCACAATAATCAGTTATAATATCATAGAGATCTAGGCGATATGCGAAGTGAATAGCTTCGTATACGGGGAACGCTCTGTATAATGTAACATTTCGATCGTCCCACTCTTGCAGCTTTAAATTCAAGGATTTTTCTGCATTTTCTCGATCAAGAAGGTGACTTATTCAATTCAGTTTTCGGGATACAATTTGATGGAACGGACTAACGTGACGAGCATTCCTGGATGATGTGAAATATATATATATCTGTCAATAACACTCATAATTCGGTGGACATTGTTTATGAGCCGATCGATTCCGACCCTCGCACCTGCAGAATTTTACGACGAAAATTACGATTCGATGAAGAACTGGTTAGGATCGTTTCAGGAGATGTATTATACGTTTAAGAAATATTGTCATAAAAGCAGGCTATCGGAGTCCAGCCGTTGCTTCATCATTTGTTGCAAAAAGTAGGAGCTGTTTAAATTTAAAATTTTCTTAGGTTAATTAAAAAGAAAGAGCACGTGTGACACTTGAGGACTGCCGCGGTAAAGCTATTGCATAGCATCTATTCAAAAATAAGAAGATAATATTGTTGATTTGAAATATTTATTGATCTTACAATACATTCAGGTTACTCAGGAATGTTTATCATTGAAACTATAGGTTTATGGTAACTTAAATAAGAAACAAAAGTTTGAGTCTTAATGTCTTCTAAATATCTGGAAAATACCTCGTCAATAGTGGTCCCATATTTTGTTGTGGATTTTTGTGGATCATTATTCATTTTTAAATTCAATTTTTCCGAAAGAGACGTTGTCAACCGTTGTGATTTTTCATCATCGAAGTTAATGTTGAAATCGCCAGCCAAGATAAGTAGAAATTTATTACCATTTGTACCAAGTATTTTCGACCCTTCTTCAGTGTACTCCATTAAAGTGCGATGAATATGCTCTACCTCGTACAATTTTGGATGCGGAGAAATGTGAATTGCAACCATGACTCTATGTGTAGGCCATTTCTAAGTTTGCATAAGCATGCACAAATATCTCCAACAAATGAGCGTCTAACATTAACATCGCTACCGTCTTCAATATTTATTTCAATATTCGGAGTCATAATATTAGTAACATTATAAATATTTTGGTAAAAAGCTACCTCACCTTTTGGAATAGTATCTCGTTTGAATTGAACAATACAATTGAAATTAGGTATTTCAATCGGATTATCACGCGTCATGCATGTTTCGGTGAGAAGTATCATATTGGTTTGTCTCGTGAATCTTGTAAGTCGTATTTGTGACTATGTAAACTTTGGCAATTGAAAGTCATTATTGAAATATCATTTCTATTACTAACGAAATCTAAGATATTTCGAGCTATCGTCTGAACACTATTTAAAGACGGTCTTTTGAATTCTTGCAACAAAGATGAAGTCGATGCAGCTTGCCTTCGATCATGATAAAACTTAAATGCAGAATTATCATTTTTGTCGTGATATACAATTTTTCAATATATGTCACCCGAGTGAGTGCAACATAGATGAGTTCCTGAGAATGTGATTCACTATACTTATATACTATTTCATCAAAAGTTCCACCTTGCTACTTATGTATATTTAGAGCAAGAGCTGAAGTTAATGGAAAATGTTTGCGTTTGGCTATTCATTTTCTATCCGATGTTAATGAAATATTTGCCGTTCGTAAATCAATGGGAACAGCGAGATTGCCGACTCCATTTTGCACTGCTAGAGTGGCTGCACTCATCCGTCTAGTCGCAAGCACCCAAACACCGCGCTGTGTTAGGTTTTTTCGTAACGGAATTTCTACATTCGGTCGCCGCGCTCAAAGCCTGAGATAAAAGCTATGCAATAGCTTAAAAAACATTTTTGGTTAATGGACTGTATCTTCGTCAATATTGGGGTAAAAGCTTAGAAACTAGAAGCCTAGAAACAAGAGTCTTCAAGCTTCAAAAGTAACTTTTTTCATTTCCAATACGAACATTTTTCACTGAGATAGAGCTTGTTGAAAATGATAAAAAAAAATTGGAAATTTTTCTGTTCCTTTAATTCTTGCGCGAAGTATATTTGTGTAGGCTTCAATTTTTCTTCTGAATTCCTCCATTTATCTGATAATGCCGTATTCGATAATAACTTCATCCAATTATGAAACAGGAAAGTGAGGGCAGCTTCAAAAAAAAATTCTCCAAAAACAGATATGTGGTCCGAGGATAAATTCACTTTGTGTGCAAATATCGCATCCCAATATCTGGACGACCCGAGAATCTGCCCCGAGTAAAACAAATTCGATATAAGCTCCAGCAGGGATCGGTGAAAATTTGAAATAGAACTAGGATCGGAGAGTTCAACTTTCGGCAAGTTTTGTCGTTTTGTGTATCGAGAATTGGAATATCGTCGGTTTCCTGTTTCCAGAAAGTTTGGCGAATCCATTTGCTGGCCTGTCTCTGGTTCGTATTAGCCTCATTGTGTGTAGAAATCCTTCTAGTGACGATGAGGAATCGTTGTCTAAGTGTGCTGACTTTGAATAGCAAACTTTCCAATTATCATGTTGATCTTAATCTCATCTGAATGTACAAGGTGGGTCTGAAACTTTGGACCGTTCGGAATATGACTAAATTACCATGAAATTCTTTTCTGGAGTGCCTCTTGTGGAAGATATGGTTTCCTAATAAAGGCTCTCGAAAAGATATTTTTCGTCAAATCCATGAAAAACATCCACAAAACAGGAAAATGCAAAACTGAAGTATTCAAATCGAATTCCTACATGACAAGAAAAATTCATAAAAGAAATAGTGATAATAAATAACCAGAAAATTAACAAATGCAACACAGGATATTTGCATAATAAACTGCTCTACAAGAGTTAGGGATATCGTATTCAATCATTTTGAAGAGTATGTAATCTTTGAGAAAATCGCTGTAAAATCATTTAAAACTCAACAACAACTTGAATCGATCCAATGAAAATTAGTATGAGACATTTCGTCAATCTGGTCGCCTTTTTTTCTGAAATTTGGTTCTTTGCATATGCTTCATGAATGTTCTTATTTTGAAATGGAGTCAATTTATCAACGGTTTCGATTTTAATCGATTTCGATTTTTCAGGAAACTAGACAGACTTTCGAATTCAAAGATTTCGAGATTATACCGTAAAGTTCCAGAATCATTTTCGAAATGAAAGAATTGAATATCAATTCTCCAATCCTATGGACTCAATCGGGTTTCTATGGACAAGTTCTTTTTGCAAAGTCACATTTTGCTCGGTGACCCAAAATTCACAACATCAAACGACGAGTAGGCCTTAAATCGATTTGTTTTCGGTTTCCAAGGAGATGGAACTTTCATTGTGAAAAATTTGATAGTGTGGCGTGCAGAAGTTTTTTCTCCCGTCTTTAAATTTCAATATTTTTCTGTTCCTTCAAATCTGATGTCGTGTTTCATCGCAAAATTGGTAAGTAACTCTACACGTATATTTTCTTACATGAAATTAAGCGCATTCTGATGAAGACGAATGTGAATTTTTCATGATTGTAACTTTCGTGTTTAGATTAAAAATTTTGATCAGACAATAATATTTCACTTTCACTTTCATGCCATTTTGACGATAGATCAATGCAGAAGAATGAAAAATTCTGCTCATTACCATTTGATATTTCATTGACTTTCACTTTTTTATAGTTTGAGTGATTGTCATCGTTATGTCACATTTTGGAAAAGTTTCTTGAATCGAGAATATTGTGCAGTTCAAAGAGAAAATGCTTGCTTATGACGCAAACCTAGTTTGTTTTTATTTGATTTTGATAATTGTGGTCCTTTAGGAGAAGTGTTACATCTTTTCGTTGATATTTCATCATTTAGACTTGTGATTTTTGGAGTGAGGGATAGGGTTTTTTCGAAGTCGAGTTGAATTTTCTCTAGTGAGCAGTTTTTTCAGGAAAATTTGGCCAAACTATCGAATATCCATAATATCTTTATTCGTTTTTAATGTCAGTATACAGGGTTATTCATGAATATGGCTCTATAGAATATTTTTAGGAAAGTCACAAAATTCAGGATTGAAATTCTAAAGTTGAGCTTCAAGTTAGAAGACGACTTCTCGTATATTTTTTGCAGGTTCTAGGATTTTTCCGGAGGTGACATCAACTTTCGTTTTTCAAATGGGAACATCTATTTTTATTGCATTAATAGATTCTCCATTGAATTCTGAGTCTTTTTGATTCCAAAAGATTGAATTTTCCCGAGAAAATTCTTTTCAAATGAGGAAAAAATCTCAAAATTGAACTCTGTTGAAATACAGACAACTTCGAGGTTTTTTTCATCGAAAATTCTCATTTGAGAATATCCTAGAAGAAAGGCTGATGCTTCTTTTCCGATAGCGTGATTTTCAGAGTATGATACAGGAGGTCACAAATTCTTTGTTAAAGTTAGAAGTGAAGAAACATCGAAAAATCGTTTTTTTTTCAAATTGGAAACCCCATTTTTTCGAAGCATTTTCGAAATTATCGTCAAAAAATTATAGAAGACTCTTATCCTAAAATGAATATATATATCCAGGAAAAACGATTTTGTGTTAAATTTTCACTCTCATTCCGAATGTGATTTTTTACTAGAAAATAATTAGCGGTCAAGAGAAATTTTTGGAAATCTCTGTTAGAGAGATTTTTCAATAGTTCGGATGAGTTCAGTTTTTCTTTATTTTTTAAAGGTTAGGATTATTTCCGCAAATTCTTAATTCTGGAGAATTTCTTTTTTGTCATGGTAGGGAAATTTGAATTTTCAGTGATGAAATTGTTACATGTTCTGTTAATTATTCTTCAAAAAGCATCAAAGTTTATTACAAATTATTTTTTCTGCATTCCTGACAATTTTTCACGTTGACTTCATACTCATATTGAGAACTTCAAACCAATTGTTGCTCTCGCATTACATATGATAATTCAAGAACTCAACTCGTCTGAACTATACAAAATATTTTGTCGATAACAGAGTTTTACAAAAATTTCAATTGACCGCTAATTATTTTCCAGTGAAAAAACACATTCGGAATGAGATTGAAAATTGAAGAAAAAATCGTTTTTCTTGAATATCTCAAAACAAATTTATTTTGGGATAAAATCTCTCAGACATATGCTCCTATTATTTTTTGACGAAGATTTCGAAAATGCGTCGAAAAAATGGAGTTCCAATTTGAAAAAAACAATTTTTTCATGTTTCGTCACTTCTATCTTTGACAAAAAATTTGTGACCTCCTGTATCATATTCTGAAAATCACGCTATTGAAAGAGAAGCATCAGCCTTTCTTCTAGGAGATTCTCAAATATGAGAATTTTTAATGAAAAAACCGCGAAGTTGTCTGTATTTCAACAAAGTTCAAATTTGAGATTTTTTCTCGTATTTCCTTATGTAAAGAGAATTTTCTCGGGAAAATTCAAACTTTTGGAATCAAAAAGACTCAGAATTCAATGAAGAAAATATTTATGCAATAAAAAATGGGTCTTTCCATTTGAAAAGCGAAAGTCCTAGAACCTTGAAAAAATATACTAGAGGTCGTCTCCTTACTTGAAGCTCACCTTAAGAATTTCAATCCTGAATCTTGTGTCTTCTCTAAAAATATTCTATAAAGGCATATTCGTGAATAGAATAGAATTTTATTGGTCATTCAAAATTTACAAGACACGTCAAAATATAAAATTACAAGTACAAAAATTCATACAACTAGTTGTAAAAAATATAAGATTCATAAGACAAACTAACAATTCACCATGATATCAGAAGATAAAATTCATACTCTCTTCGGTAGAGTAAAAAGCTTGAGAAATTGAATTTTTTTAAATTTTACTCTTGAAGTCCTTTTTGTTCAATTCCTCAAATGTTCTTGGCACTTAATTGAACATTTCAATTCCCATAACCCTGTATACGGTCGTGAAAGCCTTAAATTAATTAGTTTGTGAGTTAGTAAGGGCAGTTTTCGGAGATAAGTTAATCGAAGCACTTTCCCTCAAGATTAAAAGATATGGAGGTTTTTAGTATTAATAACTATAATAACTCTCTTTATTTCCAAGAAGATAAAATGGACTTATTGTGGAATGCGTCAATGGAAAAAGTGTTAACAAAATAATTCAGTTCTTCAACATACCCAAAACAAAAAGAAATAAAAATACAATTCACAGCCCAGCAAATTATTCTTTAAAGTAACAGCACTTAACTAATAAGAAATTCTTCAGTTTTAGTTCGAAAATATTTACATTCTTTGATGTTTTAATGTTGGACTCTATCTTATTGAAAACATTAATGCCCAAGAGCCCAGAGTAGCTGGAAGCTAGTCATTTTCCGAAGGAGTTTTGGTAGTTTCATTGTAAATATTCTCGTTAACAAGTATGTCCCCGATGCCTGATGAGCTTTTTTCAAGAAAGAAACTCTCAATAATAATAATATTATTAAATTATTAATTTATTTGCACAAGACTTATACAGCGGGCACATCTACCATCTAAGGTTTACACGGTTTGTTAACAGGAATCATTGTACATAAAAACAATAAAAAGCTCAAGATGTAGAAAACATAAAAATTTAAAACCATATTTATGTAGAAGACTATACACAAATACATATATAGGAGACAAACTGGTAGCTCAGGAAGCAAATCATATTTGAAACCCGTACAACCCTTAAATTGTTTTCTTTCTGTCAAAAATTGTTGTACTCCTGAGTCTTGTGTCTTTCCTAGAAATATTCTGGAAAGCCATATTCGTGAATAACTCCATACGGTCATGAAAGCCTAGAATTGATTTGTTTGTGATTTAGTAAGGGCAGTTTTCAGAAAAAAGTTAATTGAAGCACTTTCCCTCAAGATGAAAAGGCATGGAAGGTTTTAATAGCTGGGTGCTTTCCACCTCAAGTACTTTTTCGAAACAGTTTAGGTAGTTTTATTGTAAATATTCTCGTAAACAAGTATGTCGTCGATGCCTGATGAGCTATTTTCAAGGAAAAAACTCTTAATAATAATAATACTATTATATTATTTATTTGCACAAGACTAATACATTCGGTACGTACAAAACATCTACCATCAAAAGTTTACTTGATTTGTCAACAGGAATCATTGTACTTAAAAACAATAAAAAGCTCAAGATGTAAAAAACATAAAAATTTAAAACCATATATATGTGGAAGACTATACTCAAAAACATATAGGAGATAAACTGTAAACGTGTAACCCGTAAATTGTCTTCTTCAAGAGCAAGTTCCTCACTCCCCTGCCAAAAATTGTTGTGCTTAGTTTCTTACAATCATTTTCATCTGAAAAAAAAAAGGCTAGAACATTGAAAAAATATACGAGAAGTCATCTTCTTACTCTTTCAATCCTGAATCTTGTGTCTTTCCTAAAAATATTCTGGAAAGCCATATTCGTGAATAACTCAATACGGTCATGAAAGCATAAAATTGATTAGTTTGTGATTTAGTAAGGGCAGTTTTCAGAAATAAGTTAATTGAAGCACTTTCTTTCAAGATGAAAAGGCATGGAGGGTTTTAATAGCTGGGTGCTTTCCACCTCAAGTACTTTTTCGAAGGAGTTTAGGTAGTTTTATTGTAAATATTCTCGTTAACAAGTATGTCGTCGATGCCTGATGAGCTATTTTTGTGAAAGAAACTCTTATAATCATTTCTATTTAAAAACATTTTTTTCCAGATAAACTAAAACCCAAAATGAAGGCAGGTGGTCCCCGTCGCCTCCCGCACATCCTCCAGGCCATAGAAGACCTGGGGGACACCCAGGGCTCGAGCACCAGACGCATCATCGACCAGGTGGAGAGCACGCACTACGGCAAGGTTGAAAGGCCGAAGAACCTCACCAGCGACGTGAGGAGGGCCCTCAAGTACGCCGTGGACAACGGCATCGTCAGGGAGAGGGCCGGGAAGTTCTCGGTGGCCAGCTTCTACGGGAGCAAGAGGGGGGCTGATCCCTCCAAGTCGATCTTCGAATGCAGGCGGAGGAGGAAGGGAAGGGGTAAAAGGAGGAGGAGGCACAGGTGAGGTTAACTCTTCGGTCCATTATTTAAATCAGCTTTATTATCCTTTGGCAACATTATATTTCATTCTCTTTGACCAATTGCTTTTTTCATTTTTTTTTTCTTTCATATACATCTTCAAAAAGTGGACATTTTCGCTTTTGCCCAGTATTGAAGAAACAAAAGCAGTTTGAATATTTCTGTTTGTAGCTTTAAAAGTTTTACAAAAAAGTGACACAGGTTCGCTAAAACCGCATGTCTCTCTCTATCTAGTCTATCTTCAATAATAGCTGAGATACAGTGCAATCTCAACCAATTTAGGACACAGTGTACTACGATTGAAACGACTGTACTATATGATGAAGAAATTAATGATATCATATCAGATAATGATGAAGATTAATAATTCCCTCGGACGAATACATATATAAATTTCAGCCTTACAAAAAAAAGTTCATTTTTATTCATATTTTACATAACTTTTTCATGTTCGAAAATATCCGAAATAATGTTTCAACAAGCACTTTTTCACTGGGATCATGACACTATTTCAAATTTTTTCTACTATGATTTTTTTTTATTATATAAAATGAAGAAGAATGCGTTTCTATTAAAAATAAAAAGTGTTTTTTTCCACCCTTTGTACACGGGATGGAAAAAATTTAATATAGTGTATTATTTCCAGTAAAAAAGCGCCTCAAAAAGTTTTAATGGTTTTCATATATTTTCATGAATGAAAAAAATATGGTACATTTTCGAAATCGATAATATATCAAAATTAAAAAAAAAATTAAGATATCGTGAAACAGTTTTCACTTATGATGTTTTCAGGATAATCGAGCCCAGGACACCTTTCAACATTTTTACCTATCCAGTCCAGAAGTATCAGAAACAGTTAAAATCAAGCAATTTGGGATATACTGTACAATGTGTCCCAAATTGGGTGAGATTGCACTGTATCTCACTATTGTTGAAGATAAAGACATGCGGTTTAAGCGACCCTGTGTCACTTTTTCGTAAAACTCTTAAATCCACAAACGGAAATATTTCAACTACTTTTGTTTTTGAAATACAGGAGGAAAACGAAATTATTTCTCATGCAGTGTACATGGTGATTGTTTATATTTTACTCAATAGCTATCTCAGTTAATATTGGTCGTACAAAATAAGTAAATTTGTAGTTTTTCTTGATAGCCATTCAGAATTCAGTTTTAATAGGTGCATAAAGGCATTGTAAATCTATTTTTTTTTAACTGTTGTTTTTTAAATGGTACACCGTGTATTACATTTTCCTAATAAGTAGAGCTGTTTCTTCTAATTTCAAATATATATACTTTATTGAGGTTATCTCTGGCAGTTTTTTTAAAATAAAAATATTTTCTTCTAAATGTAAGTCAGCTGGGGTACCACATAAAAACAACAGTTACAAAAAAATTAACGATGCCTTTATGAATTCCTTAGTACTGAAATCTGAATGCTCATAAAATATAGGTACTACGAATTTACCCATTCAGACGTTTTTGTATGACCAATATTTACTGAGATAGCTATTGAGTGAAATATAAACAATCACCCTGCACACTGTATTGTGTAATTTGTTCACACTTTTATCCAGATTGCGCACAATTTTGGTATTTTTCGAATGGAACATCCTGTATATTTGAATGTCAAATTTTCGCATTTTTTTCGTGAATACCTTGATGTATCACAAGCTAATCTTCAATAAATTTTAGTTAGAAAAATTCATAATATTAATGTTTGTTTATTTTATAGAAGGCCATGAATTATTTCACACATGCATTTGATCATTGCTTTTTCAGCACGCCATGTACCTCATTTCATTGTATTTTAACATAAACTCAAAATATCACTCTTCAACATAAACTTCCTAATGATGAAAACAAAGAACCTTAATAAATTAATATTGGAATTTTTCATGCATGTTCAATATGTGTTAAAAAATTTATGACCTAATATTGAAAAAACAAACATGAATATGGATTCTTCTGTATTTTGAAGCTTAAATTCATTGAAGGTTAGGTTATACATCAATATATTTAGAAAAAAATGCGAAAATTTGATGTTAAAATATATAAATATAAATACCAAGTTTGTGCGTGCTCAATTATGAATACAATGCTCTGAAAATTTTTCTTAACAACGCCACTGACTTCTGCGTAAAAATATCTATTAAGAGCAATTTAAATTTTTTTCTGTCTTATACAGTGCCTGAAAAATAATTACATCTCGAAAAAGTGAACATTTTCGTTTTCGCCCTGTATTTCAGTAATAAAAGTAGTTGGAATATTTCTGTTTGTGGTTTTTAAAGTTTTACAAAAAAGTGACACAGGGGTCACAAAAACCGCATGTCTCTATCTTCAATAATAGCTGAGATACAGTGCAGTCTCAACAAACTTGGGACACAGTATACAGGGTGGGCAAAATTGGTGATACCTGAACTGCTGCAACTTTTTAATCGAGAGAGGTAGAGGAAAATGAATAAAATGTAGTCGTCTTTTTTAGAGAAACTGATAATGCTATCAACTGCATCCCTCTATAATTTTTTGTTTTCGAGTTATAGGCCAACATTGAAATTAGGGCGATTTCAACTTTGGCCATTATCTCCGTTTCTGTCTGTGCTAGGATGTTGAAATGAAAACATTATACAGATACTTTTTTCTTAGCAATCCAGTAGCGTTTTATGTTTTTTTTTTCCAAGAGGTTTCCTTGCTGGGCTATAACATAAAGTTGTGTTTTTTCTTATGGAAACAATAGTTTGAAATGATGTATTTTTGAAACGGGAAAAAATGCCAATTTTAAACTATTGTTTTCATAAGGAAAAACATGTTATAGATAGAGGAATGCAGTCGATGGCATTATCAGTTTCTCTGAAAAAGACTACCGAATGTTTCAGTCATTTTCCTCTATCTCTTTCGCTTAAAATGTTGTAATTCTAGGTATAACCAATGTTGCTGAATGCTCACTGTATCGAAAAATGAAATTCAAAATTGGGTTTGATAATTTATCGCAAAATGCATTCAATATGTTCGGATCATTTTTATGAAAGATATTGAGATTTGAAAATTTTGAAAATTGTTGTTCGGTATTCCACTCTCGAAGTGTTTGCAGCGTGAACAAACAGGAGTTGGCAAATGATTGTGGCAACATCTTTTTCACATTACGAACATATATATGATGTGTTGCAACCTTCAATATCCACAATTTGAAACTTAAATAAATGAACATGGATGGACAAAAATGAGCCAAATGAGTTTCAGAAGAACATTTCACGAGGAATAAAAAAAATTCTCAATACTAAAAATGCATGTGAATTGTGAAGTAATAAAAATTTTAAAATTTTTCTTCCAGGAGGCACGGCAGCCTGAGCAGCGTTTCTGAGTCTGAGGCCTCGCTCTCAGGAGACGAATGGGAGACAGACAGGGATCGTTCGTACTCGCGAAGCCGCAGCAGATCTCCTCAGTACACGAGCGCCGGAATCATCAGTCATCGCAGACGAAGGAAGGGAGGCAAGAAGAGGAGGCGCAGGAGGGGTAGGAGGCACTCGCTGAACGACCGCGATGTCGACTCCAAAGCTCCTGGAAAAGGTATGAATTTTTCCGGATGAATTTCTACTTGTTTCTGAGTTAAAACTCCTAGACTCGGAAATTAAAAAAAATTTTTGGAAGGAGTCTCCTGTAGCAGATCAGTTGGAAAAAACGATGAAGCATGCAACTGATTAACAGGAAAGTTTACGATGAAATAGTCAAAATTGTTTCTTCGGCTATTGGATGAAAAAAATTCAAATGAACTTTCAAACCAAAATCATTTAGGATGAAGACGAAATAAATTGATAATTATTAGTCATTTTCCTGAGAAGTTTGGAAGTTTCTCCTCTCGACATGAATTAGGAACAATATTTTCTCTAATTCTCATTTCTCTAATTGTGGAACAAAATCGTGAAAAAATACTCTGCGCAAAAAAATTAACGCACATTCTGAAAATCTCAAATTTAATGAAAGTTTACTCTACATTGACTTAATAACTTATTTTTTATGTTCTCTCGGGAAGGTTTTCAACGAAACAAGACACATTAAATGGAAGAAAAATTCAGGATTTCACCGAATCTTATGTGAAAGAAGAGAAATGAACAATTTTCAAAATACTGAAATGCTGATAAGTGATATAATACTGGGTATTTCCACCCCTTGCGTTCATTACAGCTCGGCAACGACGGTTCATACTCAAAATGAGTGATCTTAAAATGTTCTTATCTAATCCTTCCCCTACATGCTCTTCAAGAATGTTCCTTATATACTTATCAGCATTCATCCATTATCAACGACCACTAGGTCTGTGCGAGCAGAGAGATATTCCACCCCATACCATAATCGATCCTCTGCCGAAACCAGTAGTATTCAGGAAATTGCACTGAGCATAACTTTCATGTGGACGTCTGTATACAAGGGAACGTCGATCACAATGGTAGAGGCAGAATCTAGACTCATCTGTGAAGAGAACTCTTGCCGCGACACGAGGCCTCAAATCATATTCTCTGAGGCGATTTCTTATTGTCTGAGTCCTAATTTGCACCCCATGAGTTTGTTCAAGCTGATTTTGAAGGAGGCGAGCGGTTGCAAACCGTTGTATCAACGAAGAAACTCTCAAGTAACGTTCTTGAATGGCAGTTGTTACCCCTGGTCTACCCTGTCCTGGTCTTCGGACATTCATACCTGTCTCCCTGAATCGCTGCAACATTCTGGACACACTTGTATGGGAAACTCTAAACCTTTCTGCAATTCTTGTGTATGTCCACCCTTCTTCTCGCAAAACTACCGCTTCGGCACATTCCTCTTGGGTCAAATTGCGTGTTTCGCGTTGCATAGCAATCGAGTGTAGAAAATCAAACGAAAGAAAAACTATTGATCACTAGAATCGATCGAGAACAACTGATTTTAGAATGGAGCCAATACATTCAAAATCTGATATTATCATCTTTTTTTATTCCTGCTGGGAAAACACATCTGTATTGAAGAAAAACGTTGAAAGTGGATAACATATGCATGCATAATTCTGATAAAAATAATTATCATTGAGAACACCTTCAGTTGTAGAAAAATTTGAGGTTTCCAAATGTGCGTTAATTTTTATGCGCAGTGTATTTCAATAAATTTTCATTTATTTTCATTATAAAAAAACCATTTCAGATTATGAGTATTATACAAAAATTTGGCGTTCTCATTTGAAAAGACAGGTGATATCATGTTCCACAATTTCTGAACTGGCTTCAAAAAATAGTCAAAAATAAAAAATAATTCAAGCTTATGCGCTGAGTACTGAGTACTTTCGATTCTTTCGAAACTATTAACGATCGAGAACTATTCACTATGGTCAGTTGATCAATACCAACAAATGTTGAGATGTTTTTCAATCTTTCTTGAGATAAAAAAAAACTTCAATCGTTGAAAATTCAAAGTTGATCCATCTGTACCAAATGAGTTATCGATTTCAACGCCCACGACATCGGGGTAACGAAATAATACTCCCCAGAATTCTCCAGACTTAACCGAAATCCACCAATTGATTACAATGGCGTTTTCAAAGAGGAGCGACGTGATTGATCGAACGGCTAGTGGATGACCAGCCGACCAAAAAGAGGTGAATGGAATGTTGTTTGTTCTTTTCCTAGAGTGTCTCGGTTGAGAAGCAAGCTATTTCGGTTTTTGCGTAACAATCATTTAGTTCTTTATCGGTATGTCTTTTATTGTCTGGTTGAAGATAGTCGTTTTCTCTTGAACACCATTTTTTGGCGAGCAATACATCACCATCTTAATGATGGAAGCGTAGGACGGTAGGAAAATTTCTTTAGAATTTATAATGAGGCATTAATTTACAACCGGAGTCGCCTTTAACTCCGAGAAAATAATCAAACAGAGACTTTTTTCTACTAGCGTACATAATACATAATATGATATAACCACACCGAAGGTTTTTTCCATTTTTACTCAAAATCACTCCATATCATCTTCAGGCCAAGCAAATTAGAATTTTGCCTGGGAATAATTGGTGAAGTTTGGGAAAATGTTTCAATCATTTATTTAGGCCTCTAATATCAGTAGTTTGAATTTTGCCCCAATTTTCCAGTGGAGCGTATGTCGTGACGTTCGAAAGACCTGGAAATTTTCGGACTATTTTATGTTTTTCTTGAATAGCTCCTAAACTGAGCACCTGGTAAAAACTTTGTTATTCAAAAATGTGCAGCATTAAGGTTTGATTCTGAAAGTACTAAGACATTATATTTTGATCCAGTAGTTTATAGAAATCGGACGTCGAAATATGGCAAATTATTACACTTTTTGAAGAAACACATATTTTTACTATAAAACGTAAAATACACTGCTCAAAAAAATTAACACACCTTATGGAAATCTCAAATTTATTCTTCAACTCAAGGTGTTCTCAATGATAATTATTTTTATCAGAATTATGCATGTATTATGTTCTCCACTTTCAACGTTTTTCTTCGATACAAATGTTTTTTCCCAGCAGGAATGAAAAAAGATGATATCAGATTTTGAATGTTTTGGCTCCATTCTAAAATCAGTTGTTCCCGATCAATTCTAGTGATCAATAGTTTTTCTTTCGTTTGATTTTCTACACTCGATCGCTATGCAACGCCAAACATGCAATTTTACCCAAGAGGAATGTGCCCAAGCGGTAGTTTTGCGAGAAGAAGGGTGGATATACACAAGAATTGCAGAAAGGTTTGGAGTTTCCCATACAAGTGTGTCCAGAATGTTGCAGCGATTCAGGAAGACAGGTATGAATGTCGTTGCCGAGCTGTAATTAACGCAAGGGGTGGAAATACCAAGTGTTAAATCACTTATCAGCATTTCAGTATTTGGAAAATTGTTCATTTCTCTTTTTTCACATAAGACTCGGTGAAATCCTGAATTTTTCTTTCATTTAATGTGTCTTGTTTCGTTCAAAACCTTCCCGAGAGAACATAAAAATTAAGTTATAAAATCAATGTAGAGTTAACTTTATTTAAAATTGAGATTTTCAGAATGTGCGTTAATTTTTTTGCGCAGTGTATATTGTCGTCATACTTTTTAGTAGCAGAATTTAATGCTTAACACTTTTGAATACCACGAAGTTTTTTATAAAGTTCTTAGTTTAGGAGATATTCGAGAAAAACATGAAATAGTCCTAAAATTTCGAGATTTTTCGAACTTTACGACATACGCTGCTCCACTGGGAAATTAGGCAGTATTGTCCTATTCGTTCAAAAGATATTTTCTTGGTTTCATAGTTTATTCCAACCCTGTATAATTTCAGCTCCTCCAAGAAAAATCTCTCAATCATTCACCCGAAATTCCAATGATTGAAAATTTTCTCATCGATATAACGAAATCATCAGTGAAAGATTGAATAATGCCGATGTTACATCGATTGGTTCGGGACTCCTGTCGCCAAATTCCGAATGGAATACCTCTCGTAAAACGGATACCATTCATTGGGGTTAATTCGTTTCGATCTGACCCTTTCTCACGTTCATCAATCTCGGATTACCAGAAAAAGTGGAATCGGATTAATGTTTTAATCTCGTCAGGCGGATTGTCAATTCGAGATTTAATTTCATCCCTGTGAAAATTTCGATCAACGATTTGAATGTTAATATCAGCAACGGGATTAGTGAAGTGAATGCTGGTATTTTATGAAATTGTGAAAAAAATTTTCATTGAGAAAAAATCATTTGATAAATTATCAAATAATGCTTGGTAATATTTTTGTACGACAGACAATACTGACATGGGTTTTCATGATTTTCTAAGTTCACCAATGTGATGGAGCTTTGAATGAATACATTTGATAAATCATCAAAAATTTCAAAAATACTCCGAGGTAATTCTCATCAGTTATCGACGGTTGACAGTACTATAGAAGTTTTTCCAGATTTTTTCTGTATTACCATTTTGAAAACATTTTCATTTTATGGGGGAATATCTTTGAAAGGAAACCACAAAGGTTTATGATGAGTAATGAACATTTTTCATTCTCGAATAATTTAGTTTAATCAAAAATTTTTTTTTTGCAGATGGAAGATGTTTGGCCCATCATATGCAGGATTGCGACAATCCAGGATGTCAACGTAGTTACGACAAGGAAGCTGACGACGATAAGAGAGGAAGTTACATCAACTGAAGCCAATCTTGTTTCGTTTTTCTTTCTTCGAGTCTTTTCCCATGTAAATTGTTGTGGAATATATCTTATATAACATTTGTTTTGTTTGCTGGCCAATTTGATATAATATATTTTTCAGAATCAACAACGTAGGTTGATGCACTCATTGTTTTTTTCACTGTCACAAAAATTTCATTGTGATAGATTTCATGAGTTTTCCAAAATTAAAAAAAAAAAAAGTGTTTCTATCATGAGAGATGATTCAATATCACAATATTCGGATTTTGTTTGTTGTATTATTTATGTTCAGTGGAGTCTGAACAATTTAGCCATTCCAACAAGGCATCAATTTGGATTGAGTATATCTATTTATTTCTCAAGTTTTTTATTAGAATATATTTTGTATTTATTTCTTTTAAATTGTTAGGTTTTATGAATGTTCATGTAGGTGTCGGAATTCATATTTAATATGATATTTATTGATATATTTTCAGTTATGTTTTTGATGAGTGTTTATCTCGATGATATGAAGAAAATCTCTAGAAATTTTAAAAATAGAGTACTGGCGCATTCGCCAATTCGCTACCTAGGCCTTTTTAATTTTTTTAACTATGAATATCATTTATTAATAATAACACATGAGGTTATTGTGCTACTTTACTAATATGTACAGGGTATCCCAAATTGCTCGATTTTGGCTATTTCTGGTAATTCTGGACCAGATAGGTAAGTAAAAACTTCGAAAGGTGTCCTAGGCTCGATTTTCGTGAAAACACCATTAGTGAAAACCGTTTCACGATATCTTCATTTTTCTTTTTAATTTGGATATATTATCGATTTCGAATATGTCCTATAACTTTTTTGTTTACGAGAATATCTGAAAACGATCAAAACTCTCTAGAAGAGCCTGTTCACCGGAAATAAGAAACTATATTAAATTTTTTTTCTCGTGGAAAAAAAACACTTTTTTATTTCGAACTCATTTTTTCTCCATCTTATATCATAAAAAAAATTTGAGGAAAAAAATTTTCAATAATGTCTTGTTCCTAGTGAAAAAGTGTTTGTGGAAAGTTTTCATCGTTTTCTGATATTTTCGAAAATGAAAAAGTTATGGCACATCTTCGAAATCGAAAAAATTTCAAAATTTTGTTATATCTTCCAAACAAATGAAGATATCGTGAAACGGTTTTCACTACAGGTGTCTTCACTGAAATTTACCTACACCATTTCCAATTGTAATTCAGAAATCGTCAATTGACATTCAGAAAACATCACTTGTATTTCAGATTAGTTAATTGTATTTCAGAAAACATCGAATGTTATTCATATTTGTCAATTGAATTTCAGAATATATCAAATGAAATTCAATTCAGTGACCCGAAATACATTTGACCTGAAATACAATTGATTAATCTGAAATTCAATTGACGCTTTCTGAAATTAAAGTGAATAATCTGAAATACACTTGACGGTTTCTGAATTACACTTGGAAATGGTGTAGTCTAGAGGTACCAGAAACAGCCAGAATCAAGCAATTTGGGATACCCTGTATAGTTTCATATAAAGAATTGAAAAACAGACTTATTGCATTTGGCTGGTAAAAAAACTCGATGATTAGACAAATTCGGAACATTTTTCTTCTAATCCACATTGAAGTCTGAGGAAAAAGATAAAATCAGGAAAATTGCACGCATGTTGATTATTAGAAACAACGAAAATAGTAACTGTGAGTTAGAATTTCACAAAATCAAGCTGAAGGATGTATGAAAAAAATTAAAATTGAACAATAAATGTTTTTGAAGAAAAATTAACAAAATTCATGAAAGAATAGTGATAGATTGAACAGATTTCATCTAACGGTCTCAAAAAATATCTTGTTCAATCTATCTTTGAAATCATAGTGATTGATTCTTCTAACTCTCAATATTTTCATTGCAAATTATCCTTCCTACTGCTTTCCCTTGATTTCATTTTTTTCATTCGGATATTCATACCGTCGAGTACAATATTCACTTTTGTCCGACTAAATGAACATTTGTCTGAGAGTTACCAATGGACGAACATAAGTTTTCCAACCCTCCGCATGAAAATTTAAGTAACACCGCGTAATCCGCTCTGAGAATAGAATACACCGAAGAAGATTATGGTGGTCAGTGAAAAGACATCCCACCAGTACGCTTGATTTATATGCAAACGAAACATCATATCCAGGAGGGTCGCTTCTTGTGGAAAAAAAAACGTAAAAAAAATTACCCCATCAGCGTTGAGACGTTATTTTGGACATGCCCCATATAGAATGGGATACGACATCGATCATGTCTGAGCTCTATGAAATAACGTTCGAAATCTCTCGCATTTCAACTATTTGACGAAATGGTATATTGTACATCAAACTGAATTCAATAATATTCAGGGTTATTCACGAATATGGCTCTATAAAATATTTTTAGGAAAGACACTACACTTTTTCGCCATTTTTTTCACAATAATACAGAATAACTCGGCAACTCTCATCAATGATGGTACAGTTATATATCATAGAAAAATAGAGAAATATTCCTTAATTATATTCAAAACACATAGAAGGTTAACAGTAATTCGATTCGACATATCCCTCAGTCACACCCTGTGCTACCCTATTTTGAAGAGTTTTTATAGCGTCAAGCTTTTCGGTATTTCCCTTTGAATGTCGCCACATGATCCTTTTATTGGGGCTCGGCGGCTTATTTGACATGTTCTTCAGGCGGCTTGCATCTTATCTGTTATTGCAGAAATTATTGTCAATTCTCCAATCAAGATATGTTTATGAAGAAGGGGAAAATATTATGAAATCTTTTTATTTCCATTTCCATTCTAGTAGTGATAGAAACAAGTGATTGAATACGAAACCATGTTGTGAGTTTGTTTACGGTCAACGACAAAGTTTTCAATGTTTTGACTCTTTTAGTGCCATTGGTTTCAGAATTACAATTTCATTCAAGGTTAGTTTTAGAATTAATTGCGTAGCTTATTCATCCGTTAAGAAACGTCTCTCGTATTTTTTCATTTTCAATATTAAAAAAAAGAAAAGTTATTGAATGCGCCAATTTGAAACGGCAGTTCGAATGTCTTAAAATTTTTCAGAAATAAGAAAAAATGTCAGATCGGAGAAAAAAATATTTGAGTGGAGCTTGCAGAAGAAAACTTTAGAGAGAAAAAGAAAATGCATTTTCTATGTGACGAAAGGTTTTTTTGATATTTTAATAAGCCAATAGCTGAGTCAATTCAATAATATTCAGGGTTATTCACGAATATGGCTCTATAAAATATTTTTCTCTATTTCAGTATCGTAATGAGTTCATTACAGTACTAAAAGTAGTGCTGTAATGAAACTCATTACAGCATTGTTTTCAGTTATATTTTTCGTTTTATGGTTGTCAGTACTGACCTCCGATCGAATCAAGTGTCGAATCAAATCAATTCAAATTCCGTGATCTTTCAAATTTCGTATATCACACCAACTGCCAAGATACAAAACAAAAGTCACTAATCTGAATTTTCATTTGAATTTCGAGAGTATTTCACAAAAATTGACTGAAATAGAGAAAATACCGTCTAATACTCGTTGCAGAAGGCAATTCCAACACTCATGCTATCGAAAACTCGCTCCTTCGTCGCTCGTTTTCGAACTTCGCATTCGTGTTGGAATAGGAGCTCATTCTGCAACTTGTTTTAGAATATACTATTAGGAAATACACACTACACTTTTTCGCCATTTTTTTCACAATAATACAGAATAACTCGGCAACCCTTATTAGGATCAATTTTTCTGTAGGCAACCCTATATCAACGCTTATGCTGATATACATTTTTTTTTGGTCTTTCACAAGGTTCAGTTTTAGCACCTCTTCTTTTTAATTTATATTTGTGTGACATTACAACTACTTCCGAAAAATTTATTTATGCTGATGATATTGCTCTGCCTTTCCATCATTCTAATTTTCGGACAACAGAAAGTACCCTTTCCGCAGATTTGGAAATAATGAAATATTACTTTTGAAAGTGTCGTTTTTGCCCGAATGAAAATAAAACCGAAGTTTCATGTTTTCACCCAAATAACCATCAGAAATATAGAAATTCGGGTAACACTTTCGATTCTTCTCCCTTAAGACATAATTCTTATCCTAGATACCTTTAAATCAAACTTGATTTCTTTCCAAATTTTTGTTTCCACACCAAACATTCTCCAACTTCAATTAAAAAAAAAATTAAGTCTTTGATCAAACCCTGTTCTGAAATCAGTGGTGTTTTTCGCCGCTGAAAATAAGCTATTATATTCATTTCATTTCCATCCATTCATTGCGTATTAATTCCACAACTCTGTTGTTGTGTGCAATCAGCTTAATACAGAGTCCGAAGCAATTGTATTTAATCTCATTCTGGTGATCGATCAATTAACTGCGAATATTGATTGTGAAATTTACATTCGAAATCGTCTGATTGATAAACATCAGTTAATGAAACTATGAATATGAATAGAACTGTTTTATGGTGCCTAATATTGTTCTCGCCAATCAACTTCATGAATATTATGGCGTACACACGTGTTCAGTAGGAATAGAGCAACTGACGGAACGCTTAAGTATACTGTTCAAAAAAATTAACGTACATTATGAAAATCTTAAATTCATTCTACAACTGAAGGTGTTCTCAATGATAATTATTTTTATCAGAATTATGCATGCATATGTTATCCACTTTCAACATTTTTGTCCAATACATATGTTTTTTCCCAGCAGGAATAAAAAAGATGATATTATCAGATTTTGAATGTATGCTCCATTCTAAAATCAGTTGTTCTCGATCAATTCTAGTGATCAATAGTTTTTCTTTCGTTTGATTTTCTACACTCGATTGCTATGCATCGCGAAACACGCAATTTGACCCAAGAGGAATGAGCCCAAGCGGTAGTGTTGCGAGAAGAAGGGTAGACATACACAAGAATTGCAGAAAGGTTTGGAGTTTCCCATACAAGTGTGTCCAGAATGTTGCAGCGATTCAGGGAGACAGGTATGAATGTCCGAAGACCAGGACAGGGTAGATCACGGGTAACAACTGCCACTCAAGAACGTTATTTGAGAGTTTCTTCTTCGTTGAGACAACGGTTTGCGACCGATCCCCTCCTTCAAAATCAGCTTGAGCAAACTCATGGGGTGCAAATTAGCACTCAGACAATAAGAAATCGCCTCAGAGAATATGATTCGAGGCCTCGTGTTGCGGCAAGAGGCCCAGCTCTTACCCCAGCCCATCGAAGGGCGCGTTTGGATTTTGCGAGAGGGCATCACAATTGGGAAGAGGCCGATTGGGAAAGAGTTCTCTTCACAGATGAGTCTAGATTCTGCCTTTACCATTGTGATTGACTTTCCCTTGTATACAGACGTCCACATGAAAGATATGTTCAGTGCAATTTCCTGAATACTACTGGTTTCGGGGAGGATCGATTAAGGTATGGGGTGGAATATCTTCGACTGCTCGCACAGACCTAGTGATCATTGATAATGGAGCTATGAATGCTGATAAGTATGTATATGAGGAACATTCTCGAAGAGCATGTAGTGCCATTTGCCCCATTCATTGGTGAACATTTCATTTTTATGGACGATAATACCATACCGCATCGTTCAGGAGTACCTTGAAGAGGTTGAAGTCTCTCGAATGGAATGGCCAGCAAGAAGTCCAGATCTCAATCCGATTGAGCAGGTTTGGGACAACCTCAATAGAAGGCTCAGAAATTCAGAAAATCATCCAGCTACTCTTAATGACTTAGAAATCCAACTCGGAGAAATCTTGGAAGGATTAAATCAGAACATTTTAAGATCACTCATTTTGACTATGAACCGTCGTTGTATTAAATCACTTATCAGCATTTCAGTATTTTGAAAGTTGTTCATTTCTCTTCTTTCACATAAGATTCGGTGAGATCCTGAATTTTTCTTTCATTTAATGTATCTTGTTTCGTTCAAAACCTTCCCGAGAGAACATAAAAATAAGTTATAAAGTCAATGTAGAATTTGTGATGGACTTCAGACCCCTGATTAGCTCATATTTCGAAAGTGGAACACCGGTGACCACATTGCCTACTTCCACTTGAGAAATCAATAATAAATATAATATGAGGACTCCGCTAACACAGCAAATTCAAACGATTGCATTAGATATGAACTAATTACTTAATATTGTCATTGTAATCACTTCTGGTCATTCAGTCTGCGTGTTTCTCGGAAATGGTCCGAAAAAGGTGTTATCTGTTATGTTATGTTATGTTAAATAAAAGTTAGTTAGAAAGCAAGTGTTTTTCCATCAATCACATCACACCATTGGATGCAAGGAAGTGCCGATACTTGCAGCCAATACAAGTTAATTTTCATTAAAATTGAGATTTTCAGAATGTGCTTTAATTTTTTTGCGCAATGTAGATTTTAGACGATTGGGTTAATGGTAGACCGATGGACAAAGTTCCCCTGGATGACTGTAATGTTTCCTATTATGACTAAAAATCATGCTTGATTCCTCGAATCTCTGTTGTATCTTCCACACTGTTCCAAATGGGAAATTGGCCGAACCTCCCTAACATAATCTCTCGGTCAAATTCATAATCCGCATCTAACTGTTGAAACGTCACTTCGTATGTAGTTCGAGCCGCTTTCAGACGTGCAGGAAGACGTGTGGAAAGACGAGAATTAACCGAATCGATGCCACGGACCAGAATCTACATTCCTGCGGGACCCAATTTAATCAAAAATGGCTGAATTGTATCAAGCGACGAGCTATGAGCCACGACGTATCCTGATTGCCGTCACGGGGCACGATTCTGCCCTGATGACACAGTCAAAGATGTAATTTGTGGAGATTTCGGCTCGTATCTCCTATTTCTAGAGCGGGATGTTCAAACATCATACTTATTATCTATTTGGGGCGACTTTATCCCTTAAGAATCTTTCGGGATCGCAGATACAGGCCATCGGATTTACGTTGGATGCATCGTTAAAATGTGTTCGGGGCAGGTTGATGATCCAGAAAATTATGGTTGTAATTTTCTTTTCGATCTGAAGCAAAATGTGGGTATGAGATTAAGTTTACATCGTCATTGCTAATCGTCATTTATCTAACATTTTACATCATGTTTGGTATAAAGCATGGAACCAATATAAAATATCTTTCGAAGGAGAAGGACAAGATTTATGAAATTTTGTAGGTTATAGAGTGCAATGTCACAAAATGCATCTGATGTATTAGTAGAAGATCCTAATCTACATCGGCCTTCACCAAGCTGATTATAGAATGAAACCAATTTTCTAATATATTCCACATGTTAAAAAATACACTGCGCAAAAAAATCAACACACATTCTGAAAATCTCAACTTTAATATAAGTTAACTCTACATTGACTTTATAACTTATTTTTTATGTTCTATCGGGAAGGTTTTGAACGAAACAAGACACATTAAATGCAAGAAAAATTCAGGATTTCACCGAATCTTATGTGAAAGAAGAGAAATGAACAATTTCCAAAATACTGAAATGCTGATAAGTGATTGAATACTTGGTATTTCCACCCCTTGTGGTAATTACAGCTCGCCAACGACGGTTCATACTCAAAATGAGTGATCTTAAAATGTTCTGATCTAATTCTCCCCAGATTTCTCCGAGTTGGATTCCTAAGTCATTAAGAGTAGCTGGATGATTTTCTGAACTTCTCAGCCTTCTATTGAGGCTGTCCCAAACCTGCTCAATCGGATTGAGATCTGGACTTCTTGCTGGTCATTCCATTCGAGAGACTTCAATCTCTTCAAGGTACTCCTGAACGATGAGCGCACAACGGGGTCTGGCATTATCGTCCATAAAAATGATATTTTCACCAATGTATGGGGCAAATGGCTCTACATGTTCTTCAAGAATATTCCTTATATACTTATCAACATTCATAACTCCATTATCAACGACCACTAGGTCTGAGCGAGCAGTCAAAGTTATTCCACCCCATACCATAATCGAACCTCCCCCGAAACCAGTAGAATTCAGGGAATGCACTGAGCATATCTTTCATGTGGACGTCTGTATACAAGGGAACATCGATGACAATGGTAGAGACAGAATCTGGACTCGTCTGTGAACAGAACTCTCTCCCAATCGGCCTCTTCCCAATGGATATGCTCTCTCGCAAAATCCAAACGCGCCCTTCGATGGGCTGGGGTAAGAGCTGGGCCTCTTGCCGCGACACGAGGACTTATATCATATTCTCTGAGGCGATTTCTTATTGTTTGTGTGCTAATTTGCACCCCACGAGTTTTCTCAAGCTGATTTTGAAAGAGGCGGGCGGTTGCAAACCGTTGTCTCAACGAAGAAACTCTCAAGTGACGTTCTTGAATGGCAGTTGTTACCCGTGGTCTACCCTGTCCTGGTCTTCGGACATTCATGCCTGTCTCCCTGAATCGCTGCAACATTCTGGACACACTTGTATGGGAAACTCCAAACCTTTCTGCAATTCTTGTGTATGTCCACCCTTCTTCTCGCAAAACTACCGCTTGGGCACATTCCTCTTTGGTCAAATTACGTGTTTTGCATTGCATAGCGATCGAGTGAAGAAAATCAAACGAAAGAAAAACTATTGATCACTAGAATTGATCGAGAACAACTGATTTTAGAATGGAGCCAATACATTCAAAATCTGATAATATCATCATTTTATTTCTACTGGGAAAAAAAATCTGTATTGAAGAAAAACGTTGAAAGTGGATAACAGATGCATGCATAATTCTGATAAAAATAATTATCATTGAGAACACCTTCAGTTGTAGAATAAATTTGAGATTTTCATAATGTGCGTTAATTTTTTTGCGCAGTGTATATGATTTTGGTCGTAAGCGTCTCAAATAATGTCAAGAACATCCACTAGAAGTTTGTTTTCCAATATAACAAAAATTATTCTTAATTTTGTTTGAATTTTTCTACAAATATGATTCTGTATGGCCCTCCTTCGGACAGCTATCTCCTATTTCTAGAGCGGGATGTTCAAACATCATACTTATTATCTATTTGGGGCGACTTTATCCCTTAAGAATCTTTCGGGATTGCAGATACAGGCCATCGGATTTACGTTAGATGCATCGTTAAAATGTGTTCGGGCAGGTCGAAGAATGGGCTGTTGATGATCCAGAAAATTATGGTTGTAATTTTCTTTTCGATCTGAAGGAAAATGTGGGTATGAGATTAGGTTTACATCGTCATCGCTAATCGCGATTTATCCTTCGAGACTAACATTTTTCATACTTCGCGTGACAATTAAAGGAAGAGGAAAATTTTCAAAATTTTTTTTATGATTTTCTACATGCTTTATCTCAGTGAAAAATGGTCGTATTAGAAATAAAAAAAATACTTTCGAAGCTTGAACACTCTAGTTCCTTAATTTATTGATCAAACATTTTTCAGATTACCGGTAGCCATACAATTTTCGGATGAATCAGGAAAAAAAAATCTCGAAATTTTTCAAATTATAATAGTTATTGATGATATGAGTAGTAAAAGTGACGTTTTATTTTATGAGTGAAAAAGTTTTTGAAATGAGCGTAGCGAATTGAACAATTTCACAAACAAAATAAAATCGCTTTTAACACAAATACCATACAAAGTTTTTTGTACAACTGCCCTATTTTGATAATGAAATGAGCGAATTTGCAATGACAATAAACTTCAAAATGCATTTTAATATTGAAATAATCGAAAGGTTGTGAATGGCAAACGTTGCCAACGTTATGATTACTAACGAATGAGAAAAGACGCTGTCATATGAATTTCATTCCTGTCCAATTTTCGTCTTGGATTTTCAACTGCTTAATATGTTTGTCGAGAGTCCAATTATTAATAAAAGTGACGATTTGGTTGTTTCTCTGGATATTGAAGAGTCTGCAAGAAGAGCAAATCTGGAACTCCTACCTAAAAAATCTGTTCAGCAGTACGATATTGCATATAACAATTTCCTGGCCTGGTGTAAATTGAAAAATGGGGGGAACTTCAGTAAAACTGTTTTCCTGGCATACTTAGAAGAAAAATCTAAAATATGGAGTTCATCAACTTTGTGGAGCAAATTTTCAATGATAAAGTCAAGCCTCCTTGGTAAAAATGGTGTGGATGTTAGTAAATATTTTAAGGTAATAGAATATTTAAAACGGAAAAATGAAGGATATCTTCACAAAAAATTCAAAATTTTCACTCGTGAACAAGTTTAAAAGTTTATAAAGGGGGGACCAGAAGAGAAATACTTGATGGTTAAGGTTGCAACTATTTTCGGATTACTCAG
>CM076609.1:76256421-76523921 GCA_038502775.1 Hippodamia convergens
CAATCTTGCCATCTTGGCTACTGCCAGATGACTTCTATAGTGATCGTGGTGGAACTATAGGAAATGATATCAAAGAAGCAGCTGCACCCAAATTCCCGTTTTTCGACGTTTCTAGCTCTCGTTTGAAGAGGTACATCTCAATGGTACCTAATTCATGTCAATCAATAATATCTATAACTTTAGCAGTATTAACTGATAATCATTATATCAACAACAAAATTTTGCAGATTTTCGACGACGTTTAACTTGGAGTTTAGCGATCCTTTTAAAACGTCCATTTCTCAATTTAAAAACTGCTAGAACAAAGGCTATCACAATAAATATTAAAAGAAAAATTTTCATTTGGTACAATTTCATTTTGGAACTATTGTAAGATTAAATTTTTCATTTGATTGTATGATTTTTTCGACGTAATTTGTGAATACTTTTTTGGGTTGGAACCTGTTTTTATATCCTATCTTTCATAAATAAATTTAAATGAAAAAAAATTAAAATATCGGAGATGTTATAGTTTGATTTATTCGAACCATCAGAACAGTCGAAGAATGATGATAACACATGCACCATGGTACGTTTCAAATCAAACTCAATTCAAGAAGACTTGAAGGTACCATACGTGAAAGGTGTCATCAGAAAAAAAAGCGGGAATCACCACATGAAGCAGGAGAACCACGTAAATATTTTACTTCACCCACTAACTGAAGTGCACAACGATAGGGATAGGCGACTCAAACGAAAATTTCCAGCAGATCTGAAATAGATGTCAAAAAAAACTGCCACTGGGTAGGACCTCACAACGACACTTGAAAGCACTCAGCTCTGAAGCCAGCAGATAAGCTTATAGAATGGATTTATTGCTCGTATTGATTGCTCGTATTGTTATAATAGTTAAAAAAAATTCGATGGAAACAAAGTTGAACAAGCCGAAAACGAATTATCAAAAATTACCATTCTACAAGAAGTCCCACACATTCACTCTGTTACTGAATTTAATCAATTAATTATACGTTTATACGTATAATTAATTATGGTTAAAAAAACTTTTCAAGTTGTTGGCGGATAAACGAGCTTTTGTAAACCATAATGAAGTCAAAAGCCTACCTCAGACTCCGTTTCGAACGAAATCTCTTGCATAATCGTATTGGACTCACCACAAAAAGATTTAAAATTCAAAAAAAGGGAATTAGAATTAGATGAATTCCAAATGAAAAAAATCACCTGCAAAGATAATTCTACGGTTTTAATAACTGTTATAGTTTTTTGGTGCGACTTCGAAGTTCCCAAGGCAGAATGAAAATGGATCAATTCACAGTTTTGGTGACAAGAACAAAATAATGGGAGTATTCTGCTTTTCATCTTCCAATCGTGCGGTACAGGGCACAGATCTGTAACGTAGGATTGATCTTTACTTCTTTGACCACCTTACAGATTTGAGAATGATGCATTTTTCAGTTCCAAAGTACCTGTGATTAAGATAAATGCAGCAACAACTTCAGAATTATTTACGGATCTGATAGTCGGTGACACACAGATAAATCGTATGCTACAGATGAAAAGCAGAATTCACCCATGAATCGGAAAAAAAATTGTACAGGGTGATTAGGTTTGAGTTTGTAATAAAATTCATTCCTGATTATATAAGATAAATATTCCGAGATCCAGCCAATCACCATTCTGAATGAATGACGCTGTATATTTCGTTTGAAATTCTTATGTTTTGTCGAAAAAATTGTAATCAAAGTAGGAACAAATAAATGTTTTCGTCATATTGAGGTTAATTCTGATGTGAATATCGCAATACCATATTCTCAATATGATTGTTGACAGATCTGAAACTTAGAATATTTCTGTGTACTAAATATATGCATTGATAATAATTCTCGGAGTTTGAGATGAATCAATAGATTTTGAGCAAAATATGAAATAGGTACTCACTTTATATTTTTTATCGTTGCAATGCGATGAAAAAAAATAGATTAATATATATAATTCAAACCTATTTTAATGATCAGGAAGATATAGAAATATTTTATTCAGAAAAAAACAAATGAATTAAAATAGGTATATTGTATTTGTGCAACAAAAAACAATGACAAAATGTCAACTCAAAATGATAATTTTAATTTTTAAATAAGAGTTTCTGCTTCCACAAAGAATCTAAGTTTATATGTCAACCTGATGATACGTGTATGAACACGTACACGTCGTTCCCATATCAGTAGTTTTTCGTGTTTAAAATTCGAGGCTACGCATTTCGAATGATTCGGTCACTCATGAAAACCAGGTTCGTAACAAAACCCTGTACATTTTCAGTACAAACCGAGAACAGTCCTATAATACGACCTTTCGGCATCATCGAAAATAGAAAAGATTTTTACGAAATAAACTTTTTCTGCAAACATTTTCAGGAACCATGAGTACCTGAACCAGAAGTTGGATAGAACTCGGAATAAAATGAAAGTTTCCTCGAACGTCTGATAGACCATCACGGTAAATCATCCTGGATGGGATAAATTAATATTTGAAATCATGAAATATATTTATTTCACTACCTATTCAACGGGAGATAATGGTTATTAGCCTGAAATATCATTATTTAATAAAGCACAGGTGGAAAGTTTCCACCGTTTCGGATATACAGTGTGACACACATGGTACACCCCCATTTTCTCCTTTGTTTCTGTAGCTATCTTTTTGAAATTTCGAACTTTGAATATACTCACTATAAGACATTTATTGACATATCCATAAAAAAATCCAACTTCAAATTTTTGTTTGTGTTCGATAGCTACCTTGTGATTGAACCGAGAAGATACTTAAACTTGTCTAAACTCCATTATCGTGTTCGTATTGGTAATACAGAAAAAAAGTTGATATGGATGGATACCCCACCGATGGTACTTTCGAATGACGTCAGAGTAGCATTATGCTACCATTTGACAAAACGGAGTTTCGAGTGAAAGAAGGTTTTGATTTACTTCTTTGGTACGTATTTCGAACCACGATACTTTTTGAATCGAAATTACTATAGTGTAGCATTCTTCTTCTTTTTTCATGTGCCTTGTCCGGTCTCCCTGACGTTGGCGATCACCATGGCAAAAGCCGTACGGTCCTCCGCCAGTCGAAAATGTTCACCAGCTCTTCTTATGCCAGTCCAATCCCGTATATTGCTCAGCCACAACTGTTGCCTTCTTCCAACTCCACGGCGCTCCTCAATCTTGCCCTTCAATATTAGTTGTAACAGATTATACTTATCACCTCTCAAATTATGTCCAAGATATGATATCTTCCGGCATTTTACGGTGTTCAAAAGTTGCCTTCCGATGGTTGCTCTTCGAAGTACATTCTCGTTTGTAACATGTTGTGTTCACGGAATACGAAGCATTCTTCTGTGAAGCCACATTTCGAATGCCTCCAGTTGTTTCATCGTTCTGACCTTCAGAGTCCACGTCTCCACTCCATACAGCAATACCGACCACATTATTTTGATTATTTGGAATAATTTTAGGGAGTTCATGGCTCTCTAGATCGAAAAATAAAATAGGCGTTCTGACGAATCAAATATCAACTATGAGGTATCATTAGATGAAGAAAATTATGGAGACTTCAAAAATGTAATAATATACCGGAATGAAAATCCAGAGTTGATGTCATTTCCGGAAACACCGAAAATTGGATTTTTTTTTGAATACGTCAAAAAGTGCTCTTTAGTGAATATATTCAATGTTCGAAATTTCAGAAATATAGCTACAGAAACAAGGGAGAAAATGGGGGTGTACCATGAGTCTGTGTCACCCTGTATACTAGAAAAATAATGAAAATTTTTTCCTCATTTTGAATATAATTTAACCAAACAAAGTTTCCATTCATCAAATTTTCACATAATTCAAGTCGACTGGCCTTTCAATATTTTTCCTATATAATATTCGTGAAGAATATAATCTCACGATTGAAATATTATAATTCATCATTTCCATGAATATATTTCAGGATGAATCTTTCTAATAATTGATCATGATCATTCTTGCACAAATGCAGAAGCAGAAATAGTTCAATTCCAGATTTCGCGCACCATACTAAAATCCGGCAGAATATCTTCTCTCGCCAGCTGCAATGTTATGTTTATCTCTTTACGATGTAAAAAACGTCTATAAAGCCATAAAATTCGTCCCGTGAACGACATTCCAGTGATGCCGCTTGCTCCGGATGCCACTTCAACCGCTACATGTAAAACCGAGAATATACATATCCGTGAATAAAATATACACGAGTGTGACGAGAGCGCCACCACACTCGATCGCGCGGAACCTCTGACATACAGGACGTTCAGAAATGGTAGAATTTGGCGTCCAGCCAATTATCGCAACGTATAGAGGATGCCATGCTGAACCGTTCTGTGTGATTTTCAGCTGATGGTAAAGTGGCATCCGTATATCGGATGCCACATTACCGCGGATGCCACTCTTACCGCGATTTAAACATGGGAGGTTGCCAGAATGTACCATATATATATATATATATATATATATATGTACTTCACCGATCCCTCATTATTTATCCTTACATTGTGTGTATATATATATATATATATATATATATATATATATATATATATACACACAATGTAAGGATAAATAATTTATATATGATTAAATTATTTCGGGTACTCGGCTAGGTGGGCAGATTGAAGTAACCAATCGTCACTCAATACATCTATATTTCGGACCAAATGCGGTCCTTCATCAGGATGCTACAATGGAACATATAAAAAGGAAATATCTATGGGATTAACTGAATAAGCTCACATTTGACTAGGTTATAAAAGATAACGATATTCCAAAGCAGAAGACATAAATTAGACAGTGAACTTACTGACGTCAATTTTGATGTTGAATCATAAAATTAATATAAAAAAGAAGAAGAAAACCAAAACCGACATGGATCAAGTAATAGACTCATTGAAAGTATTTGGTCGGACTTGGAGCATTTCCATGGAAAGTATATAACTATAAATATTACTTAATCCATCAATATCAGTTTTCTTATTGATATTATTAACATTTTCTTTTATATAACACATTTCCAGAAAAGTTCTTTTTGTTAAGTTATTATTTTGACAGAGAATTTTGGTTTCATCAAAATTAAATTGATGTCCAAGGTTTGATGCATGCCCAGCTAGAGCACATCTCTCTGGATGTATTCTAATGTCGCTTTTATGGAGAGCGATGCGACGTTTCAAATTTTGACTGGTTCGTCCCACATAAACAGATGAGCAATCTTTGCAAGAAATCAAATATACACAATCACATCTTAAGAGTGTAGGAATTTTGGCCTTCAGAGAACTGAAAAGCAAACTCAAGGAGTGTGGATAGTATTTGGCAATTTTTAAATTTTCAATACCGGACAAAATGTGGCATAATTTAAAAATTGCCAAATACTATCCACACTCCTTGAGTTTGCTTTTCAGTTCTTTGAAGGCCAAAATTCCTACACTCTTAAGATGTGATTGTGAATATTTGATTTCTTGCAAAGATTGCTCATCTGTATATGTGGGACAAACCCGAGGACAAACCAGTCAAAATTTGAAACGTCGCATTGCTCTCCATAAAAGCGACATTAGAATACATCCAGAGAGATGTGCTCTAGCTGGGCATGCATCAAACCTTGGACATCAATTTAATTTTGATGAAACCAAAATTCTCTGTCAAAATAATAACTTAACAAAAAGAACTTTTCTGGAAATGTGTTATATGAAAGAAAATGTTGATAATATCAATAAGAAAACTGATATTGATGGATTAAGTAATAGTTATAGTTATATACTTTCCATGGAAATGCTCCAAGTCCGATCAAATACTTTCAATGAGTCTATTACTTGATCCATGTCGGTTTTGGTTTTCTTCTTCTTTTTTATATTAATTTTATGATTCAACATCAAAATTGAAGTCAGTATATATATATATATATATATATATATATATATATACAGGGTGTACCTAGTTCGACGGCCTATTAGGCGTTTCTGGAGAACTGGACCTATTTGAAATCTGAAAATTGGGATCATATTATTGTTTGACATTATCTACCGATCTAAAATATTCTTGGAGCCTGACCACTTTCAGTTATACAGGGAGTCAAAAAAAATTTTCAAAATTTTTTTTTTCTGTTCTTTTGTTTTCGAATTTGATAGAGTATGCAATTCTGAATACATTCGTTCTCAAATCGTTGCATTGGTCAATATACTTTCCAAAATATCGAGAAAAAACTGAATAAAAAAGGGAGATAAGTGTATTCGGTATTATGTTTGTTATTCCCAACCTAGATATCGTAAGCACAAACTGTTTTCACATTTTTGAAGGCAAAGACTGTGGAAATATTGTACTATTTCAGAATATCGAATAACCCGACACAGGGTGTTCCAAATTTTGGTTTAAAACTTGGGATCAAAATAGGCTCATAACTTTCGCTTTTTAAATTAGAACCCTATTTTTTTATGATTGCGTTGGATTCTGCGAAGAAAAATGATGAAAATATTTCAACATGTTAATGCTCCTCAAATTACCAATTCTTGAGTTATTTAGGATTTTCTGTTTCTATTCATGAAATCTGTTTTACATCAACAATGATAAATGAAAAGAGGTAGTCACTAGTGAGTTATTTGAGTAATTTATCTTCTATGGCCAAGGTCATTGTTGATATGAAACAGATTCTATGAATTTGACGGTACGAACGACATGAAATAAGGAAATCCTGAATAACTCAAGAAAAATTAATTTTAGGAGCATTAACATGACATGTTAATGATAATGTTCTAACATTGTTAGAACATTAACATCATTTTTCTTCGAACAATCCAACGCAATCATAAAAAAAATAGGGTTCTAATTTGAAAAAACGAAAGTTAAGGGTCAATCTTGATCCCAATTTTTGAACTTGTTTTTCAAAATTCTGAAAATGTACAATATTTCCACATTCTTCGCCTTCAGGAATGTGAAAACGGTTTGTGCTTAGGATATCTAGTTAGGACATTATTTGGGCTATTTCCATTAGCCCAAATAATGTCCCAACAAATATTCCATTATGAAGAATATCTCGTTCACAATTAGGATATCTAGGTTAGGAATAACAAACATAATACCGAATACACTATCCCCCTTTTTTCTTCAGTTTTTTCTCGATATTTTGGGAAGTATTTTGACGAATGCAATGATTTGAGTACGAATGTATTCAGAATAGCATACTCTATCAAATTCGAAAAAAAAAAATTTTTTGAAATTTTTTTTGACTCCCTGTATAACTGAAAGTGGTCAGGCTCCAAGAATATTTTAGATCGGTAGATAATGTCAAACAATAATATAATCCCAATTTTCAGATTTCAAATAGGTCCAGTTCTCCAGAAACGCTTACTAGGCCGTCGAACTTGGTACACCCTGTATATATACAGTGAAACCTCTAATAAGCGGACACTCACGGTTCCGCATATTTTGTCCGCTTATTAGAGGTGTCCGCTTATCAGAGTTGTCATCCTTAATGGGTGTGTAAAAAAAGTACGAAATTTTAAAACAAACATTTATTAGAATTATGAATATATACATATTGTTCATACATATTTTGTATATTATTCATTTATTTATGAATTCTAAAATGCTGGATTGCCGCATATTTTGCATTTTTTGCTTCAAAATACTGGATTGATAATGATCTTCCAAATTTTTCAGGTGTTGAAAGGCAATAAAATCGTCATTCGCGAAAATTTTCAAATCATTAATCACCTTCAAAGCCTGTCCACATGAAGTAATAGTGTTATTATTGTTTTCAACAGTGTCAAGTTCGTGATCGCTGTCTTCTTTTTCATCTGGTGAATTATATTGCTGGTCAATCATATTTTCAATCGCCTCGTCAAGGTTGAAAGTCATTTCTTCCGTTGCTGTAATATCGTCGATGCCAACATAACTTTCAAGATTTTCTTGAGAAATTTGCATTTCTTTGGCACACCCTTCTATTGAGCAATCGTGATAAAGGAAGATAATCTTCTGAATCCCATTCGACTGATGCAGTATCGCCATTACTTTTGTGAAAACCAGCTTTTCTAAAACAATTTTGTATTGTTGCTGACGAAACCTTATTCCAGGCTGTTTTCATGTAATAAAGGGCTTCTAAAACATTTATGGACTTCGCTAACTCTGAAGCAGATTTCACTTGATCCATTTTTCATAATATGTGCTTTAATATTGAACTTCGATAAAAGAATTTGAAATTTTGTATGATACCCTGATCCAGAGGTTGACACATTGATGTAGTATTAGGAGGTAGAGAAATAACTTTTATATTTTGTAGCTTCACCTCGCGTGGGTGGGACCCTGCGTTATCCAAAAATAACAAAATTTTTCGCTTTTGTTTCCTCATTTTCAAATCAAATTTGAGCAACCATTCACTCATAATGTCTTGTGTCATCCATGCTTTTTTGTTAAACTTCCAAATAACCGGTAAATCTTTCATTGGTACATTTCTGAATGCCCTAGGCCAGGCCGCCTTTCCAATCACCAACATATCTTCTTTTTGTCCTGCCATATTAGCACAAAATAAAATTGTTAGCCTTTCCTTGGAAAGCTTTCCACCAATACCTTTTTCAGATCTAAAGGCAAGGGTTTTTTCCGGTAAGGCTCGGAAGAAAAGGCCAGTTTCATCGGCGTTGTACACATCTTCTGGTCGATACCCAAGAAGAAGCGATGGCAACTCAATTTTGAACTGATTGACGTCTTCTTGACTGACATCTGCTGATTCTCCGGATATACACTTAAAACTTATGGCATGTCTCTTACGCCATTTTTCCAGCCAACCATTAGACGCCCGAAAGTTCGCCACATTTGATTTCTCTGCTATTTCCTGAGCTTTAGCTTTCACTAAATTTCCTGATATAGGAATGTTTTGGCTGCGAGAACGAGAAAACCAATCAAAACACACTTTGTCAATTTTAAGTCCATCAGCTCTTAAAAAATCCCTTTTTTTATTATTATTGCTTCCTGACTGCCATTGCAGACGAATATTGTTTTTATTCTTGATGATTTCAGCGGCTTGTGTCTTTCCTATGCTGAATTTTTCGGCGAGCTTCCGGACTGACAAATGATACTTTTCAAAAGTGTTGATAACTTCCATTTTTTCACCCAAACTAAGAAGTTTTTTCCTAGGTGCCATTTCAACAGTAACACTTTTCAATAACACAATAAAAATTAAACAGTAACTTGGTTGATGGTGAAAATAAAATACGTAACCTTCGGTGATCGTGCAAAACTTAATGTAATACGAATGAAATCCCCGAGTCCATACTCGCATTGAAACGAAAAACGGTAATTCCCCGGTTACACAGTGCAGTTTTACCAATGTACAAATATTATTTTACTACATACTCGTAATACAACTCGGTTGTTAGAGGTTCGCGTCCGGTTAAGGGAGGTCACAGTATTTTTGGAACCAAGAAAGTTGTCCGCGTCCGGTTATTAGAGTGTCCGGTTATAGGAGTTGATTTTGTACGTAAAGACATAAGTAACGCTATTGTTCCGGAAAATTTGTCCGGTTAAAGGGAGTGTCCGCTTAATAGAGGTGTCCGCAAGGAGAGGTTTCACTGTATATATATTAATATATAATATATATATATATATATATATATATATATATATATATTATATATATATATATATATATTAGACTGATTCAAAAAAATCGACTTTTTTTGTTTTCACGAAAACCCCCCTAATTATCTTCAGGGTATCGAAAAAAGACCTTTGTGAAAATATCAGCTCCAAATAATAACATTTAGAGGTCGCTCATCGATTATTTCTACTAATAGCAGGGGAAAAATTTCTTCTTTCAATGAAAAATTCCTAGAACACAAAAAAATAGGCGGATTTATTTGTGTGATACATTTTCATGTAGGCAATCAGAAATTCTACAAATATATCCCTTACGATATTTCGATAAAACGGCCGCTTCAAAAGTTATTCGATTCGATGCTAATATTGAGTTATTTTTGAAGAAAAAAATTATTTAAAAAAATCGACTTTACTTGTTTTCACGCAACCCGCCTAATCATTTTCAGGGCATCGACAAAAGCCGTCTGTGAAAATATTATCTTTGAAAATTAATATTTAGAGGTCGCTCATCGGTAGTTTCTATTTTCGCTGCCGATGGCAGAAAAAACATTCTTTTTTCAATAAAGAATTTTTTGTTCACGGACCAATAGACGGTTTCCACTGTATGATACATTTTGGTGTAGGGAACTAGATACTCTACGAAAATGTTCAATACGATATCTCGATAAAAACCACTCATTTGAATTTTTTTTTCCAAAATACCTCAATGTAAGGTATTAATATAGAGGTAGTTTTGAAGAAAAAGTTCGAATAACTTTTGAACGAGCGTTTTTATCGAAATATCGTATGAGACATTTTCGTAGAGCATCTAGTTCCCTACACGAAAATGTATCACACAATGGAAGAAAAAATTTTTTATTGAAAAAAAAAATTTTTTCCTGCTATCAACAGCGGAATAGAAGTCATCGCTGAGCGACCTCTAAATATTAATATTCAAAGCTAATATCTTCACAGACGCCTTTTTTCGATACCCTGAAGATAATTAGAAATAGAGTTTCGTGAAAACAAACATAATCGATTTTTTTTGAAAAATACATCAATATTAGCATCGAATCGAATAACTTTTGAAGGGGCAGTTTTACCGAAATATCGTAAGAGTCATTTTTGTAGAGTATCTGATTGTCTACACAATGAAATCCGTCTATTGGTTTCTGCTCTAGGAATTTTTTATTGAAAAAAGAAATTGTTTCCCTGCTATTAGTAGGGAAAATAAAAATAATTGTTGAGCGACCTCTAAATATTATTATTTGAAGCTGATATTTTCATAGAGGTCTCTTTTCGATACCCTGAAGATAATTAGGGGGGGGGGGGTTTCGTGAAAACAAAAAATGTCGATTTTTTTGAAACAGTCTAATATATATATATATATATAGTGGATTTTCATGGAAAGTTTTGTATGTTGAAATAAAATATATATTTTCAATTTGGGGTCGTAGAAAAAATAATGTCCCTAATTTATGCGTGAAGTGTCTTTTTTGCCCTTGACAATTTTTGACAAAGTTGCGTTTAACACTCGAGGACACAAAATTGGATTATTCATTGGGCCAACATCATGAACCAGTTTGGAAAAGATCAGAACTATCAGACTTGAAGCATACTAGCCCATACATTCAGGCGACAAAGTTACTGGACTCTAATGCATTCGGGCACCTAACTTCTCTTGTAGAAAAAAAGCAAAAAAAACACAATGCACAGTAATATTTTTCAATAAAAATGATTCGTGCAGGTGAAAGAATCCTCGTCTTCGACTCAGATCTTTGGTGCCACCAGCACTCATGCTTCTTGTTAAAATATTACTTAGCAACGTATTTTTTTTTGATAACCTTCGGAAAAATTAAATGCCTTCATGATATAACCTACGATGATAATGCTTTTGTTTAATCCTGTTTTCATTCTTTTATAGTTTTCAACTGACAATCTTTCACATTCTTATGACGCATTGTAGGCCTGCTAGATTAATGTAATCATTATTATTTTTGATGAAACAACATACAATGTCATTATTCTGCGTTTAACCTAAGGAAATCTTCTGAAAAGTAAACATTTCGGATCATATGTTCTGAAATTTCATCGTTGTGTTTTTTTCAAAATGCTTTGTAACACAATCGATTAATGAAAACAACACTTTTTATCTTTGGCGTTATTCAAGACATTTTCGAACCGTCGATGAGAATCCGAGACCACTGATGGAATGTCATACCTAGAGGGATTTTAATGGAATTATTCGGATATTTGTCGCATAAATTCATGCGCGGCACCCCTTATTTCCTGAGGTTGGGACACCACAATATCTAACTCCCTTGAGGTTGCTTAGATTCCAGAGGCAGTGTCAATATTCAATCAGAGTATCCTGATGCATTTTGTTTCCCTCCAGACATTCAGATGTAATCTATACCGTTCGTAGTCACCCACACATTGTATGTGTTGTAACCTAATGTTTCTTGGGTTTGTTTCGGGAACCAGGGACGTTGTGATTTTTTTCAGGAACATTTCTTGCAAATCCAACAATAAAATTTATATCTGTTCACAATATACTCATATAGGTTCACATAATGTCCTGGAAATCCTTCAAAAAAGATTGAAGGTTTGTTCTACGTTGAACATTTTTACCAATTAAAGTTTTCTCTTGATGAAAGTAGTGTATTCAAAGGATTTCTTTGGATTCATCTCTCCTTGAATGAAGTTTTTGCAGCAGTTCATGAAATCATGAACTGATATAAAAGTGAAAGAATTTGGTGAATACCTGGAGTTATTTGCCCATCACCTTTTTACCAGGTTAATCTCGTTAATTTTTCTACTGTTTTTTGATATCAACCACTTTTCAAGTCAAGTACTATTAATTCTTCAATTGGTTGATGATTGAACAGAATCGTTCTTGTTTTCCATATTGCTGACTCCAATCCCCTCATGTGGTAATGAAGAATGTTCAGACATTTCCAAAATGTAAAAACACAACTACTACAAGTACACCAGAAAGAAATGGTAAAGATATGGACTGAAATATATCCCGGAGATTATACATTTTTCTTAAAACTTTTATAGGTTTTCACTTCAAGTCTCTGAAATATAATTCTTTAATTTTTATTCCAAGTAATTGTATTGCTCAAGTCAAATTACATGACAAGAATTATTATTTATAGGTAATAATTTTATAAGATTATTACATTCCTACATAATTTTTATTGATTCAATAAATATTATCAACTTTGTGTAATGTGGTTCTTTTCACTCCATGTTCAGATAAAGCTCGTTGGAATTTAAATAAGGCTCATTGGATTCAATTTACGAATGAAGTGGATAGTAACATGAGATGCATTCGACCATCTTATGATAATAATTCTAGTCATGCACGTAGTTTGCTGCAGTTCAAAAGTTCATTCCTAGTGGTTAACATAAGGATTATCAATATTTCCCGTTAAATTCATGAGCTCGATAAATGTCGGTAGAAAAGATAAATGTATTAGTGTAGTCACAAATATACATTTTACACATTCCAAATATAGTACCTGGGATCTTTTGAGAAAACTAGGTGAAGGTGCAACTCTCGTGATATCATCTTCAAAAATTAACCCTAAATTTATTGCTCGTCGTCTTGTTGATGTCTCTAATTCAGTTGAAATATCGAAATCTCAAATCAAGGGTACCTACGATTCAAATTACATGAATTTAGGACATCATGAAAGTTATCTCTAACTCATTCATTATGGATAAATTAATTTCAGCGATCAAATATCCAAAACATGAAAAAGCTGCCGGTTTCTATGGAATTTATATATAGAATTCATCAAACATTCGGGCAAAAATACCGTGTCTTGGTTATGACCTTTTCATAATGATATAATTAATTTTGTCCATTTCCTGACCGAATTCCTCGAAGCTGGAATGGTAGCAATTTTGAACCGTGAAAAGAATTCTTCTGATTTCGAGTTTTTGTGGATAATGGTAGTAATAATTTCGGAACTTTGAAAAACGGTCTTCCACAAGCTTCAGTTCCAGAATCACTTCATTTGAATCTATATTTGTCCCATATTCCAACTAGTTCTTCCGAAAAAATCCTTTATGCTTATGATATTTTCTGGCTCTCCGTCATCCTAATTTTCACTCAATAGAAAGTAACCTTTCCGCAGATTTGAAAATTATTTTTTTGAGTGGCGTTTGTGCTGTAATGATAATGAAACCAAGATTTCATGTTTTAATTCAAATAATCATCAGAAATATATAAAATTGCTTGTCACTTCCAGTTCTTCTTCCTTAAAACATAATTTCTATCCTAGATATCTCGGAGTCAAACTTCAGTCCTCTCCAAATTTCAATGCCTATTTGGATGATCTGCGTTTGAAACAATAGCCTTGGTTTTTTCTGCTGCTGAATATTGATACCCTGTCTGAGTTGTATAATTCGTTTCTCATACTGTCCTATATTCCAGATAATGAGAACCCTAGATTGAAGTAGCGATATGAATAGAAGCGACAAGGAAATTTGGCAAAATATTATTACTAATCCTCCCATTAGAGTTCCTGTATTTGACCTTTCCAGGAGAATATGGTCTGTTCGGAATAGTATTGGAACATGCCAAGGACAATGCAACACCATGTTTTTTAGATGAAATTCCTTTGAGAGACCTAGTTGTGAATGTGGTTTTATTGAGGAATCAATAGAACATCTTATAATTTTCCCATTTATGAACTTCGAAGTGGTTTCGAAGTTAAACATGAAGTAATGAATGCATTACTGAAATGGGTGATGAATTTGAAAACAATTCAATTAATAATAAATAATTCGTTTGTTGTCTTCTTTTGTCTCTTTTATTTCAGATTAAAAATTCTGGATAGATAGTTTCTCTCTGTCCATAGAACAATTACCTGAAGATGTTTTTCTGAATTTTATTAGTGTCTTCATTCTGAAGAAGGAAAAAAGTTACGTATATTTAGTTTCTTACTTATCGCTACTTTCTCCTTTTTGTCTTGTCAAAATATTCGTATTTTTTCTGGTGAGTTTCCGGCTATCAACATAGGAGCGAAATTTAGAAACGGGAGAAGGCCCGCGCTTGAATAAAACTTGCCAGAACACTAATCACATTATGTATATATATATATATAATCATTATCCCAAATTACCTTTCGGTGTATGGGTTATCTTTACATTACAATTTCACAGTATACATATGTTATTTTTCAATTATTATCTGAATAAACACTCTTAATGAATTCCTTCCAATGTTTTCTGTCCATTGCTAGCAATTTGGCCTCCTCCACACTTTTCCTTCTCCGGTTTACCTCTTTTTTAACGCTGTCCATCCATGTTAGATGTGGTCTTCCTCTTCTAGGTTTCGTCTCCACTTTTGCCTCCCAAATGCGTCTTACTTGTCTATTTATTTCCATCCGTTGTAAATGTCCCCACCAACCCAACTGTCTCTCCCCGATATAATCATTCAGTGATTCCACCCTCAACTGCCTTCTGACTTCCTCATTCCTCCACCTGTCTCTCCTTGTCACTCCCTTCATTCCCCTCAAAATTTTCATCTCCATAGCCTGTAATCAACTCTTCTCTCTCAGGGTTGTTGTCCAGGTTTCACATCCATATGTTAGCACTGGTCTAATAACTGTCTTGTACACCATCATCTTAGTTTTCTCGGCTATTTCTCTCTTCCTGATGAAGTTATTATTCATGGCGTGGTAAAGTTTGCTGGTCTTTTCTATTCTATCATTCAACTCTCCTTCCTGATTTCCCCTCTTATCAATACTGACCCCCAAGTAGGTGAACTGTTCAACCTGCTGTATCACCTCCTCCTCTATTTCCACCCTCACTTCATCCTCCTCATCTGAAATTCTCATTATTTTTGTTTTCTTTCTATTGATTTCCATACCATACTTCTTTAATGTTTCATACCACATTTCCACATTTTTCTGAATTCCGCTCTTACTTCCTGACATCAGCACCACATCATCTGCAAACGCACATTCTGATATCTCAATCCTCTCCATCCTCCAGTGTCCTATAAACAATTTTGACATATTTTCCTTGCATTCTTTTATAATTTCATCTAAGAATATTATAAACAGCAGAGGGCTGAGTGTTCCCCCCTGCCTCAGTCCATCCCTTGTTTCAAATTCTGCTGATCTCATGTTTTGCCTTATGACAAAGTTAACATTTTTCTTGTAAATACTCTGGATCGACTGCAACAATCCCGAGTCAACACCACCTAGTATTTCCCACAGCTTCTTTCTTCTGACCTTATCGAAAGCCTTGACCAAATCTATAAACACAAAATAGGCAGTCCTTTTGTTTTTCCTTACTTTCTCAATTATCTGCTTAATTGTGAATATATGATCTTGAGTACTTCTTCCTTTAATGAATCCGCTCTGTGCCTCGTCTAGGGATTTCTCTTCATGTGCTCTCAGTCGCTGTTCGAGTATTGATTCATACACCTAGTATCACATTATGTGATGGAAATATATTCATAGATATATTGATTATATTAGTAAAGGGTGTTTTTTTAGAGTGATAGAATTTTCGATTTGACAGGAGGTAGAAGCCATGGTTGTTTTATTTTTCTGTTCAGTAAGCATTGACAAATTATCATGAGAAGACTCACGTAGCAACAACGTTCACAAATCGTTCAAATTCATTTATAAAATCAGTGTTTCATTTACCAAACTTATAGAGCACTTCATGAAATTTGTGGTTTACATAATCGTTCATCAGAGCAGCTTATTCGTCGAAATCGCGATAGATTGCAACATTTTCTCTACTCGATACAACAATAATAACAAAAAAAAAATAACTGTAATCACAGAAGAATATATCGCTGCTGTAAGTGATAATGAGGATCCACATCTGTCTATTCGTCGACGTTGGACTCCACCATATGGAAAGTTTGGCGTAAAGATCTTGGTCTACACCTGAACAAGATTCAACTGGTTCAAGACCTTGAGCCACTCGACCATAATGAGCCTCGTTTGCTGATTGGACCATGAAACAGCTCGAAGTTGATCCACTATTTTATCGAAAAATTGTGTGTAATGATGAAGTTCATTTCTGGCTTAACGGTTACGTTGTTTCATGAGATTGTCGCAGAAATCCAATGTGTACTTGAATAATTTCAACTACAAAGGGGCGTATCGCGACAGATTTTGACAACCAGATATGAAAAGGTAGGGGCTAGGGGAAGTTTTGTTTACATACTCTGATTGGCTGAATTGCTGTCACCTGCGACAGTACGAAGCTCTGAGAACCCAGCTTTAGTAGGACGGAACACATGGGGAAGATTATCCATCGATGTAAGTTATGTTTAGTGATAGTTTGATTGTTCGTTTATTGTTAGGCAGAAATTTTTTACAACTATTAGTTGGAATAGAAGTTTCGATGTAAAGGTATTGGAAAAGAATTGAATCCAGAGAAATTTACCTAATATTGAAAGTAATATAACCTACTCACCCACATCGTGAAACTAGAGAACATTTTTCATAACCCAGTGTGATATTTCAAGTTATATTCGTGATGTGAATTCAATAAAGTTCTCTCCAGAGCACCTACCCTCCTTTAAATATCTGGAATTAATTACAGGAAAGCAGAAAACAAAAATTTAATCACAAATTCCATGTTTTCAATCGAGAAGATCTGAAATTTACTACTTTTTGAATATAAATTTGTACCTCCATTTCTATTAAATTCAAAATTCAGAAATTCTTAAATAACACCATGATCTATGAAATGTTTCAGTGTCTCATTTGCTTTACGCACACAACTGAATACTGAATCCCATGGGCAGTACCTACACTCGTCCTTACATTCATGAGACTATATTTCCTTTAAGACATCACATCTGAAGGGCCAATTGGAAGGAATAATTGAGACTTTAGTTGAAAATATTGTATTTTTTCCCCTCTATCATTCTGCTCCATTGAAGTGTGGATCCTAGCAATATGTCCAAAATACCGTAGGATTGATTAGTTGATTTTTGTGACCAGTCGTATCTCAATTTTCAGTTCTTCGATAATAGAGATGTTCGTTCGTATACCTACATCTGTATACCCACCGGTGTAACATTCACACATGCATACCTACATTTCCAAGGCGCTCACTCTCCGCCTATCACCCACCTTCAGGGACCAGGTTTCGGAGCCACACATGGCAATAGGGAAGATAAGGGAATTCGCAATAAGCAGTTTAGTGTTTCGGGTGATTGCTGTGGACCTCCATATTTTAGTCAAATTTGCTGTTCCTCGCCATCGCCATTCTGCGTCTAATGTCAGCCTCGCATCCTCCAGAGTTTGTTATCATGTATTATTTATTAGTTGTTTCACGAAGGGAGTTTCGATTTGGACCCTCAGCAGATAACCGTTTTGTCCGGGTACACCTAAAAAGGAAGAAAAAAGATTGAAGAAAAATCTTATTGGCGATGCCAAAATTTTAAGAGGGAAAGATCCACCAACAAGAAGGAGACAAGTTAAGAAGTGAGTCAGTAGATCTGGGAAGGCGAAATGACCATGATCTTCTAAGTTACTCGGGTTACCTATTTTCAAATTCGGCCGTGGTGTGCGTTTTTTTTTTCAACTATTTTAGATCCCTTGAACTTGAATGTCCGCAGAGGAAACCTTCTAGATCTGTTAAAAGTAGGGTAGCCATTGAATTGTTCATCTTCTACCAAACCATTTTTCGTGGGAATCGTCAGTGCTCCATAAGCTGACTGAATGAAGGCAATAAGGTAGAGTTCCATATATATAAGGAAGTGAATGCGGATGTGGGCAGATTCAAGTAAATAATACCAGTGAGGTATTATTTAGCCATGAAATCAAGGTCAGACTTTAATCTTTCTTTCAATTTGAAAGGCATTTTTCTAAGTGGATCTATATGTCCCTTTACATTTGGTTCAATATTTATATTTTATTCACCCGGTGACGAGCCAATTCCCTCAAAAGCGTTATCATTAATGTTGAACAATTTCTTTATTGAGCCTAAGTCTTAACTTGTTTCAAGACCTCACTTAGTTTCTTTATTTCATACTGTAACTACATAATCAATTTCATACTTTAAACCTGACGAAATCGTACAATTAATACTAACTTTTGCTACGACTGGTATTTTGTTTTCAGAATATGACATAAGTTGTGCACACGACTGTTGAATTTTTGATAAAGGTAAGTGTGAAATGATATCACGGACGCGAACAGTTTACGCCCATAAAAACTGATTAAAAAAATTAACACAGTTTTCTTGTAAAGAATAATCTTTACAAGAAGACTGTGTTAATTTTTTATCAATTTTAATGAGGGTAAAGCTGTTCGGGGAAACACCCTGTATAGACAGGGTGTTTCCTGATTGAATGACATTATTTATGGGGGTGATAATTTCAAGAAAAAAACTTGGTGAAGTTTTCAAAAACAAATCATTTATTATTAATATCTACAATACCACTTCAGACATTTCAATGAAATTTGGCATACATGTACTATGTAATGAAAACTAACTTTATACAAAACCACCTCTAACAATTCTTAAACCAAAATGTGACATGACTCTATGGGCAGTAACCTAAATAGCTTAAACTTCTATACACTTATTCTTCTTCTTATTACTAACTGATCTTCACATTAACCACAACGACATTATTTTTACTTCTATTCATATTTCTTATTTTCTTTAGATGTTTATATTTAAGTAAGATACTATTATACCATTTACTAAGGTTTACTGTGTCTAACCTAAAATTAACACTATCATTTAAATTTATATGAATCATTTCTAATAAATTTCTTTTTTTACAATTTTTTTCTTTATCATTAATCCTAACACGGGTGATTTTGACAGGATTTTAGGTTTCGATTTCATTTCAAAATCTTCATCAGGGCTCTGAAATGGAACATAACTACATAATTTCAGAAATTTGCAACTTACAATTAAAAACTTATAACTTATTTTTTTTTTTAAACATATAAACACACATTATACGAGTGAAGAAAAATGCTCGGAATGGTCAGAATCATGAACTTACATCTTCACTTTTTGTGGTTCCGATGTCAATATTATTGTCATAAATTTAAATTGGAGAGAACAACTACTGCTTGCATCTTTAAGAAGACTGATGTGATGTTATTAAATTATTAAGCATGATGTTTATGGTGTATGCGCGGATTATTGTGGCTATTTACACATTTGTGGTGGACAACAAACTTTTATTTATTTTTGATTTTTCCAATTAAATAATAATAGACGGTATTTAACTTCTCTATATCAGTTCTTTTGTTAATTGAATTTTTGTCCTGTTTTATGGATATCATCTCATCTAATAACCGTTTTTTCAAATTTACTTGCCTAGGATCGAAATTAAAAGAGTAAAGAAGAACTCTTACATGTTCCGCTAGTCCTGTATTATTTTCCTTTTTGTTCTTCAAAGGATTGAGGATGTTGAGGGAGTCTCCTTTGTGCTCAGAAATGCGGTCTTTAAGGTAGCGACCAGTTTGACCAATATATGTGGCTGGACAGTCAATAAAAGATATTTTATATACGATATTACTGAGTAGTTCTTTGGGGGTTGCACTTTTAGTCTTTGTGAAAATTTTTTTAATGGTATCATCAGATTTGATGGCAATATTGATGTTTAATTTGGTGAATATATTTTTGATTTGTTCTCCTAGATTTTCAACATAAGTTATTTTGAAATATTTTTGGTTTTCTTTATCTCCTTGTGTTCTGTGGTACTCAGGTTCTCTTTTGTTCAGATTTTTTTTTTTAAATTTAGAAGGATAGCTATTATTTTCTAAAATTTATCGTATTTTAGTGATGTTTTTTTCGTGAAATTCACTATCGGAATGTTTGAGAGCTCTATTTTTTAAATTATTCATAATGTTAATTTTCTGTGCCATGTGATGTTCAGACTTAAAATTGAGTACTCTCCCAAGCAATGTTGGTTTATGGTACCAATCTGTTATTATTTTATTATCTCGTCTAATCAGCAAAGTATCCAGAAAAGGGAGTGAATTGTTTTGTGATTCTATCTCAACCGTGAACTTCAAGCGGGGATGAATGCTATTGAATATTGCAAGGATTTCATCTTTTTTATCTGAAGGAATTGACGTGACAATATCATCAACATATCGTTTGAAAAATGGTATCGTAAAACTCAATTTATCAATGGCTAAATTCTGAACTTCCACCATTACCAAATCAGATGTTACCGGTGCTAAATTATTCCCCATTCCTAGTCCAAATATTTGCCTGAAAAATGTATCATTAAACACAAAATAACTATTTTCGATGCAAAACGTGAATAGTTGTAAAAATTCTTCGATAGATAGAGTTGTTCGAGGCTCAATTTTTACCCAATTTTTTTCGATCACTGCTTTCGCTAAGTCAAGTGGAACTTTCGTATATAGTGAAACTACGTCTAGTGAAATTAATATGTAGGTGTCTGGAATGGTGACAGTTTTTAAATATTCCACTAACTCGAAGGAATTTTTGGTGAATCTTTCTCAAAAGCGTGGTTTAGAAGTTGGGCTAAATATTTACTGAGATTATATAAGGAACTTCCGATATATGAGACAATGGGTCTTGAAGGGTTATTTATTTTATGGATTTCTGGCAAGAAATATATCCTAGGACATAGACCATTAGTGCTTTTCAAGAATTTGTAACTATTTTCGTCGATCTTCTTTTCTTTGTACAATTTTGATACAATTTTCTTTTATCTAGATTGAATATTTTTTTGTTGGATCCCCATATATTTGGCAGTAAGTTTTGCTATCTTCCAAAATATTTAAAGCTTTTTGGTTGTATTCTTCCTTGAAAATGGCAACTGTTGTCTTACTTTTATCAGCTTTAGTAATGATAATATTGTCGTTGGTTTTGAGAAACTGCTTTGTTTCCTTAATCCATTTCTTCAATATGTAATTTAAATTATCAGTTCTTTGGTTTTTTGATCTGATAATTGGTGATGGAATTAATAAAAGAATTGCGTACTAAGTTGGTGCTATTTTCATCATTACATGTTGAAAGTACATATTTTATATCAATAATTGTTTCTTTTGAAGGTTGTGTTGGATTTGAATAAGGCAAATTAAATTTATCACCTAAGCTAAAAAAATATTTGACATCCTCTGGGAATTCTATTTTTGTTAAATTTACGAACCATTTTTCTTCACCCTTTACATTATCATCAAAATTAAATGAGGCAGAGTTCAAGTTTCCGAGCCCAGATGAAGATTTTAAAATAGAATCGAAACTAGTCGGCCTTTCTTCCAAAACGTTGGTTTTGTGAATTTAAAATTGACCTAAAAACCTCTCAAAATCACCCGTATTCGCATTCTAAGGTCTCATCAACATTCATCATAAATCCTAACATTTTCAAAATCTATCTGATGATTCATGTTAAAAAAGATGGAAATACAGGGCAGTCTTCTTTCTATTCTTCACATCTTTCAGATCATTTTTATGTTGTTTAGTTCTAGTTTCTAAATATTGTTTTGTCTCTCCAACATAAACTTCAGGGCAATCACTACAAGGGATCCCATATATCAAATTTGAATTATATTTTTTGTCTAGTTTGTCTTTCAAGTTACTATAAAGGTTATTTACTGTTTTTAAATTATAGAAAACTAGCTCTGTGTTCTCAATTTTTAATGTTCTTCTCATCTCTTGAGAAAGGCCAGGAATGTACGGTACCTTATAATATCTTTTTTCTTTCTTGTCTGGAGTCCTATTAACTTCTGCTCTTGTACAAGATGGTGTTGAAATCTTTTGGAGTAGTTCACTTATTTTTCGTTTAGTGAAAGCTCTGGGGTAGTTGTTATTGTCCAACATTTTTTTGACTCTCTTGTTATTATCTTGATGGAAGCAAGGGCTACTTAATTTGATCGGTCTGAATAAAATATTGTTTAGAGCATTCATTTTATACCTCATAGAGTGGGTTCAGAGAAAATTCAAAATTCTACCCGAACTCGCCGGTTTCACATACCAGTTTATTTCTAATATCTGATCTTGGGTACGTATGACTGTAATATCCAAAAACGGCAATGCCCCCCCTACTTCTTCTTCCATTGTAAACTGGATCTTTTCATCGTAGCTGTTAAAATAATTCAAAATCTGCAGTTTTGTACGTCCGCCTGCAGGCGGTTAACTGATAGTGTATGTTGCTGTGCGATATTGGTCTTAAGTTCTCCTATTGAGGCGACGGACTGCAGGCAATCGTATAGTGGGTGGGCCGCATTAGCTCCAGTCGATGCGGTGAAAATATTTTTTTTTATGTGACTTCCGAAAAGAACCAGAAAAAGGTAAGAAACAGTAAGTCGGGATCATCGGGAGATGACGCAGTCAACCTTTGTTCAGCACTGATTGCTTAGCGTAAATGGGTGTCCACCCTACCGTTTCCAGGTGAAATCAAATCTACGAGTTTTCGGAAATCTTTTTCACTCATTTTCAAATTAATAATCAAATTATCGCTATGAGATTACCTCAGTTCGCGGAGCAATGTCATATTGTGTCTCTATCTTGGAGGCACTTTTCCACCTAAAACCTTCTTCGAGAGGGGATCTCCAAAAATTGAAAAAAGGTAAATAGCACAGCGTTTCGGACGAAGCATGGTGGACAGAACTGTGTGAGATAACTGAAGTTCGCCTGCAGTCCCGTTTTGCCATCGGCATTCCGCCTGAAGGCACTGGACGCATAGTGTGTACCACCATTAGGCCAGAATCTGCAGTTTTGGACGTCCGCCTGCAGGCGGTTAACTGATAGTGTATGTTGCTGTGCGATATTGGTCTTACGTTCTCCTATTGAGGCGATGGCCTGCAGGCAATCGCATAGTGGGTGGGCCACATTAGATAAATCCACAAACTCGAAAGAATTCTTAATTGAGTATTGGAACAATGTGGTAACTTCAATCAATGTGTCATGTATGAACCGTGCAATATTTGACGAAGGAGAATCAACCCCACTCACGATAGGTCTTAAATGTACAACTTGCTTGTGTGTCTTCCTAAGGCAGTATAGTATAGTATAGTATAGAGTTATATCTCTTCATCTTTCTCTTTTATATCTCTGTAATAACTTCATTTTCATGCAGACGCTCTATCAAAGTATTAGCTCTAGTTTGAAAACGATTAGTAGGATCCTTTGAAACTAAAGTATATGTATTTTCATCCTTGAGCATTTCATCCATATGTCGTAGGTATTCTTCACGATACATAAGTACTGTAGACCCTCCTTTATCTGATCTACTGACTACAATATCTCCATTTGTCTTCATAAACTGTTTTGTCACATCATACTTATATATCAAGTCATCATTGTCACTATTTTTGTTTTTTATCTGTTGTAGGTAGTTGGTTAATTTATTCACAAAAGCATATCTTAGGTTATCCCTGTACGTCTCATCAACTTCTTGTGATGAAATGTAAAACTCTACATCTGTTATCATCCTGGGAATTGGTAATTCATTTGACTTGAATTTAACATTAAACTTAGGTCCATACATTAGGATTTCTTCAACTTCGGACGGTAAGCTTATATTTGTATAATTATAAAGGAACTTCTTCTTATCCTCAGTGTCAAAAATGACAGGAGTATACTTTGTGATCAAGGTTTTGAGTTCGGACATGTTATTAACTTTAATTCTACTGAATGTTTTCTTAAATTGCATTTTCTCTATATTCTTTGAGAATGTGTAGTGTTCGGTGGACAATTTCTATCTCAGAGAGTCATTCAAATCTGCTTTCTTAGTTTCTAATCTTCCAATTTTCCAAATTGTGACATCTATTTCAACATTGAGTACAGATCTTCTGAACCTTTTCAAAATTATTTCTATTTTTCTCCTATATGGGTGGTCTTCAATCTGAAGGGAGTATATTGATCTTAGATTGTTAATGATATGATAAGTGAACTACTCCAAAAGATTTCAACACCATCTTGTAAAAGAGCAGAAGTCAATAGGACTCCAGACAAGAAAGAAAAAAGATATTATAAGGTACCGTACATTCCTGGCCTTTCTCAGGAGATAAGAAGAACATTAAAAATTGAGAACACAGAGCTAGTTTTCTATAATTTAAAAACAGTAAATAACCCTTATAGTAACTTGAAAGACAAACTAGACAAAAATATAATTCAAATTTGATACATGGCATCCCTTGTAGTGATTGCGCTAAAGTTTATATTGGACAGACAAAGCAATTTTTATTATTAATCAGCATTATACATCCTGTAAAATAGAGCTGTTTAATTTCAAGCACTTTTGCTTCAGTGAACAATTGATCCCAAGGAAATGTTCTTGGTTTGAACAACATTATTTTCAAGATTTTTTTTGGATTACCTCTGCTCTCTTTAAATAACACTGGGTAGCTGCACCCCAGGTCAACAATGCATATGATATTCTCGAATTTACCAAGGCAAAATAAATTGTCTTCATTCTAGACCAATCTAATATACCTCGTTAAAGCCTAAACTTATGCAGTAATCCCCTTGAACAAGACGTAACTCATTATTTCCTTCACATTATTAAAAGTTCTCAAAAATAGACCAGTGTATGAGGGACCACACCTGGCTATGTGGCTGAAGGGTACATAGCAGGTCTTATCATAATTTATTGTTAACAGTTTAGAATTGAACGCACCAAATATTCGACCTAGATCGGATTCTCCCAATCTTCATCTTCATAAAAAATAACGGTATCGTCAGCAAACTTGTTATTGAACCACTCGTTTGAATAGACAAAATATCATTGACATATATCAAAAACAATACAGGTCCTAGGACTGTTCCCTGAGGTTCCACCGAAGGTTGTGTTAATTTGAACACATTGTTCACGACCTTCCAGATAATCTGACAATAATGTATATGCCAGTCCTCGAATTCCGACATGTCACAAAGACCTCCTCAACAGTGCGTGATTCACTGTATCGAAAGCCTTCGCGAGATCGAGGAACACTGCCAAAAATTTCCTTTCGTTATTTAAGGCATTGTAGACATTCTCAACGAGAACCCTGATGGCCTGCTGCGTTAAGGAACCATCTCGAAAACCGAACTGATTGTGATTAAGGAGATCAAATTTATCTAAAGAACTAACAAGTCTAATCTTCATGGATTTTTCAAAAATTTTTGCTATACAACTAATCAACGTAATCAGGCGATAGTTTGATACCACTTTTCTGTCACCTTTCTTATGTATTGGCTTTATGATACCAATCTTAAATGCCATCGATATTATTTTATTGATTAAATATGCCAATGGTCTTTATATTTGGTGCTTTATCTCCTTCACTGTTTCCGCTCTGATTCCATCTATTCCCGGAGATTTATTAGATTTTAATGATTCTATGAGCTTCATTACCTCATTCTCCGTTACCGGTGTCAGAAAAATTGATTCAGATGCAGATCGCGATACCACGGGGGAAGCTACTGGTCTAACGACCGATTCCGCCAGTTGAGTTCCCACAGAGGCAAAGAATTGGTTGAAAAGGTCTGCAATTTTCATTTCATTATCCACTATTTAATTTTTTTCATCAAACAGCTTACTGAAATTTTCCCTACACGGAATTGTACTAATCGATTTTATTTTTTTCCAAAGGTTTATGTTATCACCGTTACTTCGATCTATCATATTTTTGTAGTAATTAGCCTTAGCTACCCTGATCAATGAATGTAACTTGTTCCTATATCGTAAATATTGCTCCTTGAGCTCAGCATTGTTGACATCATTTTTAAATTTCTTAAATCATTCATCACGTTTCACCACCAAAGTCATCAATTCGTCCGTTATCCAGTCTTTTTTTTTTTTTTATTCTTATAGATTTGGTATTCTCAATAATTTCATCCCTCAGCAACCCAATGAAATAGTCCGCACTTTCGTTCACATTACTCAATGAATAAAAATAATTCCAATCTCTATCAGCCAAGTCCTAAATTAATTGTCTTGAATCTACATAATGTTTGTATTTTGGAATATTAATACTACTTTTCAACCTATGTCTAATTGGCAAATCGATAAGAGTGGGGTAGTGATCTGTTATACTACTTTCTAATTTTTATGCTTGACATAAAGAAACATCTTCCTTTGTTTTTAAGAATATGTGATCCAAACAGGTATCACTTTCAGGCCTAGTTACACTATTTATCATTGATTTAAAATTAAACTCATGAAGAGTGTTCAGATACTCACTTGAAACGTCACCCTTAGGTCTAACGCACACGAACGATTGTCGGTGAACGACTATTTTGTAGGAGGTTAACGCACACGGACGACAGTCTACGAATAAAACCAAATGTAGCGCGCTCCGACAGTTTTGTAGGTACGACTAAAAGTAGTTCGTGTGCGTTGGTGCATTCACATACGTGTTCTGCATTTCGACCGACAAAATTGTAGCTCACCGATTGTCGGTCGTGTGCGTTAGACCTTATTCTTAATATCTTTATCCATATCCCCAGCAATAACATGATACAATGCATCGTATGATGAAACTCCCTCAATATAGTGACTTCGTTCCTCAATCAGTGGCGCAGCCAGGATTTTGTTTTGGGGGGGCTGAACTGAACAATTTTTGATGATACAACAAACACGAAAGTTGCAAAAAATAAAGAAGAAAGGAATAACGAAGAAATTAACGGACAATTCAACTTAGGAATTTATTACTTCTCAATTATCACAATGTGTACAAAATATATGCATACAAAAACAAATTTAGCATATGTGTATACAAATTTCTCAAAAAATGAAAGATTCATTCGATCATAAAAAACTATCTGTGAATTTATTATGGATACAATTGCTTATATATAAAAATAAAAATAATTAATTAAAATAGTTGATAAACATATAAAACTAGGTAATTTTAATATAAAAAACAATCAACGAATAAACGAACCATGTAGGTAATATATGTGATAATTCGAAAACATTTTATTATTAAATATTCAGTCTTCTTTCAGACCTTGCTAAGATATCTAATACATCGTCAATATTGAATTCAAAATCATAATATATGTGCAACAGAGCAAGTCCAGTCATTCTTTCAGCTCCCATTGTGCTCCTTAAATATGTTTTAATCTTTTAAGGGTAGAATATGTCCTTTCCGGAGTAGCAGTTGACACTGGTAACGTACACAATATTTTCAGAAGTATAGATATATTCGGAAATAACTGTATACTGCATTTAGAAAGAGCTGATATGGCACTGAGTTTTGAGTCTGCAGTTCTCGACAATTCCTTCTTCCACATCTTGAATTCACATTCAAGGGTTATTTCGTTAGCAGTTTCTAAATCGGTTTCATACATTTTTATTAATTTTTTGAATTCAATCAAAGAATCGTTAGCTCTATCAGTTAAACACATGAAAGAAGATAAAATAGACTCATGTTTTAGAAATCTGTTACTGATTTGTGTAATAAATATGTCTATAAATGGCAAGAAAATGCTGATTTTATAATATTTTTCCACATCATCAGTTTTAATATTCATTCTATACGTTTGTCTATTTGTTATCCTAGGTAATTGAAGAGGAATATTGTACTTTTCGCATATGCATGTTGAAAATTGTTCCAAACTCAGTATCAGCATTTTTCCTCAAATCTTCCAGGAGCTTTTTTAGAGTTCCAGCATGTTGAAGAGCTGTACTCAGATCCAAATCTTCTGATTGCAAAATTTTACTTAAGCCTACACTATAGCCAAATAAAGTTTCCACCACTTTTAGTGAAACAATAAAATTTATCTTTTGTATAGAATTTAACAAAAGCATTGCCCCTGAAGAGGCATCCTTATCTTTCCAAACCGTAATTTCCTCCAAAGAAGCACAAATAGCATCGAAAAGTTCCCCATAGACGAGAACAGAATCGTGTCGTGCCACCCAACGAGTGGGACACATTTTCTTCAACTTATGTTTCCTGGATTCTGGGCATAATACATCAATTTTAGTGGTTAGTACTATTTGCCTTTTAGGGGTGTTAAAGAAAGTAAATGTCTTTTCAATAATTCCCATACAATTTCTTATATCTTGTATTTCACAGGAGTCTGAAATTGCCAGATTCAAACAATGTGATATAGTGTGCACATAAATTGCTAAAGGTTGTTCTTTACTTATGAAAGCCTGTGTTCCCATATCTTTGCCACTCATGGTCGCGGCTCCATCATACCCTTGTCCGCGCAAATATTTCGTACTGATACCATGTTTATGCAGTTCCGACAAAATTGTAGAAGCTATTTCTTTTCCATTCAAAGCTTTCAAAGGAACGAATGATAAAAATTTTTCGTGAACATTAAAATCTTCACTAATGTATCGTACACATAGAGTTAGTTGTTCTGTCGTCGACACATCCGTTGTTTCATCCGCTAATATTGAAAAATATTTATTGGCTCTGAATGTTCGTAGACTACGAACATAAATTTATTGCCTCTTTCGCTTTGTCGGGCCGCCAGCGCCGCGCCGCGGTAGACATTTAAATTAGGTGTAATTGAAATTAGGTGATTCTGAAAATACTGATAATACGGCGAAGTGAATGTGCAAAAATGACATAGTTTAAAATCAGCCAAATGAGGAATGTTTGTTAATGTTTGGCGTATGTCATTGAACTCAGAAAAAATCGAAACTGTTAGAATCTTTGGGGGGGGCTGCAGCCCCAAAGCCCCCCCTCTAGCTGCGCCAGTGTCCTCAATAAATGATTTTTCTGGTGTATCATGCAACCTGTATATAGCAGTATATGACATCTGTATTATTTATGATTTTCAGCTCCAGCGCTTTACAACCATCAATCATTATTAAACTGTAACCGTATTTCAAATGAGATCTCACATACACCACAATACCATCAGATCTATTAAGGTACGATTCCACCAAAATCGTGTGCGGCACAATTGTTCACGAACATTTTGTGCAGTACTTCAGCTGTGCGCGTACAAGCTGTTAACATATTTAGCGACCGTTTCCACCGACAGAGCTGTGCGTTACTTTTGTACGCGCACAGTGCAGCACACAGTGTGCACGAACAGGATCTCACTGTTCTCTCTCAGTGTTTCGCTTTCCTTCAACCGTTGAATATGGCGGATCAAGAAAACGTGGTGCTTTGTGCTGCAGCGTGTGTAGGGGTATACACTTTGCTTGAAAAAAAAATAAGAAAGAAACATAGATGTTTCATTTTTGCAACATCGTAATGAAGAGATGAATCGATTTGTGGAATGATGATGAAAATAGACCCATTGAGTAGATTTTAAAATTCCACTTGAATATCGTGCGAACAACTCCTCAGTTGCGTCGTGTTTTTTTATTTCTGTTCTTGTAATCTCCGTGATTACAATCCCACAGAACGGTATAAAGTTCAATTTCTTCGATAAATTCGATTATTTTCCAGTTATTTCACTCCATGTTAGCGCGAACAAATAGATGTTTTCGCTAGCGTAGCGGAAGCAAGAATGAAGTTCGCTGAAACATGTGTGTGTGCGTCGACCCGAGTCCACCGGTAGAAACTGTGCCCGCACAAAAGTATGCAACTGTACGCGCGAACTTTTCAACAGAGTTCGCGCACTTTTGTTGCTGTTCTCTTGGACGAGTACACCGCAACGAACATTTGTGCGGCACACTGTGCGCAACAGTGCCGCACAGTGCAGCACTCCGGTGGAATCGCTCCTTTTTACAGTCACCTGCGTTATGCAAGCAGTTGAAGGAATATCAATTTAATTTTTGTATTTTATAACGGTAAGATGAAAAACTCCCAACCTCGTTCGTCCACGTTGTCTCAATGTATAAATTGTTATTTTAGATCGGCCTGAAGATGGCATAATTTGTGCCGAAATTGATAGCAGGGAAAATGTGGAAAATTCATGAAAAAAACAGTGTTCTCGTTTTTCTTATATAAGTCATCACACAATTCATCAATTTCAGATAGTCGTTTAAACTTTGAAGAGACATTATTCGATTCGTACTTGAGGATGAGAATGATTTTTTTTCTCTGCAAACAAAAAATTCACAGAAAATAAAAAGAGGTTGACAGCCAACGTTCAACATGTTCCCTACCGCTACCGCTCCCTATAAGTAGCAGAATGCCACCCTGAAATAGCGCTGTCCGATGCGTTGTTATTTTCTATTATATTATATAAATACTGATGAAAGCAATATATTTTCTGCACGACTTTGTGTTTTTCAAAGACTTTGGTTTGGCGTTCACCATATTGTTGCTTAGGAAAAAGATAATTTGCCTCATTTGTGTGAAACTAATTTCTTCCTAAAGGTGGATTTCACAAAACTTCAATTACGCGATCAATAAACTTAACATAAATTCGAACCAATCGAATCACTTAATTTAAATTTTCAAAGAATCTGGAATCATCGAATTTCTTTAGATCTGAATTGTGCAATTGACCACATCTAGTGACTGGTCAGTTGAGCAGGTTAATCAGTACACCGAAGGTCGCGGATTCGATCGACGCTTAAGTAGGGTGTGTTGTGCCGTCTGATATTGGAAAAAATAAAATATCAAAGAAACTTGAATAGTATATTAAGTAAAGAGAACGGTAAGGGCATTTTACCGATCGAATTATTGTCTGAGATCGATAGTCCCTAACGTTCGAGATACTTCTAGCGTTTTTTGCACGATAGACACAATTTTTATTCAATATACAAAATAATTATCTGACAAATTCATTTATTCGTGGCTTGATCAATGCTGTGCAGGAATATAATATTTAAGGCGTTGTCTTGGTGATGAAAACTTAGTAGATTGTCAAAGTGACAATAATCAATTGAATTTACTAGCGTTGAAAAATGAGCGATATAGAATCTTCGGAAGATAATGAAATTCAAACAGCCTCGGAAATCGGCTGTTCTTCAGTTAGTACTGAGAAATCTAAAATCCGCTATGAGAGTTCATTTAATACTTTCAAGGACTGGATTCAGACTAAAGGCAGCCAAATCAATGAAAAAGTATTACTGGCCTATTTTGTTCGAAGAATAGATAAGCTGAGATCACCATATTCAATGCTGAAGAGCACAATATTTTTGAACGACGGTATTGACATATCCAAGTTTGCAACGCTTATAGCATTCCTCAAAAAAAAAAAAATCTGTTGGTTAGAAACCCAAAAAATCTGCTATTATAATTATTTTTATCTACGTAGCAACTGCGTACATAGTTTTATCAGGCTGATAATAAATTATGAGAAAAAAATTGTCGGTCTACAATGCAATCGTCGCAGGGCTCTTTCGCTTTTTACGATGCAATGTTCGTAAGTAATTGCACAAGTGCATCAAAATTACAGATAATTCGCATGACAGCGTGTTGTCTAAAAACTGCACCTTCGCTCATTCTCAAAAACTGAAAATGACCGAATGCAGTTTTTCAAAAACAACACGTTGGAATGCTAAATTATCAGGTCATTTTGATGCACAAGTGTAATTCGGGGGATTATTTCCTGAATGAACTGTTAACTTGCCAAGCTGACATTGATTTATTAATTTTAAGCTTGCTATATAGTAAGAAAGCTAGTAAACCCTCCGAGTAACGGTTTGTCTGTAAGGCTAGAATTTCTTATAATGGCAGTTCATAGAATGCTGAGGACGGAAACCATCGCCAGGCACCCCTCACACCTGCACGTCATCAACCCCTATATCTTTGAAAATGTAAAAAAAAATAAAAATTAACTGTAATTTCCTGTAAGCCTGAAACTTTCATATTTGTAGAGTTAAGAAAAAAATTGTAAGGTGATTTCGACGAGAACAAGTACCTGCAAGGCGATTAAAAATGTGAGTGAAATATGAACAAAAATAAACTTTCTTCGGGAAGGCTGAATTGTATATAGGTATGTTTTCGTCTGAGGAAATGAAGAACTAAGTTTTATTATTAATCTTCATCAGCATCTGATATGTTATTATTAATTTCTTCATCATATGGTACAGTTTTTCTAAGCGCAGTACACTGTGTCCCAAATTTGGTAGAGACTGCACTGTATCTCCGATATTATTGAAGATAGATACATGCTGTTTTCGCGACCCTGTGTCACTTTTTTGTAAAACTTTTAAATCCAGAAACAGAAATATTCCAAAAACTTTTGTTTCTGGAATACAGGGCGAAAATGAAAATGTCCACTTTTTGAAGATGTTATTATTTCTCGGGCCCTGTATAAGAAAAAAAAAGAAAATGCCTTAAATCATACTTTTCCGTAGAAGTCAGTGGCGTAGCTTTTTTTTTCAGATGAATGTTTTTGAGATAGAGCACAATCTTGAAATTTTTCATATCGAACACCTTGTATGTTTTAACGTAAATATTCGCATTTTTTTTTGAATACATCGATGTATCACAACCTAACATTCAATAAATTTCATCTTCAACCATCAGAAAAGTTCATATTTCTGTTTGTTTTTTTTAAGTAAGACATGAATTCTTCCATATATGCATCAAAAAATTACCATATTTATACAAACAGTTTTTTTTCGTTTTCACCATTTTTCAGTTAATATTTTGAGTTTATGTTCGAAATATGATAAAATGAGTGGGTTTTGGTAACAGAGCTTTTCAGAAAAGTATTGATGTTCAAAATCGGGGTTGTTCTGATTCTGTAAAATACTGTTTAGGACTGTATCCAGATAATTGATTTGGAGATGGTAGTGTGAAAACATTTATTGACATCATTCACAATCATAAAATAAAAAAGTCACCCGCATGAAGTTAATACAGTAAAAAATACAAATATTAAAATCATCTATAAACTCAGAGTGAATTATTCAACTAAAAACAGAGGTAATCTAGAGATGTTCAAAATGAGAGGTCAGATGAAGTCAGACTTAGGCTTTGAGATAGTTCCATCAATTCGAAATTAAACACAGCGTTTACAGTGATGATGCAAATGAAACTGATTGCGAGAGCCTTTTCATTTCATCAGAAAAACAGAAGGTTGAATAATGAATTGTTAGAATAGGCTGAGTTGTAATGAAAGTGAGACCAGGCCTTATAGGAGATACGTGTATTGAAAGCTTAGTAGTCTTATGGCGGTATTCTGCTTTTTCACTGTAAGTTACAGATCTGTAGCGTACGATTGATCTGTATCTATGTGGCTGACTTAGAGATTCGTAAATAATGAATTTCTGGAAGTTTTTCTGTAACTGTCATTTTAGAAGTGTCAATCGTAATAAGATCATAGAATAAAATTTATTTCTTTGTAATATTGGACCTTAAGTATCGATTATTGCATATATTCATAATTAATTTGTGTTCGTTTTAACAAGAAAGAGAAATTTACGACCGAAGTGTGAAAATGAAACATAAAAGTAGTTCGATATAAAAAAGTATTTTATATTCTGTGACAAAAACAAACCATTCAACATAACCTCACAATATACCTTTCGATATGTTTCCTGTAAGCTACAGATTCATAGAAAGCGTTGAGTATCGTAATTTTCCTGTAATGTTATGAAAAGATACAGATTTGCTTACAGTTGAAAGCAGAATACCGCCATAAGTCTGTTCTTCATTGAGATTATTTCAAATGTGAGAATATCATGATTGAGAAATAAATATGTATGATCTATAACGTTGGTCTATCAAGAGAGTGCTAATTAATCAATTGAGATGACATTTACAGTGACGAACTGCTTTAAGTAAGCAGGGTTAGTGTTCATCAGAAAAATAGAGGCAGCAATTTACAACTATGAGGATTGTAACATGAGAGTTCTATGTATGAATTGAAAACCACCAACCCGTTGGTTTTGATAAGGCAGAAGGCTTGAGATTTTACTGGCTAAGTGCTTCAGATGAATGAAACTGAGAATTCCTTATGTATAATGAGGAGATCATACCAGCTGAATGGTTTTTATCAATATTTGAGGAGGCCGCTCAAGGTGAAGCATTAAATGCGTGTGAATATTGATTAAATGCGTGGGATATTTTTTGCAACTGGAATTTATTGATATTTAGGTTGTGATACATCAATCTATTCAGGAAATAAAATGCAACAATTTGACGTTGAAATAAACATGGTGTTCCATATGAAAATTCCTTTTCATTCCAATTCAATCTCAGAAACAATGCTTTGAAAAAATTTTGAGCTTACATATCGTAATGAGCAGTTTTAATTTTTTTTCTTATACAGGACTCTCCCTGTATTTCAGAATAAAAAGTAGTTGGGATATTGACATTAAAAGAGGGCTTATTGGCCGTGGTCTTTTAGGAATTATTTCACCTAACGTTTCGCTCACAACTGCGGTAGGCATTTTCTGAGGATTCTTGGTCTGAGGTTGTAACTCGATTGATGAATTTCCGAAAGTGATGCTGGATTCGATCCGTTGGCCCAACTTATACCCTGATCATTGGCGGGAGAAGGTGGTGATCAGGGTATAAGTTGGGCCAACGGATCGAATCCAGCATCACTTTCGGAAATTCAGCGGTCGAGTTAAAACCTCAGGCCAAGAACTCTCTGAAGATGGCTACCGCAGTTGTGGGCGAAACGTTAGGTGGAATAATTCCTAATAGACCACGGCCAATAAGCTTGGAAGACACTGTCAGTATAATCGGTCATGAAAGCCTAAAACTCTCGCTGAAACTATTTAGTTGGGACATTTCTGTTTGTTGGTTCAAAAGTTTCACAAAAAAGTGACTCAGAGTCGCGAAAGCTGCATGTCTCTATTCTCAATGATAGCTGAGATATAGTGCAGTCTCAAACAATTTGGGACACAGTGTTCTACGCTCGAAACGACTGTACTATATGATAGAGAATTTTATTAAACATATCAGATGATGATGAAGATTAATAATGAAACTTATTATTTCATTCCCTCAGACGAAGACATATATAAATTTCAGCCATACAGGAGAAAGTTCATTTTTGTTCATATTTAACACAATTTTTGAGTCGCCTGGCAGGTACTTGTGCTAGTCGAAATCGCCTGTCAATTTTTTTTTGAACTTTACAATGAATGATCAAAATCGTATGGAAGTTTCAAACTTACAGGAACAAATTTATTTATTTTTTTTTTTTTACACTTCAAAAGATATAGGTGTTGATGAGGTGCAGGGGTGAGGGGTGCCAAGCGATGGTTTCCGTCCTCAGCATTCTATGAACTGCCATTATAAGAATTTCTAGCCTTACAGCAAACCGTTACTCGGAGGGTTCACTAGCTCTTGGACTAATATCAATATTTTTTTTTTAATTAGCTTGTCTTAATGTTTTTCATTCACACATCCGTAATCCGTAAAAATTTATTGAGAAAAAAATAACGAGATTCACAAGGAGATAGAGTCGTTCTGTTTTTTTCTGACCTTTTGTTCTGGGAATCTTTTGTACAGTCGAATTGGACACAAATCTTTATTAATTTCATTTTTCATTAGCCATTTTAATGGGTGGCATTGTTTCTCTCCTCCTTGCCTCGTCTTATGGTGTTTCCGAGGTCTTGAGTTAACCTTCCAATAGTAAACGATTAGATAACTTTAACCAACCGATAACCTCTCGTTAATCCTAACTGCGTTTCTGAAGTATTTTTCTGTTCTTCGTTAACTATCGAATAGATAACTGATGATAATCGACTGGATCACAAGTTTGTTTCTAGCTCAACAGATGTCGCCACATGCAGAATCATATTCTTAACGATAGATTTTAAAAATACTTTATTCGAAACTCCATTCCCGGAATTCAAATTGAGAAATTTTTCTTTACAGAATATCAAGTTTTTACATATCAGCTTTGATAGTGTTGAATGAACTTTTGTCGACAAAAAAAATTTTTTTGTGTGGAAAGTATTAAAACTTAGCAAGAATTTGACAGAGCGCGAAAAAATGTTGCTTTCTGGTTATTGCTGGTTATTTTTGAATGTATTATTAGCCTAATGGAAAAATGCAGGGTAAATGCAAAGTATCCACCCAAAAACATAATGCAGCATAAACATTATGGTTCGGTTTCACAAAACTTCGATTGTAGCGTTCAATTAATTGGAGCCACCGCGATTCGTTGAAACTTCAAAACGAGTGACTCGATTGGTTCGAATTTACGTAAGGTTTTTTAATCGTAGCTTTGTGAAACCCGCCCTATGTGTTTCATTTGTAAGATTCAAATTCAAAATACTTATTAATTAATTTGTTTTAATTTTCCCTTGTAAACTCTACCTTACAGTCGTCCGCAAGAAATATGTTTGAACACAAGAAGACCTCAGAGGTCAAAAGTTTGGCCACCCCCGAACTACAGGATTTTTTCTTTAAATAATGAGATAGCACTCAATTATATAGGTTTATTCATATATATTTATATAAATCTTTGTTCAATGATGTAGAGATCCCCTAATTATAAAACAGGTGAAAAAATACAATTTATTGAAGAAATTTTCAAATTTAATAATAATATAAAAGCCCAATGTGGGAAATCATTACTGATTCAAGTTACATGGAAAAGAAGAGGGAGTAAACAGAAATTTCAAGACCAAGTTGTACAACTCGAGCCACCAGTTTTACACAATTAGATTTTGAATCTTGGGTGCATTGAGGAAGCAACCATAATTGAAGATGTAGATAACGAAGGGCAGCAATGTGAACCTAGTGTGTAACCATAATCGAAGAGGGTGACAATGTAAATGAGCTGTCTCAAACTGGGGATACGGGTAATCCTCTCCCAGTTCCAATCAGCTTCAAGATGTCTCTAACTGAAAAAGAAGAAAGTTATTCATAAAATTGCCAAATCAATTGTGAGGGAAAAGTTGGAAAAAGAAAATAATGGTCTCTTAATCAAAAAAATAGAACTGTTTGCTTTTTGAACCCGCATCTATTTTGAAATTAATCATCTGTAACTGTAAACATTTCGATCTACGAATCTGGTTGCAGAAATATTGTTCATGATGTCTCATCTGATGATCGGTGGAACTCGAAACTAGATCATAATTCTTCCTATATATTCCATCATTCCACAACAGTATATTATGTTCACATACATCTTTCTCAACCAAAACACGGAAATCAGAGTAATCTCAAAACAAAACTTGCAGCAAAAGTGAGGTCCGAAATCCAACATTACTTCTTTGCCCATGCGCCAGTTAGTTATCGAATAGAAAACTGCCAAAATCGTTCCGTTAAAATAAACTCAGTTTATCGAATGGATAACTTTAGGAGGCGTGTCCAGAAACAGAAATCACCAGTTAATCCATCCGACAAAGTTATCCAATAGATAAACTACCGTTAAAAAGACCTCGTGAACTGGCCATTAGTGAAGCCAGGATTGTTGTGTGCTACGTTATTTTCCTATTCTTTAAAGTATAGAATTGAGCATTTGTGGACTTCCTCACCAAACCAAGCGAATTCAGAAGCAAAACCAAAAAAATTACCTCTTCAGCAAACCATCCGGGGTGTTTTCCTCACAGCCACGAACCATCGTCCTAGGGAAAAACTGCACTCCCATTTGTTTTCTGTGGATCTGGTTGGAGTTGTCTTCTATTGGCATTTTTCGCATCTCTGGCTGCTTGGCATTCGATATTAGTGAAAGCATTGAATTTGATTGTATGTTCAGTGCAATATGTTTCCGTTAGTATTTTAGCGTTTATTGATACCACATGTATTTTCTGTTCTGCTTTGTAATATTTGGTTGGTTTTGAACACTTTTCCTTCAATATCCTGTAAAGATTATTATTTCAGCATTACTGGTCAAGCTGAAGCTGACGTACAATAAAATTGCTATAAAAATGAACTCTGCTTTTAGCACAGGACTTCTTCGCATTCTAAAATGCAATTACTGCTGGAATTTTTTGATAATTGCACCCTATTCACTTGAAGTTTTTGACAGGAGGGAAATATTCGTGAGTAGTATCATGAAGGCATCCAACTTTTCGAAAAAAAATCAAAAACAATTTGTTAGGTAATATTTTAACAAGATGAGTGCTGGTGGCAACAAAAATCCGAGTCGAAGATGAGTATTTTTGCACCCGCACGAATGCTTCTTGTTAAAAAATATTACTTCGCATTGTGTTTTTTTAAATTTTTTCATATAAAAAACTAGGTGCCTGAATGGTATTTGACAGGACTATTTCATGAGTAACAGATTATTAGGCAAGAATTATGTGTGCTGCTGACATGTAATACCATAGAGTTTCATCAATCTTGAAACCATTTGTAATTCAAAATTGTGCGTTTTTGATTGAAAGAAATTAAGACCAGGAAAATAGTTCCTATATTTGTAAAATAATTACACTTCATTCTCGTGGGATTTTTGACATGGGGAAATATTCATTTAAATGACAAATATCTTCATTGCTGGAGATGTTGCTCGCCCTCGAATACTTTCTTTTTAATTGGTTTATCTGTGATCTATGCGTTCTATTAACCATTTCATGTAGGTATAACTCGCAATATTCATGAACTAATACTAAACTAACCTCGAAATAATGTAACCGATATGTTGGTGAATCGGAAAAAATCTCTTCATTCCTTTCCCTCGTGATACAGATGAATCTGGTGTAAACAAGAATATGAATCACCCTCGAGAGCGTCCTTGCGAAGACAATGATTTGGGTATTTCCCCGAAAGTGTACCATTATATCAAATTGCCGGTTGTGAACGAACCATCAGGAATATAATGCTGATAATAAATTCAATGAATGGGGACGAGTCAGAGTGCGGAACAAAAAACAACGGACTAAAGATTCTTCAACTCGTTTTCCGTTCGAATAGATATTAGGATTGACACGCCATGCGAGTTACCTTCATGGCAACTTCATACCAGCAAGAAAAGGCTTTCGGGGGTTTTTTCAAGTTATTTTAATATAGGTATAGCACGAGTATTTAACATGATTTTCCGTATCGTAAATTCATTAGTTCCCTAAAAGCTTTTCCTGCACATCAATAAAGTTTCAAAGTTCACCTTTTCGAGTGCCCACAACTTAGGAAAACGTATCCAGAGATTCTTTACATAGAATTTCACTTGGTAATATGGTGGATATTCAATCTGAAATTCTTTGATATGAAGAATTTTCCAATGATTTTCCTCTGATTAGTGCAGGTACGAAATTCATAAGCTGACACTGAAAATTTGTACATGTGATTCAGTGCCTTAAAATCGAATGGACAATGATCAGTTCATCTGTTTTGAGGAATTTTATTTTGAAGCAAAGAAAGAGGTGCAAGTTTCTAAGTTTTTCACAAGACAACAGGTATCTATCCGCCATCAACCTTTTCAAATGGCACGAAGATGAATTATAAATTATGAATGTTTAGGGTGATAATGCTTTATTGTCTCCGACTAAGCAGCAACAACATTTTGCTGGTCTCCTTGAGAGAAAATCGAATGTTTTCGAACTAAACATAACTTGATCACTGATATTTGTGGTTCTCGTTGGGCAACTACCCTTGTGTATTTCACTTCTCCATTTGGGAAGGTACAACAATTGTGTTCCATTCGAGATTGGAAAACAATCTTTTCCGAAAATTTTATTTCTCAATTGGCCAATAGACATTATGTGAATGCTGCAGGTCATTTTTGTGAAGAGACAAAATACCGTACATCACGGGGATATACCGTCAAACGGGGTGAAGTGGATCGAAAATCGAAGTTTTTCTGTAATAACATTCAAAATATAACATCGATTGGGCTGATGTTTGGAATATAGATTCAAGCATACTTCAGCTATCGATTGGCTCATTCAAAAAAATTTCTGGCTGGACAGTTTTAGAAAAAAATATTTATTTGAAAGTCTTTCAACAATTTTTCAACCACAAACCTTCTCTAACTGCATCGCAGAGTGCTATTATTTCAGCTTCTGTAAATGATAGGTCGATACAATTTTGTTTTCTTGTGGTCCAACTAACTAAATGATCGAACTTCTTAAAAATAAATATAGAGATTGATTTTCTATCTGTCTGATCTGCACCCCAGACAGAATCTACACAACAAATTATATTATCTGATCCTTTATTATACTCTAATCCTACATTCATAGTACCTTTCAAATTACGGAGTACAATAATTCCACCATTGATCAGTAGGTTTATCTTGGAATCTACTAAAGAAATTCAAATCAAAGCATATATCAGGTCTTGACCCCAACATAAGGTACATCACTGATCCGATCATCTCTCTATACGGTTTATTATATAAATAATTCTCATCAACATTAAAACATAATTTTGGTTGAATAGGTAAAGATCAAATATTGCAATTCAATATCTAACCGTTTTAACTCATTACTTATATACTTTGATTGATTGATTTTGAAACTTCCTGTTTTTCTATCATAATTATTTTCTAAATCTTAGAAATTTTGAAGGTCACCACATATTTTTTTGAGAAAATTTACCCTGCATAAGTGAATCCGAAGCACGAATTATCAATCTGATGTATTAAGAATAGGTGCTGATCGTCATTTCGCGGAGATTCAGGATCTTGTCTATGACTTGCGCGATAAAACAGGCAGAAAAACACAGTTGATCCACTTCACCCCGTTAGACGGTAGCGTTTTTGTTGCTGAGGTTCTTTTCCCTTGTTTTATATTATATGAATTTAAATAGTTCAAGGCTTTTACGACCGGATATGGTGAGTCTTCTAGGATTATTGGCCGTGATCTATCAGGAAGATGGTAGGCATCTTCAGAGGATTCTTGGTCTGAGATTGTACCTCGAATGCTGTATTTCTGACACTGACGTGTTATCTACACCCTGGTTAATGGCGGGAAAAGTTTTGAGTTTACTCGAGCGTTTACTCTCTCTTCGTATCGGCTTGATCTTTGCTTTTTCTAAGATCGGCAACCAGGCACTATTTGAGAAAGGGGTTTCCTTTTTTCTGTTCATGTTGTTTTTATGTTTATGAATTTCAATGGCTTCCATGTTCAGCATGGGGTAGTAATATTATAATAATAATATATATATATATATATATATATATATATATATATATATATATATCGGTTTAAAACGTGCGATGACGTTGTCCGATGCCTAGATTCCATCGTTTGCGATCTTCCCATTCTCCTATTTGTAGGTTTCTATCCCTCATTGCTTTTCGTATTCCCTCCATCCAGTTCTTTCTTGGTCTTCCTCTTCGTCTTTTTATGTTTGGTATCCACTCCATTGTTTGTTTTGGCAGTCGTGTTTGTCCCATCCGTTGAACATGTCCATACCAGATCAATTGCTTCCTTTCTATATCATTCATGATTGTGATATTTATTCGGAAGTATACATAAAATTATAATATATTTGATTTTGTGACACTGTATAACCTAAGCTTGGAGCTTGTATGTTATACAGTATCTCTCAGTTATCGAATAATTCCCACTGCAAACAAACTAAGTATTTACTATTAAACGATCCGCTCGCGTAAGAACGCAGGATGGAAAGAAAGAAAACAAGTACACCATTCATGACATAACACTCAAAAATTTCTGGAAATGTTCTTTAACGTATTGTAATATGCTATTTTTATCATCCTTGTTTTTTGTGTTCACATATCTCAATGAAGGGGGCAATATATTATAGAATTTTGGTCCAAGATATTGAAAACTTCGCTGTAAATGGGTCTTGAGAATGAGAGGCACACGTAAGTTTTGTTCATAGCAATGTCTCGTAGAAAAACCATATTCAATGAGATTTTTACTACTATTGATCTGATGCATCAAGCATTCCGAAATATAAATTTGTCTCAAATTAAGTCTGTTGCATTTTTCAAATGATAATTCGGTGCTATGTGTTTTTCTGACACTGAAAATGATTTTAAAAATATATTTTTGGATTATTTGCAGAACTTCCAACACAGAATCGAAAACGCCTCCCCATACAACTATGGCATATCTCAGCAAGGATTCTACTAGCGAATCGTAGACTTTCAGCATGAGGGGGATAGATGTTACTTCACCCAGCTTGTAGAAAATGTATGCAATATTTCTGAGGCGTGTTTTCAAAAACTCTACATGAACTTCCCATCTCATATGTTGGCCTATATAAACACCTGAACATCTTGTGCTGGCCACCCTATTTATTTCCGGACACGAGCAATTCGAGTCTTCGCAGTCTGTTCTATGTACTGAAAGTGTAGAGAAACTAGGCTGCGTATTCCTCAACAAAGAAAACGTGATGAAGTTAGATTTATTAGTATTGAGACTTAGAAGGCTCTCCGCCAGCCAGGCATTCACAACCCTCATACCCCGTTCGGCATCTTTATACACTGCATCCCATGTATTCCCCACAAAAATCAACATAGTATCAGCGGCATGAAAAAAATTTCTCCGTTTGGTATCTTCAGCAAAAGCAATTGATTGACATATATTAGGAATAAAAGCGGACCCAAGACAGTTCCCTGCGGTATACCCATATTTAAAGTTCTTTTTTCACTCATTTTTCCATTCAACGAAACCCTCAAACTTTTGATATTCGAAATAATCACTGCCTGAGAAAACAATATTTTGTTCATCTGTCAGAACATGTTCGTATATTCTATTCTCTATTTCTAACAGAGGCGTCAAAGGTACATTGATAATTTGTCCTACGCAACTAGAACAGATATGCGGGAAATAGTGAACAAATCTGAATTAATAAAAACTGCATAGAAAAATACCTGTCATCAGAGAAATCCGAGACGAGAATAGAGGCATCATTCATGAAGAAAAGGCTCCAAGCCTTTATGGAAAAGGAAAGAGGAAGAAGAACGAAACTGAGTTATTCTATTGAAGCAGAACACGCTGGAGACGTTATTATTTTTATTGTTATTAAATAAGATCAACTCAAAATGAAATAAAAAAAAAGTTAACAATACTTCTAAGGATCGGATATAGAGTACATAAAAATTGTTTATCGTCACTATTGGATGAGACGGCACCAGCCATCGAAAGCACTCTCAAAAGCGTTCACTGACACCGAGTTCACAAGAGATGAAGGCAGGCCATTCCACACATCAGACACGCTATTGAAAATAAAGTTCTATCTCTGTGACGTTTTGTAATTCTCCTTCGCCAACTTGAAAGCATGACCCCGGAGTCGACCATCAGGATTCAGCGCGAAAAGGAATCCAAGATCAACACCAAACACATTATGGAGAACACGATAAGCGATGATGAGATCGCCAGGGGTCTTTCTCTCCGCAAATGATGCTAAACTCATAAGCGAAAGCCTCTCCTCGTAACCAGGACGCGTGACACCATACGGAAGTCGAGTTGCTCGACGTTGGATACCCTCAAGCATTTCAAAGTCTCTGACTAGCACTGGACACCAGACAGGACCGGCAAATTCCAAGATGGGGCGGACATAAAGCTTATACAGGGCTGCACACGTGGATGGATCACATCTTCCGAAAGCTTTCTGGATTAGAAAGAGGAATCGCTTTGCCTTGTTCACAGTTGCAAAAATATGGCTGGACCAGCTCAGATTCTCAGTAACAATCACACCGAGATCACAATGGCTGTTGCAGGTTAATATCGGAATATTGTTCAGTACTGACGGGTATTCTGAGTACCGAGATGTAAAACTACACACTTATCTGAATATTATTATGTTCTGGTCAGAACTTGCGTCCTGTAACTATGCTAGACGAACTCGAGATTGGCTAGCCGACCAAACCGTACCATTTGTTCCCTGAAACGACAATCCCCCTTACATTCCACAGGCTTGACCCATAAAAGATTTTTGGGCATTCTTATCGCGAATAGTTCACGATGGAGAATGGTAATCCCGAAATTAAGAGAACTTTCGACACCAAATATACAGGAAGACCTGAGAAATCGATCTTATTACCGTCCAAAACTCGATGCTAGAAAGAGAATGAAACCAGCGCTTCTGCTACTTGTTGAAATCGCTAATGAAGGAATATTCAATAAATTTCAATTCATTTGCAGAATTTCTAGAAAAGTAGGTTGCTTAAGAATAAAAATCGCAATTATTCAATGACACTTATGTCAATTATTCGGGCATTTGCAGAAAAACTCTTGCTTCATTCAAGTGTATGAAACATGGCTATGCAAAAAAACCTCAAATCAGCTGCAGAATGCACGAGCTGTAAGGTTTCCTATTCGTTAACCTTGATCGAGTGCAAAAGGAACCCGAATAGTTCGGATAACAAGAAAAAACGAAAAATCGTACAAGCCTTAATTTGAAGAGAGTACGCATAGATCAGATAGGCTAAAGCAATGATGAAGGCAGAAGAAAAAAATTAATAATAATAATAACACTTTATTGCCAGTACTATGTTATACAAGAATTTATAAACCACAGTGCAAAAGGTGAGCATATCACTGAGCGACATCTTCCTGCCTACCTTATAGTTGTTAAAAGGAAAACAAGATATGACAAGAACTGATCCCACAATAGTGATAATACAAAATCATACTGCACTCGAACACGAATAGAGGAGTAGGAAGGGGGAAAGGAATGAAACGGTATGTAGTTACTAGAGTTCCGTGGTCAATAAATATTTCTGGAGAGCGATCTTGAATGACGAGAAAACACCACTCCGAGCAATCGCGGCAGGAACACCATTCTAGAGCTGAGAGAACCTCAAAGAAAAATTGTTGTTCATGAATGTAGTATCATGCATAGGTATTCTAAAGGTGCGTACAGACATGCTCCGAATGCCGTACCGCACCACGTCGCGTACCTAAGTGTGGACGGCAGGGTGCAACAGCGTATCGCTCCTCGCCGCGATCACGGTGTAGATATTGGCGAACTTTTGTTGATCGCGTCGATGTACGCGACGTAGTGCGGTACGCCATTCGGAGCATGTCTGTACGCACCTTAAGAGTAGTGTTAGGGTGCGCTCGAGTATTATAATACTCGCCACCCAGCTCTCGAATATTCTCGCAAAGTTATCCAGGCCGATGTGCCCTCATTACCTTAAAACCCAACAATAGAAGCCTCCACACCCGACGTTGCCGTATAGTCAGGAGATTAAGTTCCCGCCGATAACTACTCACACGGTCGAACTTTTTCAAGCCATATATAAACATTATGGCAGCATTCTGCAATCGTTCCAATTTGCTGAGTTGTTGTAAGTTCAGTCCCATGTAAGCCACATCCCCATAGTCAATGATGGGCAGCAAAAGCGAATAGAATAAAGTCTTTCTTGTTGCAAGTGGCAGAAAGTTCTTGAAAAGTCGGAGCTGATGCATAGTACGATAGAATTTTCCATGCACGGCGACAATCTGGGCATCCCAAGAAAGAATTTCGAATTTCATCGATTAACGCTTTGTGAATATGAAATTATTGTGTTTTCGCTGGATTAAGTAATAGACCTAAGCTAGAGGCTGTCTCAGACAGTAGAGCTAAATCCCGATTCAAAAGATGAACAGAAGTCGCGAAATTTTCTACAGATGTGTGTACGTAGAATTGTAGATCATACGCAAACAGGTGGTACTTACAATGTTTATTTTCCATAAGAGAAGAGACATAAATGGAGTAAAGAAGTGGACCCAAAACGCTACCCTGCGGAACCCCAACGTTCATTCGCACCCAATCCGAGACACCATCCCCCAGTTCCACTTTGCTTTGTCTACCCCTCAGATAAGATTCAAAAAACAGCCGAGCGTTGGACGAGAATCCTGGCTCCCGAAGCTTACCAATCAATGTTTCGAAGTCCACGGTATCGAAAGCTCTGCTGAAGTCTAAAAGTACTAGCACAGTTAAAAGTTTGCGATCCACTGCTTCACTTATATCGCTTGTTACTTTGGTCAATGCAGTTGTGGTGCTATGTTCTTTGAGAAAACCGGACTGCAATGGATTAAAAAGAGAAAACGTGTTCATATAAGATATTATTTGTGAATTTATTAATTTTTCAAAAATTGTTGACATTGTAGTATTTAAATAGGTCGAAGATCTTCAACATTATAAGCATTACGTTTTTTTGGAAGTGGTATTATTTTCGCAAGTTTCCACAAATTGGGGAAGAAGCCGTTAGATGAGGCAAAGTTATAAATATGTTTCAAAATTGGAAGTATTTCGTCAATGATTGGCCTGAGCAGATCCGTCCCGATATTATCAACACATACCGATTTCGATGATATATCTTCCAGGGCTTCTCTGATATCTTTGTCTTGTACAGGTGTAAATTCGAAGGAAGGCCTTGGAGGAAGTGGTGTATTGTAAAGTGATTTCAAAGTGGCTCTTTTCGAATCATTATTCAGAGTGACGGGAGGTGAAGCAAAATGTTGCACAAGAGCATCAGCGTTGACATCACAGAAAGAATCAGATTTCTGATGCCCTATACCCACAGAACGGAGAGTATGCCAGACATTTTGTGGGAAACATTGAGGAGGTTTTCTTGAAAGTATTCTCGCTTCCTACTTCTACACAGATGATAGAACCAATTTCTCAGAACACGATATGCCTCTTTGTTTGCTACAGTGGGGTTTTTAACATAAGTAGACTTCAGTCTATCACGTTTCTTCATCATCTGTTTCAAATCTTCGTTCAACCAGGGACAAGGTGGATGTTTCACTCTCACAGTCCTTAAAGGAGCTACAGTGTCATATATATACTAGTAATTTTCTAGTTAAAAAATTCAACATTATCGTCCAACGTAAGCTTCTCATATAGCGGATTCCAGTTAACTTTACTGATCTCATTTTTGAGTATAGATCTATTGATATTTGCAAGGTTACGACAATTTATAACAATTGGTTTTTTCTTGGGTCGTTTAAAATTAACAGATGCAAAAATTAGGTCACGATAGGAAAACTGATAGGCATCTTTCTGCCCATACGTGTAAATCTTATTAGGGCTGGATGTTACAATAAGATCGAGAAAAGTACTGGAATTTGGCAAGTGATGAGTAGGTCTTTTATTGACTAGAGTCAGGTTAGAACTATTAAAAATGTTACTCAGTTGTTTAGAACGATTCGTACTATGTAGCATGTATTCAAATCTCTCATCATAATAAAGTCTGAATAGGATGGCATTAGCTCACCGAGGACAGAATCGAACTCCTGAAAATAACCCAACGCCGGGGGGGAATAGAGAACACCGACCAAAAACTGTTTTTGCAAATTGACTTCTAAAAAATATATTCTAAAAGAGGGTTTGGGCCCAGGGTCGATTGCTTCACGATTTTGTGAGGACTACTTTCCCTAGCATATTACGCCACACCACCACGACTGTGGACTCTATCATTTCTCACTAATTTATAACCACTGAGCTCTATCAGTGCAATAGAAGGTTTTAACCACGTTTCAGTGACAGGAATCATGTCATATAATCCGTTCGAGAATGTATGCTGCATATATCAACCTTTGTGCGTTTATATGACATATAAGAAAATTATTTGATGAGTGTTGATCTGGATTAACTGTAATACTATCACTCGGAGTATGAGGTAGATCATCTGAGTCGAGTAGACTCAGCAGCTCATGCTCAATACCGCTCAATATTAAATGATTAAACCTGTACAACGGAGAAAAAAGGATAAACTAAAACCACATAACTTCCTATGGGGATCAATAAAAACAGACAAAAGAGGTAGAACTATTAAAAACTCGCTAGACAGAGACGATCTAACACTACTAAATACTGGTGCACATACGCATATGAATACCATCAGTCATGAGTTTTCAGCAATAGATCTCACAATCGCATCGAATAATCTTGCTACCAAACTACTTTGGACTGTAGATGAGGACTTGCACAACAGTGATCACATCTCAATTATTGTAGAAACCGAGGAAATGAGGAGAATCATATATGCTCCGCGACGATGGATCAATAGAAAAGTCAATTGGCAGAAGTTTAGGGCTGAGTTAATACCCCCCGAGAATATCTGTGTAAAGTCTGTAACAGAGTCGCTGAAATATGCAGCTGATAAAAGCATCCCTAAGACCAGTAATACTCCGTTGAAGTATGTAGTACCATGATGAAGTGAGTCAGCAAACCTGATTATATTCAAGAAAGCACGAGCTGAAGCTAGACGAAAAATCCTCGAGTTCAAAAGACAGAGTCAGAATCAGTATATATCATCAATAACCGATGTTTGGAAAAAAATAAAATCTATCTTGGGAAAATATAACGTGAATCCATTAAAAAGCCTAAAAATACAAGAAGATGTAATAGCGGAACCTACCGAGATAGCAGATGCTATTGGAAATCATTTCGAAAATGTAAGTAGCTCCAAAAACCATAACACTTCATTTAATGACAAGAAGCTAGAGAGAGAATTGGTACTTGACTTCGAAACAAACGAACAATTAGAATACAACCGACCTTTCACTGCGGTTCCATGGACTATTCCCTAAGTGAAAACCAGACTCGACCTCATAGACGAAGATAAATTATCATAGAATCATATGTTAATCAGAAAACGTTTTTATTCAAATAAAAAAAAAACTGTTCAGCAAAATTCATTTATATCGATGGCTCAAAGACCATTGAAGACAATAGCAATGTATGGCGCGAATCATTCCTTGAAATTGAACGCGATGTCATCCGTGTATTTTGCCGAACAATACGCTGTTTGGCAAGCTTTGTTGTATTGTTACATTCTTGAATCTCCTCAGGAAATAATAATTGTAACAGATTCACTTAGTCTGATACAAGGATTAGAGAAGATATATACACATGATACTGTTATAAAAATATTAGATCATTTATATATCACTTCTATAAAAGAGACTCCAACATAGTGTTTATATGGGTACCTAGTCATGTAGGAATTGAAGGTAACGAGAAAGCCGATGAAGAAGCCCGTCGAGCTGCTAACTCTGAAACGGAAGATGTAAATTTCGTAAAGGTATCTGATTTATTAAAACTACATCTCTCATAAAAGTAAAGATGATTGGCAGCAATTATGGAATAGTGAAATCAATCAACTCAAGGAAATTTTTAAAGAAAAAGATTTCCTTATAGGGTATTATTTTTATATCTAGATTTAAGTTGGCAACATTTACTAGTTCAGACCTTTGACAAGCGTTACACATCTCGAGTTACAGAGTAGTGAGAACGTTACAATTTTCATTGTTAAGTTTATGTACCCTTATTAGTTTTCTAAATATATCTACAACAGAAACTCTTCTTAATAATTGATCCAAATGACCTCAATAGGTTATGGGCTCAGATGGACGTTGGAATTTGAAAAGAAAGTTTCTCAGTAAGTTGTGTTTGTACCGTGGTGAAAACAAAAGAAGAGAGAAAAATGGCCGACATCAGCGTGGGAAACGAGATCAACAAATTCAACGGTGAAAACTATAGGCAGTGGAAATTTCAAGTGAAATGTGCCCTTCGTGCAAAAGGTTTGCTCAGTATAGCAACCTCAGAAACATTAAAACCAACCGATTCCGATAAAATCGAGAAATGGAACAGGGAGGATGCTACTGCCATGTGCCTCATAACATCAGCTCTGGATTTGAAGCAAATATGCCTGGTTGAAAACTGCCAAACGTCAAAGGAGGTATTTGACAAACTAGATGCTAGAGCAAAAGTCAGAAACTAACAAAATACTAGTTCATGAGAAGTTTTATACTTATAAAATGGAACCCTCCGACTCAGTAGCTCAGTTTATCTCAAAAGTAGAGAGTTTAGCACAGCAAATAAAGAACACGGGTGACACATTAAGTGACACAGCCATTGTAACAAAAATACTCTCCTCATTGCCCACCATATTCAGTACGTTTCGACAAGCTTGGTTGTCAATGGAAGCATCAAGACAAACAGTAGCTAACCTAACTGCTCGGTTGATCGATGAAGAAACTATTTTGACAAGCATGGAAACTGAAGAAAGGGCCTTCTTAGCCAGAAGTAAGAATTCTTTCAAGAAAAATCCTGGTATCTGATGCTTTAACTGCAACAAAAAGGGACATTATGCCAAAGAGTGTCGTGCTCCGAAGAAGAAGGCAAAACCTAAGTCAGAACACAACGAAGATCCTCAAGGAAGTGCTTTCATTACCGAGAAAAATGAAGAAGTAGAAGCGTTAATACTGAACAGCGACTCCACGTGGATTCTAGAAAGTGGTGCTTCACGTCACATGACCCCCAACAAAGAATACTTTACAACATTCAGGGAAACAAATGGTGCAACAGTAAAACTTGGAAACAATGAAACATTACAAGTCGAAGGAGTTGGAACTATCCATATTGACAAATGGATCAACGGAAAATGGTATAGCGGTTCCTTGGAATATTTAGAAAAATAATTGCATCGGACTGTTGTTATATATTTTCTTTCTAATTTATTCTCGAAAAAGTGTTTTATAGACTTGAGATAATATAATCAGACATACCCAACTCGTATGAAGAAGCAATGGAGAGCAAGGAGAAAGAAAAGTGGAAAACTGCCATTCAAGAAGAATTGGAAAGTTTAGATTCAAACAAAACATGGGAGTATGTGCACCTGCCGAATAACAGGAAAACCATTGGTTCCAAATGGGTCTTCAAGATTAAACCTCCATCAAAGGAAAAACCAATGATATTCAAGACAAGATTATGTGCTTTGCTCAATTGAAAGGAATTGACTACAAGGAACTTTCTCTCCAACGACAAGGTATGACAGTATAAGGTTGTTATTGGCTCTTGCAGCAAGACACTAAATGGAAATAAAACAATTTGACGTTAAGACTGCTTTTCTTTATGGTGACTTGGAGGAGGAAATATACATGGATCCCCCAACAGGTGTAAATGCTAAAGGACTAGTATGTAAACTCAACCGATCACTCTATGGAGTGAAACAATCTCCACGTTGTTGGAACTCAAAATTCAACGATTATCTACAAGGAATTGGCCTTGAGCAATGTGAATCGGACAGATGCATTTACGTAGGAGAAATAGACAATGAAAGAATTATTCTTGTCGTATATGTCGACGACGGACTGATACTATCCAAAAGTGAATCTGTACTCATTAAAGTACTGAAAGCACTGGAGAGCAGATTCAAGATTACGTATCAAAAGCCTGACATATTTGTTGGATTGGAAATAGAAAGAGGCAGAGACTCATGCATCTCGATAAACGTGAGTACTTCTATTCATCGTATTATTAAACGTTTTGGGCTTACAGATGCAAATGGACTGAAGATTCCAGCAGATCCAAATGTATGCCTAACAGATCCTCAACATGAACCCAGTGAAGAAACAGTTCCTTACCGAGAACTGATCGGGTCTCTTATCTTTATTGCTACCACTTATCGACCAGACATCTCATACATTACTAATGTACTGAGTAGATACATGAATAACTATGGAAGAATTCATTGGAATGCAGCAAAAATGGTGGTCAGATATCTAAAGGAGACAGATGACCTAGGTTTCATATACAATCTATCTGAAATGACAGTCATTACTGGATACTCAGATTCAGATTTTGCCAGTGACCTAGAGAGTCGAAGATCCACAACTGGTTACATATTTACCCTAAATGGAAGTGTCATCACATGGAAGTCACAACGACAGAAGAACGTGACCACATCAACCACAGAAGCAGAATATGTAGCTGCCTCGGAAGCGTGCAAAAAAGCTGTGTGGCTAAAACAATTGCTAGGTGAACTAAAAGAAAGTGTCGGTGAAATCAGTTTGTGCGTGGACAATCAAAGTGGGATAAAACTAATAAAAAACCCAGTGTTGCATCATTGCACGAAACATGTAGATTTACGTTACCATTTCATTCCTGAAAAATATGAAAGTGGAATGGTCACAATTGATTATGTCTAAAGTAAAATGCAATTAGCTGACATTTGTACCAAAGCGTTACCTTTTTGTTCTTTTAAAAATCTAACTGAATCAATGAACTCAAAATCAGAAAGTTATTTAAGGAAATCTTTCATGGGAGTGTTAAAGAAAAAGATTCCCTTATAGGGTATTATTTTTATATCTAGATTTAAGTTGGCAACATTTACTTGTTTAGACCTTTGACAAGCGTTACACATCTCGAGTTACAGAGTAGTGATAACGTTACAATTTTCATTGTTAAGTTTATGTACCATTATCAGTTTTCTAAATACATTCTACAACAGAAACTCTTCTTAATAATTGATCCAAAAAACCTCAATAGAAATTCACCCAAATGTGAGGTCTACATACCCTGTTGTCAAATTCCCAAAAAATAATATGACCAAACTGCATCGTCTCCGTATAGGTCATGGTTACATATGGATATATACTAAAACGACCGTTGTTTGAACACTTTAATGAAACAATAACACTCACTCACCTCATTTGTGAATGTTCCGCATATACCAACATCAGATCGACTCTAAAAGAAAATTTATATGGAAAATCCGAAATAGAAAACACTTTTGAATTTTGTAGAGGTATAAATTCATACGAAATGATATGATATAATTCTTAGATACTTACTGCTTTTTTTTTTCGTAAGGTGTCCTTTTATTCCATCTCAATTTCATTCTCTTCTACCAATTTATTTGTTTATTTATTTGATCGTTTTGTATAAATTGTATATATTCTATATGTACACAAACACTATTATTTATTTTTATATTTATTTATTCCACCTTTTCTTCATTTATTTGAACCCTGTAAATAGGCTTGTAAATACTTTATTTATATACTCACTTCCTTTTTTGTTTCATTGTGAAGTTCTTATATGTTCATAGTTTACATACTCGATCATTTGGCTAATGACATTGGCAGTCGAAGCCGAAAAGCATAAACCTAAACCTAAAACCGAAAAAATCGAAATAAAGAGAAGAGGCTGCAGGATTCTAGAATAAATTCATTTCAGGCTGCGAGAAGGATTCACCTAGTATCTTGCTATGGTTAGGTTTAGGTACTGTGATTCTCTTCTTTTCCCTGGAGTAAACTGGTAAGTACATTTATGGTATTGTGATTCTGAAAGGAAGAGGTTTTTTTTGGAATCGATAATGCTGAATAATACTGTTTATCTAGATCAAAGCAATAAGCGATTACAGCCGTATTTGGGAGCTACTCAAGAACTCCATCATTTTTTCATCACCTTAGGTCTGGTTTGAAGAAATGCCTCACACTAATTTTTAAATTTGTTTTATACATCTCCACATTCATTGATCGACATTAACATCTATTAGGAATTAATCAAGAGACTGTCATCTCTAAATAAGTGTTCTTATTTGCGATAACACTTTTAAGGGCATCTATGTAACCTGGTATCGTGCCATTGAACCAGAGGCCATCAAGCTCACTTGGACACTTGGGTCTTGAATCAGTAGTTGCAGAGGGTGGTTAGATGATCTGCAGAATTTTGAAACATAATATTAGTTATAATAATAATAATAATACTTCAATTCAAATTACATAATATAGACCAAGCAAATTAGACTTTTGCCTGGAAATAATTGGTGGAGTTCTGGAAACTATTTTAATAATTTATTTAGGCCTCTAATATGATGAGTATGAGTTTTGCCCCAATTTCTCAGTGTGTGGTAGCGTTCGAAAAATATCGAAATTTTCAGACTATTTTACGTTTTTGTCGAATAGCTTCTAAACTAAGCACTACCGAAACTTTGCATGTGTTCAGCATGAAATTCTGCTTCTAGATTGTACCATGACATCATATTTTGATTGAGTAGTTTCATAGATATCATACGTCGGAAAACGAAAAATTTTTACACTTTTTGAAAAAAAACTCTTTTTCACTATATAAAGGGCAATATCTATCAAACAACGAGCTTGAGAACAAAAAGTCATTGAATAAAAAATGTAGACTATCCATATATGATGAAAACGTAATCCCTCTCCTTCCCAACTACAATATAAAATCGTTCAGTAGCTCATTAGCAACCCCATTTTTCATTAACAATAAGTAACCCTAATCGATTTACAACGTCAAATAAAATTATGTTAGAAAGTAAACACAGAAAATCACTTGAATATAGTTTGAAGTAACCATGCTAAATATTGAAATAATATGATTTCAAAATAATAAAAAACAATAAATAATATTTGCAGTAGAAACAATCCGCATTCCTCTGTTTTTTTTTTCACATTAATCTCAGAATGAAAAGTTTTCAGGAGTTCGAAAAGAGCTAGTTCTTCTGAAGTGGTTATTGACGTAAGGCCTGAATTTTCCTTCTTCCACCCCTATTGAAGTGTTTTGAGTGGGTTGTTTCTCCAGGATTGTACCTGAAAATGAGTAATTTGATATGTCATTGAAATATATTAAAATTTATTCAAGAAATAATTATATGGTGAGGTTGACTACAATTTGGTGCACCAATGTATTCTAAATTCATTATGAAAACAAAAGTGGGACTCGTAAACTAACAACTCACATTATGACTTACCTGTAAATACGTCCTCAGCGAGTGCTGTCGAGAAGCAGCTCCAGTTGGAGGCAAAGAGGCAGGATTAAATGAGGTCTTGGTTAATAAATTTTCGAACATTTCATACCGCAATACATTTAATTCATTGGAATCATTTCCATAAAGGAATGCTATGCATTTCTTCCCTGCCTCGTCAACCTCATCGGCAGTAGCATTGGATTTGCTAAACACATCTGCTGCTTGCAGGTTTGAGTTGATTTCCAACGTCTTTAGGAATTTCAGTTTTTCTTTACCGAAAAATGATGATGTAGTGTCGCAGCCACTGAGTGGATGAAGGAATAATATATTTTTTTTCGAAACAGAGAAAAACTTGTAGTGCAATGGAAAATAGACAATATCGTCTTGCTATCATGGTTTTTCCTGTACTGATTGGTTTTTCCGGTGAAGAACAAATCTTTACCATATACTTCACTCAGGTTTCTCTGTATCGTCTTTGCCTCTGGAATGTAACCATCATAGTTCTCCAAAATATCCTCAAGTGCAAATTGACAAATCTGTTCATTTTCTTAAGAATGTTTACAAATGAAGTCCCGGCACGCCGATACCTCATCAGCTTGTGGCCGTCCAGCACCAAAATGTGCTGCAACCCCATTTTTGAAAAACTTTTTTGAACAACTGTCATGATACCTAGCATTAGCTCCAATAAGATCGCCAATGTGTCCAATTCTGAACGTAAGCTCAGCACTCCAATTATCATTTCTTGTTTTTATCAATTGCATGATGGATTTTGAAAAATCTAAAGTGCGAACCTCACGAACAACTTTTTTTTATTTTGTTTTTTTTATATTTTTTGTCAAATAATCAGTTGATGCGTCGTCCCCACAAAAAAAATTCATTTTTAAGTTGAATGGTCCACTTAAAGATCGAGAAGCCACGACAGAAACAACTTGAAAACGGATAAATTTGGATTTTGTAGTGGAGATGCAACATATGTGGCACCCCAGATCATAAATATATAAGGAGTGCTAGCTGCCTTGTAACGGGGTACAACTTTTGTGATATTTGGAAATGTCATAAAGACGTGAGGCCGTTTCATGTTGATACTCAGGGTGAGTCCTCCTCTTGAATTTTTGACATATAAAAAGCGATCAACATTCCTTCTTAATAGACTATGGTTCTGTTAATATTAAATATTATCTATTACGCATTAAAAGTATCTGTACACGCACCGGCGAATTGCAGTCCAGGACTGCAGAAATGTAGATCCACAGTTTTGTTATCACTACACATGTACAGATAATCGATAAGTCCTAGCCGGCAGTTTCGCCAAATCGCTTGATAAACTACCCTGTGTATAGAGCGATTCCTTCAGATCTCATCGACAGTTCAGAACTTCCAAACTGTTTGATATCTCACAACCAAAATTGGAGATTCAGCTAGTAGAATCTGCAGATCTGAACTGAACGTGTATGATCAAATTTAGGACTGCAGTCCGCGGACTGTCAGTTTTCGATTTTCAGATCAGGTCTTACGATTTAGCCGTATCGTGTGTAGTGCGTTACAGTTTTTGGATGTCAGTTCAAATCGACAGTCCTGGGACTGCAAGCCGCCGGATCATGTATAGGCACCATTATTGTCCGTGGTCAATTAGGAATTATTTCACCTTACATTTCACCTTCATCTGCGGTAGGCATTTTCAGAGGATTCTTGGTCTGATATTGTACACCGAACGGTGAATTTCTGACACTGTCAGTGTCAGAAATTAAATCTGTATACATATCCACATAGGTTAGAATGTTAAAAGGCGACATTTCATCTAATATTCAGAAAAGGGGCAAGTTTTGCCGAACTTTGAGAAATCATGAATAATTTCGAATAATTTGACACGTACTCGTTTGAACTAGATGAATCATTAATTTGCAAAGTAATTACCTTAACATAAGTTCTATAATGATCTGTTGTTTACGAAGCGTGCTTGCGCTTTTATTTCTGGACGAAGTTTTAATCTTTGCCTCTTTGTGATTGGGAAATTTATTCGATTCCTAATTTTCTTCATTACCTATTACTAATATAATATCAATTGAAATAATTTTTTGATCATTCAAAAGTAGCATTTAATTAGATACATAAAAATAAGATTTTTATAGGAATTATCAAGAATCTTTCAGTTGTGATTGGATATTCTGAAGGAATGTAAAGGTAGGAATATCTCTGAGAAACAGGTGGAAAGAATTGCTTCGCTTTCAGTACACGTAACCCCCAATCAATTGATCCCATCCCAGACACATTCATCTACCTGCACATTTCGTCATGAGGCAAAAGGAGCCCATAATGTGGTAGTCCCACCATGATTTTTTATTCATCTCGAAGAGGTACACGGACTATTAGAAAATTGCTCTGAAAACCTTCTCTCATTTATTTTTCAGACGCACGTCAGACTTGCGATGTAGTTCGCCACGTTCTGCACTCTATTCGATTTCCTTTTCCCTGTATCCTCCCATGTATGATTGCACGATTTTGGGGAGTAATAGAAACTCGTGTTAAATAGAGATAAAAATCTTAGAATTATGAACGATAGCTAACTTGATTCACAATGGATGTTTGTAAAATGAGTCCAGTCGATTTCACAGAAATAAAAAATTTGAATTGAAGGATATCTTCTTTTGATGAACAAGTTCTATCTTTCATAAGGAATAAGTTTCGGAAAAAACATTATTTGAATGCATGTTCAAAATTTGCGTCGATAATGCATGTTCGAAATATAATGTAGTTAACTCGTTTTATTCATGGATTATTTTATTGTATTTGTGGCCAGTTCTATAATACTAGAGCCCATTCCAATACTACTCCTAGGATACCAACGCATGGAACTACTTTTATTATTATTAACGCCTTTATTGAAAAAAAAAATACATATATACAATCCTTGTTAATTTTCACAGAAAATTTGGTGGCGGAGTCTAGCATAGCTATTCCTACTCAACCACCAACAATTTCTCGTTGAGGTTTTCCTAGTTGTGGAATAGTGTTCCTCCTTCTATCACTCGAAGCGTTGCTTTTTCATCATTTAGGATTGCCCTCAAGAGGTACTTGCTTAATAACGAACTCTGATAATGATGTCATTTTGGATTCATCGCGTCGTGCAGTTTCGCTTTCCCTTCTCCCCTCCTTTATTTCCTTTCCTGTAACCCCAGTTTTATGTAGTCGGATCTCAATTTTTCTTTATAAAATTATTAGCTGTTAATAATGTGTCTTGTCATATCTTGATTTTCTACAATTTTTAGGTAGCCAGGAAGATATCGCTTCAGTGATATGCTGCACTATGTCATGGCAATAAATTATTATTATTATTATTTTCCTTTTCACACTTTCGTGGATCATTACCACTGAGCTGGGATCTATGATCAACAGCTCAGTCGTTTGTTAACACACGCCGAACAGTTCTACATGTGCCGAGGACTGCAGCCTTCTGAGCCGTAAGTATAGCCTTCTCAACTTCTTTTATTCCCAACGCAGTTAGTTCCTTCTTTAAGTTTTCTTCCACTAATCCATTGGCTGAAATTATCAGTGGGTGTACGGAGACATTTTGAAGTTGGTAGATTGTCTTCAGCTCATGTGCAAGGTTTATATATTTTGTAAGCTAGTTCGTCCTGGCTTCTCGTATGTTGTGGTCACTTGGAATTGTTATATCTACAATCTGCGCCACCTTCTTCAGTTTTTGAATTATGAGGATATCGGGTCTATAATGTTGTATTTGCTTATCTGTAATAACCATTTTGTCAAGGTATATTTTTATTTCTTGGTTTTCAAATTGTTCCTTTGGTTGGTATTTGTAGTATGGTACTGTTTCAGATAAGATTTTGAAGTTGTTCATAATAATTTGATGGAATATTTTCGCGACATCATCGTGTCTCTTTTTATGGTCTCTTGAAGCAAGGTAGGTGCATCCCGATGAAAGATGTCGGATCGTTTCCGCTTTTTCATTATTCATACTTCAATATTATCATTATTATTATCTTCTGTTCACTGTTTCACTTTTCTCAGGTTTATATTACACCACAGCCACAGTTGCCTTTGATATAGCATGTAGCAAGAGAGTGTAATTATTAGGTCTGTTGATGTGTGGTTTGCCTGTCAGTTATCTGTTATTTTGTTCCTCATGATTCTACACGTTATTATTATTATTTTTTTTTTTTTTTTTTCCTCAGCAAAGTGGTAATATCATTCTGAAGCGGGAAGCAATCGCATTACAAACAAACTAAACACGCATATATAATAGACATCACAATACCACTGGATGAGAACTTGCGATGTTCTAGAAATGACAAAATTTTGAAGTACCAGGCACTTTCTCAGGAGCTTAAGTCTGTTTACTGCCTGGGTCGGGTCATGGTTCTGCCAGTTGTAATCACGTGCAACGGCCTAGTGGACCGAAATCTGAAGAGCGCACTGGAGAAGTTGCAGCTGGCCTACCCTGAGAGGATAATAGCAACAATGCAGAAATCGGTCGTCCTCTCGACGTGCTCGATCGTTCGTCAGGTATTGAACCACGACTAAATTATTATTATTATTATTATTATTATTATTTTTTTTTTTTTTTTTTTTTTTAATCACACTTTCGTGGGGTGGTTTCCAACTAAGCTGGGATTCGCATGAATCAACAGCTCAATCGTTCGTTAACACACGCCGGACAGTTCTACACGTTCCCAGGATTGCAGCCTTCTGTGCCGTAAGTATGGTCTTCTCTACTTCATTCAATCCTATTTTTGTCAGTTCTTTTTTCAGATTCAGTTCAACGAGTCCATTTGCCGAGATTATCAGAGGATGAACGGAAACTTGTTTCAGCTGATAAATGGCCTTTATTTCATGTGCGAGGTCTATATACTTGGTGAGTTTCGTTGTTCTTGCCTCTCCTATGTTATGATCATTTGGAATAGTGATGTCTATAATCTGCGCCTCCTTCTTCAGCTTTTGAATTAATAGTATATCTGGTCTGTTATGCAAAACCTGCTTGTCTGTGATGATCGTTTTGTCCCAGTATACTCTGACTTCATCGTTTTCGAATTGATCTTTCGGTTGGTATTTATAATATGGCATTTTTTCTGTAAGTTTTCCATATTTGATCATAATTTCTTGATGAAAGACCTTTGCGACATCGTCGTGCCTATTCTTATGATCCTTTGGGGCGAGATAGGAGCATCCAGATGTAAGGTGTTGGATCGATTCCGGTCTTTCATGACACATTCTACATAGGTCAGTTGGTATTTCCTGATGTAGAATGTAGCGCCTATAGTTGCGTGTTGCAATCACTTGATCCTGAATAGCTGACAAGAAGCCCTCCGTCTCCATCATTAGAACACCGCGGCTTAAGTATAGAGTTGACATTTTCGCGTCGGTGTTATTCGCGTGTAGCATTGCATAGAAGCGGCCATGTAGTTCCTTCCCCTTCCACGTTTCTTCCAGCTCTGCAGTGTAATTTTTCTTTTCTGTTACAGGTGGATTTTCCCTTGCAAGATTCAGAGGAGTGAGGTTCTCATCCAATCTTGCAAGTGCTATGTAAATTGGGTGTTCGATGGATTTGAGGTAAGTGAACAATTTTTCGCATTCTTTGTTGTGTGCCTGTTTTAGATTTTTCATTCCTCTGCCCCCCCTGTCTCTTGGAACATATAGTCTACTCACTGATGAATTCGGATGGTGTTGCCGGTTTTTTGTGAGTGTTGTTCGAATAAGCCTATCCAGATTATCTAGATCTGTTGGACTCCATTTCACAATACCGAAGCTATACTTAACAATTGGCATTACCCATGTATTGATTGCTGTTGTTGTTGCTGAAGAGTAAAGGTAAGATTTCAAAATGAGGTTGAGTCTTCGCTTCAAGTGGTCCTCAAACAATTTTTTCGTCTCCTTGTGGTCTATGTTGAGTGTCTGTTGTATCCCCAAATATTTATATTTGTCCAACAAGGGCAAAGGCGTAAAGCTACTCGAGTCCAGAAGAGTTATATTACTCGAGTTCTGTATTTTTCCTCCCTTTATGTGCACAAATGCACACTTTTCCAATCCAAACTCCATCGAGATTGACCGGCTGAATTTAGAGACGAGTTCGAGTTGTCCCTTTAGCTGTTCTGGGTTGGCTGCGTAAACCTTCAGGTCGTCCATAAATAAGAGGTGGCTCATTTTTAACGCGGGTCTTCGTGATATGATATAGCCATATGTACTAGATTCCAGCATGGTACTCAAGGGGTTTACAGCCATGCAGAACCACAGTGGGCTAAGGCTGTCTCCCTGGAATATACCTCTCTTTATTTGCACTTCACTAGTTTTGTAATGCACTTGACCTATATCTAAAGTTAAACTGGTTTTCCAGCTGCTCATCAGGTGTTTGAGCACTCCAACCACTCCTTCATCAATCTTGTAGACTTCAAGCACCTGAATCAACCACGAATGGGGTACGGAATCAAATGCCTTCCTGTAATCTATCCAGGCAACCGAGAGGTTTCTCTTCTTTACTCTTGCGTGATTTGCCACCACAGAATCCAGAATCAACCATTCCTTGCTGCCCTTCGCTTTGGCCTTGCAGCCATTTTGTTGCCATGCCATTATATTATTGTTGGTTAAATGGTCATTTATTTTCCCTGCAATAATGGATGTAAAGATCTTATAGCCAACCGGTAGGCACGTAATAGGTCTGAAATTCTGGGGTTGTCAACGTCTTTGTTTTTTGGAAGAAGGTAAGTTATTCCTTCGGTGAAAAATGGTGGTATTTTCGAAGGATTTTCGAGAGCCTCATTGAATTGTTTACTGAGGATGCTGTGAACGCAGTTGAAGTGTTTCCACCAGTATGCCTGAATGTTGTCACATCCTGGTGATCTCCAATTGGCCAATTTGTTTATTGCTACCGTGGTATCTTCTACGGATATTTGAATGTGTGGCATTTCTCGTATCAATTCCATCCTTTCTCTTTCCTCTTCTATCCAATACGCTGCTCTATCGTGGACTTTCGAATTTCCCCATAGCCGCTCCCAGTACTCATACATTTGATCTTTGCCTACAATCTTTTTTTCAGAATTCTGTTGCCTTTCTTCTAACGACCGGTAGTATAGCCTCTGGTTCCGTTGAAATGATAGATTCTGGGTGTAACGAGCTACTCGCTCAGTGTATCTCCGCAGACGATTAGCTAAAGCTCTTATTCTCTGTTTCAGGTTCTCCAAATGTGATTCCAGCGCCTTTGTTGCCTCAGGTAAGTAATGCTTAGTTTTTAGCTTTTTACAGATGTTAACTATAACTCTCTTTATCTTAGAGGAGGGGTTCGTAGTATTGAAGAATGCATGAATTCTTCCGACTTCTTTCCTCAACGTGCTTATTTGGAATTTTAGTCGCCTTACCCAAGGTGGTTCTTGATTATCACATATTATTCTCTTTTTTGTTCTTTTAGGCGGAGTTCCCAGCATTTCCAGCACAGAATACGCAGCACAGTAAACTAAATGGCAGGTGTCTTCAATAGTTGTACATGTGGCAAGTACTTTTTCCATAGCCTTATTCACTGCAATGACTGTCTCTTTAGCAGTTTTTGAATATTTTATTTTTTGCAGCCTCGGTCTGTTTTCCAATGGAATACCGGCATAGCTCATAAGGTTGGACTCTAGGGCACTACTCAGTTCCGCAGGTATTTCCTCAGGGCGAATTTCATAGACTGTAGATCTTCTGTGGCTACGAGTTGGTTCTTGATGTTCTTCGCCTGTATCTCCGCTCACTAATAAAATGGCCTCTGTTTTCAGTTCTTGAAGCTCAGCCTCTGATAGGACTTTCCGCCTGATAACTGATCTTATTTGGTCAGAAAGCTGCTGTGGATCTCGATTAAAGTCGGGCCTATGTGTTTGCCAGTATTCGTGTAGTCTGTTCCTGTAATTCGTTCTGTCCTGTTCAGCGTTGGTCACAAGATAGTATGCGCGCATAAGATCAATATTATCTTGTCTACTCCAGCGCATACGCCTAATTCGGACCATCGGAGATCTGGCGGGAATATCCTGTATGGGATTATCCAAGCCTGGAACTCCAATACCAATTTCGGTGTCCCTAATTCTTGGCCTTGTGGATCCAATTCGCGGGCGCGTGCCACTCGCTCCACACGTTACCGCTAGTGACTGTTCGGTCCCGCTAGCTGGCGCAGTCGCACCGCCAGTAGCATCCGAGGCTTGCTTCCTAGTGATAACAGGAGCGATTATGAAGTCACAGTGATGGGGTTGCTAGCCCCATCACCGGTACAGCTCGGGTACCTCGGGATCGCTAAACCCGTACTCCGGGATATTTCCAGAGTCCCTGAGGATTTATTATTATTATTATTATTATTATTATTATTATTATTATTATTATTATTATTATTATTATTATTATTATTATTATTGTTATTATTATTATTATTATTATTATTATTATTATTATTATTATTATTTTTCCACAGGAATTTCCTGGTTTGGCATAACTAAGTCGGGATATTTATCAACGGCTCAATCATGTGTGAGTACCCTTCGGACAGTTCTACATGTTCCTAATATTGCGGCTTTCTGGGCGGTGAGTATCAAATTTTTTGTTTCCTTTATTCCTATCTTTATCAATTCGTTTTTCAGGTGGCGCTCGACAAGACCATTTGATGATATTACCAGTGGATGTATGGTGACCTCGTCTAGTTGGTAAATTGTTTTCACTTCGAAAGCCAAGTCGATGTATTTACTGACCTTCTGATTTCTTGCTTCGCGAAGATTGTGGTCGCATGGTATGGTAATATCAATTATTCTGGCTCTCTTTTCTCCCTTCTCTAACACAAAGATATCAGGTTTATTATGCCCTATCTCACGGTCTGTTATTATAGACTTATCCCAATATATTTTAGTTGCTGTATTTTCCATCAGTTCTTTTGGATTATATTTGTAATAGGCCTCACCGTTATTAATGAGTTGGTGCTGTTTACAGATAGCTTGATGGAAAACCTTAGCGACATCATCATGCCTCTTCTTGTGGTCACGGGGCGCCAAGTAAGTACATCCTGAAGACAGGTGCTGGATGGTTTCCGTCTTTTCCCCACAAAGTCTGCACAAGTCTGAAGGCATCTCCTGGTGTAATATAAATCGCCTGTAGTTTCTAGTAGAAATAACCTGATCTTGTATGGCAAGTTGGAAACCTTCTGTTTCCATCGTGAGTACTCCTCTAGTGAGAAAAAGTACAGATAGCTCTCTGTCCACATCTTGACTACTAAGTGTGGCTGCGTATCGTCCATGCAGCTCCTTGCCCCTCCAACTACTCTCAAGCTCATCATAGTAATTGCTGTTTCCTGTTACAGGTGGGTCCTGATTTGCCAATCTCAAAGGGGTCAGCGTGAAGTCCAAAGAGGAGATTGCCGAATAAATTGGATGACTTTTCGATTTCAGGTAAGCAAATAGATCCTGGCATTCCTTGTTATGTGTCTCTTTGAGACTTCGCAGTCCTCTTCCCCCCCTATTTCGAGGTAAGTATAGTCTGTTGACAGATGCATTTGGATGATGAAGTCGATTCTTTGTTAGTGATGTTCTTATTGACCGGTCCAAATTATCCAGGTCTGTTTGGCTCCATTTAATTATACAAAAGCTGTAGGTTATTGTTGGTATCACCCAGCTATTTATCGCTCTAACCTTTGCCCAGGAGTACAGTTTCGACTTCAGAACCATCTGCAATCTTTTCTCCAGCGATTTTTGAACCAATGTTTTAGTTTCTGTATGATCAATACTGAGACTTTGTTGTATCCCAAGGTATTTGTACTTTCGGTCTACTTGCAGGGGCCGAAACTGACCTCCATCGAGAAGGATTATGTTTTCCACCTCTTGGATTTTTCCCGCTTTAACATGGATATATGCACATTTCTCAACTCCAAAACTCAAGCAAACAGCCCTGCTGAAAGATGCCACCAGTTCAAGAAGAGATGCCAGTTGTTCTGGTCCTGAAGCGAAAATCTTGAGGTCGTCTATATACAATAGGTGGGACAATTTTTTAATTGGTCTGTTACTGATTTTATAACCATAGGGGCTGTCTTTGAGCATACGGCTAAGCGGATTCAAAGCCATGCAAAACCAGAGTGTACTGAGACTGTCACCCTGAAAAATCCCCCGTCTGATCCTGACTTCCCCAGTGATGTAGTGTACCCCTCCCACATCAACATTGAGAATGGTTTTCCAAGTATCCATGATAGTTTCGAGGACATGAATTAGACACCCATTTATTTTATAAATCTTCAAAATCTCGATCAGCCACGCATGTGGCACCGAATCATACGCCTTCTGATAGTCTATCCAGGCGGCTGAGAGACTTCGTTTCTTAACACGAGCATGATTTGTCACCACCGAATCTAGAACCAACCATTCCTTACTTCCTTTTGATTCATCTTTACACCCGTTCTGCTGCCATGCTAGTAATTCATGTTATTATTATTATTATTATTATTATTATTATTATTATTATTATTATTATTATTATTATTATTATTATTGTATAAATCAACTCGATATGACTTGCTTCATCGGTATCCTCGGGAGCTTTGTTAAAAATGAGGTAGAATTAACAATTATTTTTCCGATTGAATTTAGTTTATTTTTCGGTATTTTTTTTTAACTAGGACCTGATGAAGCAAATTAGCCTGCTACCTTACATTAAACTTTACATTTCCACATTCATCACATCCCCAGAATAGTTCAAAGTTCAATAACAGTTCATAAAGATTTATGAATGTCGAAAGAATCTGGAAACACATATTATGTCCATGTCGGCGATTTCCGTAGGATTCCAGTATGATGGATTCCTTCTACACTATTTTCTTATTTGAGTCTTTTTTTCATGTTGATTTCTTTCTATGGATAACCTATTTTTTTTATTTGACCATTTTGTCATCGTCCTTCATCAACTTTTCTAATATGAATTTTTCATGTAATGATAGACTGCGATCTTTTCATGTGTAGTTTTTTTTGTCAGAGCGCATTTCCGAACTTTTTCGGTTATATCCTCCTTTTATGCATTTGTGTAGTCTAAGAGCGTTGATGCTGCTTTGAATGTGGCAATAGTTTATTCTAAAACAAGTTGCAAAATGGATTCCTATTCCAACACAAATGCGAAATTCGAAAAGGAGCAATGAAGATGAGTGTTGGAGTTGCCTTCTGTAATGAGTTTTAGCAATTTTTTCTCTATTTCAGTCAAGTTTCAAGTTTGTGAATACTCTCGAAATTCAGGTTAAAATTCAGATTGAATTATAACATTTTTGGATGATGAATTGAAAGGATAGAGTATCGAAGGCACATGAAATATCGAAAAAAATTTCTGATACATGTTAATTTGAATATAGGCAGTTGTATACTGATATTATAAACTTGAGTGCGGATGTCTGAGTAAATCAACCAACTCTAAAACCGTGCTGGACTTTATCAAGATTATTGAATCTACACAAATACGATATCATTCTCTTGAAAACTATTTTCACAAAAACCTTAGAGAAAATACTTAAAGTTGAAATTGGTCGATAATTAGTATTCTCAGTTGAGTTTCCTTTTTTATGAATAAGCACAACAACAGATTTTTTCAGAGCAGGTGGGAATTGACCCGATATATACATTTATTATGTGAGCAAGATGTTCGCTCATAATTGGGGCAATCTTCTTCAAAATCCTCGTTGAAATGCTATCAGCGCCAACACATTTTTTTTTTCAGAGTTTCTAAAATATCCTGAATTTCGAAACTGAGGACTCATTAGAAAAAGAAATTGCATACTAATGGAGGAGATACCGTACAGGAGTGCGATATTCCATTACCATAGTATGTGTCTAATATTTTATTAGCCACTGAGGAGAAATATTCTCCGAATATATCAGCTACCTTATTAGGTTCATCATATGATACCCCATCAATATCGATAGTTAAGGAATTATTAACTTAACCTGATTTTCCAGTGTATGTGATGACAATATTCCATACCGTTTTATTCCGGTTCACAGAATTTGCTATGAGAGAGCAGTGATATTTAAATTTTGTTGATTTTAAGATGGTGTTATGCAGATATTTCGCATTTTTATATTTATTTAGAGTTTCAGTTGATCGAGCAATTAAATGTAGCCAATGCAGATTCATGAGATGTTTTTTACTTTGAATAATTTCCGGTGTAATCCATTTACATTTTCAAGGTACGGAAGTAGTTCTTCTCAGGGAACAACTTAAATCCAAACAATATTGAAGTGTGTCTCTAAAAAATTCAAGGCATTTATTCACGCTAGTTTCAAGGAACATAGCAGAAAAATCGCATCTACTCAACTGCTCCATCAAACTGTCAAGGTTGTCATCGCTCAAATCCTTCATCATGTGAAATTTCGATTTCATGATTCGATCAAGATAAATTTTCATTTCGAGTGAAATTGCTCTATGATCACTTATATCAGGATCAGAAACAGTTTCGAACTAATTCAGAATTGCTGATTATATAGTCCACTTTAGAAACTGAAGTATAACCTTTACAATTAGTGAAAACTCTGGTAGCCTCATAAGAAATAACAGTCAGGTTGAAAAACTATCTAGTAACTCGAATCACAATTTTGATTTTGGACAATTTATGTTTAAGTCATCCAGATTAAGATCTCCGCATAGAAAAACATAGTCAACATCCAAGCAACAACTCTGAAGAGCACAAAACAGTTTATCGAGAAATAACTCGAAGTCTCCAGAGCAGGGCCTGTAGACGCCTATAATGCCTAAACGCTAATTTCCCATCGAAACTAATACACCAGAAATTTCTATATGCATGTCAAGAGAAAACTCAGACTGACAGAGTTTTCATTGAAATACCAGACTTGACGAGTACCATTGAACCACCATGGTGTCTTTGGATGCGACAGAAGAAATCAGCCTGTATATACCCCGGAATTCCAACAGAGTTCATACTGTCCACGCTTCACCAGTGTTCCACTAAACTCAACACGTCAGGTTTAATTTCACTCACAAGAACCTCTGAATTTTTCAATTTATTAGAAACACATTGCACGTTCAATTGAAGAATTTTGAATATTCCGACATTAGTGTGGGACCATGGTCTTGGACCATTTGGCTTGGAAATCAATCCATTGAACGCTGAACCGCTCTTCTTCGATGAAAAATATGATTTATATTAACTTTGTTGGGCCAGACTCGATATGAGCACCTTGAATGAAGCATATGAATCAGGGTATTTGATGTGAGCTTTTCACACTGAACGTGAAAAAAATTGCGACTTAGAATATTTTCTAACTTTTCTGCAGAAGTTTCCGGCTTCAAATTTGAGACATGAAGGTCCATAAACTTGTCCAGTCCCTCAACCTCAGCAGCTCCGGCGTAGGTACCTGTGACCAATGATTTACGTGCTTTACGAATAGTTCTCTTGCGGTTGATCACCTTCCACTCAAGATCCTTATTTTCATTAAGTTCAACCCCCGCAACAACACCAAAACTGGGATTGTTCAACGGCTTGGGTACCGCAACATCACTTACGTCATGGATTGTTAGAACAGATTTTTCACGCTTGGATTTCACCTTACTTCGGTCCACAGGAGCAATGTAAGATAATAATTGCTATTTACTTCATTCAATGAAAGGAAAAAGTTGGACGTAGAAAAGATTTTATATAAGCCCATCACGCTCACGTGAATTTTACTTTTCCACTTCGTGAGTATCCAGCAAGCACAAACGTCCCTGGGATGTTTTGCGATGTTCTCAAAATGCTAGCATGAGGATGTTTTTTTGAGAAGTAATACCTCCAGAGAGGTTTCCCTAGGCTATTGGAAATTTATTTGTTCTTATGTGTGCCATCTGCGGCAGTTTTTTGTTTTCCTACTGAGAGGTATTGACGATGTGAAAATAATGTTAAACTGTGGATATCTTCTCTAGATCTCATATAAATAGAAAAAAATCTTTTGACGCTTGTAGATGTCGCCATTTACAATAGGTTACTTGGAACATCGTTTCTATATTAGGTTTGAAGGAGGAGTTTTCTATCAGGATGTTTTCTCTTAGGCAAAATGGCATTCTATGAGGCCGAAATTATTCTATTTCCTGCTTCCTCAGTGATAACTGATAATATCTGATTCATTTTCTCAGTCTGTGTGTTGTGTTTAAGGTTTTGCTAGCCCAAAAGTTAGAGATGATGTTCATTTCGATCAATACTTTGTTCAATTTTTCGTGTCTTGAAAATTTATTCGGTATAATCGGTATGGCCTTCGTGAAGGCGGATAATTTTCTGTTTTACATTTTTCCTTTATCTTCAAACTCAGATAATGAGTAAATAAAATCTTAATTAACAGAGATTCATTGGGCTCAAAATTCTTTGGAAATACTTCATTGTGTGCATGAAACGGCTACCGGAAAAAATTCGAAGATGTTCTCTATCTGACATCCCAGGAAAGTTTTTTGTGTGACATCCCAGGGAAGCTCTTTTTGTTTTATCCCAGAGAATTTTTTTGGGATATTCCAAGGACAACCTAATAATAGCCGCATGCGGCGGACATTGGGATGTTCTATAAAAGTTCAATTCTTGTGCACCGGACATCGCAGTGGATGTCCAATGTCTCAAAATCTCTTGCTTTTAACATCTCGGAGATGTTTTCGGGTTCGCTGAGTAATGTGCTATTTACGAATTTTGTTACGTAATATACTATTTGATGTTGATATATACGTACCAATGTGATTTTTGAACTAAATAAAACATGTTAGATTTTCAGATTGGGGATGCGATAATTTGTGGACACGAGCTGTAGATGAAGAAAAATATTTTGTATGACTTCATGTCCTGTAAGTTTCCACATCCTTACAATTCCGGAAAACTACGAAATCTTTCTTTTCACTCTGTGATGGGCACCACGTTAATTGAAATAACCATCTATTGAAACTCAGGAGCTAGTATCTACTAGTCTAGGAACTGGCTACCAAAAAGTGATTGAATCAGGTGCATGGGTAATTTATATTGAAAATAATAGTATCAGTGTAGATGAAGATGAATTTGAATGTCTGTCATTGCAGACCTGGAGCATAAAGAGGCTACGCAGTTAATAATGTGAAACTTGGCGTGGAAAAATTAGATACATAGGTTAGGTATTCTTTTACGGGAAAAGTGGTTTTATATTTGAAAACATGTAAAAAAAACATTTTTTTCTGGGGACTAACTCGCCGGCAGACCACGCTAAGGGGGGCAAAGGTTAATAAAAAAAAACTCATGAGGTACGGTAATTACAATTTTTGTAGTTCAAACTTTCAGAAAGTCATTCACAAAATGGCGGACAAAAAACTGAAGGCTAAGGAAGTGACAGACGATATTGAGAAGTCCGTTGAACATCAACATTTCCAATCACATTCGCAATCAGAAAACGATTAGGATGTGTCTTCTTCATCTTATTCGATTTGTGCATTATGACCTTCATCACCTATAAGAATGCACGTATCTATTTCTATGGAAAAATATACGACCTTCGTTTTTTCTTGTATCAATAATATCTTGTATTGTACTATGTACTAGACAGCTGTGGTGTGTCGAACTAATTAAATTGCTAATCTGCCTCTACTAATATCCACCCGCAATTTTTGGTTGTAAATATGATGGAACTTTTTCTAAGCATTTTTTGATAGTGTGGCAATATATAGGTATGGTCCTTTATGAATGCTGCGTTAACTTTCCGGGACACGCGCCGACTTTCGGGGCGTGAGTGAGTACACGCTGCGGACTCTCAGTCCGCAATCCTATCAGGAATTGTTGCCATTAGCTTCATATTGTTTTTTCGTGAAAACATTTTTTTTGTTGAGGAATGAATAATAGTTGTGAAATAAAAAATTTTTATTCAGCTAAACTATAAAAAAATTCAGAAATAAAATTTTTCATTGCTCATCATAACATTCTTCGAAACATTCAGGACAAATGTGAAGGCACACATAATTTTGTACATTTCTTGCAGGACATTCTTGAAGGTCGGTTCTTTTTGCGATCACAATATACACATCTGCCTCTGCCGTTAGTCACATTGTTCTGTTGAGTATTTTGTTGTTCTTGGCGTGACAGTTCCCTTATTCTTTCCCTCGTAGATTTTGATATATTTAAAAGTAGTGCTCTCATTTTGAGGCGTAGAAATGATAAAGAGCGAATAAGAAACTCTCTCCTGGATATCCGTATTATTCGAAAATGTCATTAAATATTTCACATCCTTGCAAACTCATGATCAGAAAATGGTTTCACAGGAACAGGATATATTGATAGATGAAAGAAACTAGCCCTTTTTCAGACTAATGCCGACGTTTCGTTGGACTTTTCCAACTTTGTCAAGGCTGTAAAATTTATTATGCGTTAGTTAGATAACTTGTATGCAGTCAAAAACATGAAAAAGGGACAATTACATAACCTACACAAGCATAATATAAATATAAATAACAAAGAATTTATAATAGAAAACACCGTACAACACACACTTATATAAACCCACCGAGTTCAACAAAGCTATAATCCAAATTACAAATGTCTAGATTTTGTGTGTCTGTTCTGTGATTGACTGTATCATTTACTTTGATATGAATCATTTCACTAATATTACGTTTCAACCAGTTATCTTCTTTGTCTAAAATTACAACATTATCAAAGTTGAAACAATGGTTGTTCTCGAAATGATGTGCTGCCAGTGCAGTTTGCTCCTTTTTTGTTTGTTCTTTTCCTTACAGTCATAATTATGTTGTTTAATTCTATTTTTTAATAGTTTTTTTTGTTTGTCCAATGTAGGCTTTGAAGCACGAAATACATGGTATTTTGTACACATTGTTAGGAATCAGAATATGCCTGAACAATTTTCTCAATGTTAAGTGAAACCTTTGGGACATACGGAACTTTAAAATATGAACGGTCAATTATTAGGGTTCTTGATCTTGAATCAGGATTGTATTCGTAAATGATTATATTCATTAAGTTTGATGGATAATTATTCATTCGCAGAACCTTCTTGATCTTCGATAGATTCTCCTCATGAAACTCACAATCACTGAGTTTAATGGATCTAAACGCAGTAGGTTCTTTATAGATGCAATTTTGTATGATTTACTGCACTCTGAATTATAATTAAGAATTTGGTTCGAACTGGTAGGTTTTGAGTACCACTGTGTTTTTATAGATCCATCGTTCTGTCTGACAACATCCAAAAAGTTTTGTGTGCTGTTGACTTCCTGCTCTATGGTGAACTGCAGGCGTGGATGGAAACCATTAAAAACTGATAGAAGTTCGTCTGATTTACCTCTCGGAATCGCGCCAAAATTGTATCGTGAACGCAAACCTTTAAGAAGGGAAAGTCGAAACTTAAACGTCTCAAACACTCTGTCACCAGCTCTTCCATGACGAGAGAAGCCAGTACCGGACTAGCCGGATTGCCGATAGCACTTCCATCTAATTGTAAATAATATTCTCCTTGAAATATGAAATAACTAGAGTCATATATAAAAGTTATGATCTCTAGAAAAAACTTCTTGGGTATTTCACAATATGCCGAAATGTGCGGCCAAATTTTTGAAATTATACTTTTTGATAGGTCCCAGGTCCGTTGGGATATTGGTGAATAGCGAGACAACATCCAATGATACCAGTAAACATATAACCACTTGGAATATTAACGGTCCTGATGAGGCCAACGAAGTCATATGAGTTTCTCACATTATAATGTGATGTTGAAGTTAGGGCAACTTATATGTGGTGTATAAATTTTGATATGTTATATGTTGGCGAGTTGATACAACTAACTATAGGTCTCAGGCTCACACCTGAATTGTGAGTTTTGTGCAATCTATAAAGTTTTAGTGGAACGGAGTTATGTCTTCTCATTTGTAAATACTGTCTGTCACCAATTACACCAATCGACTTCAGTTGATAAAAAATCTCGTTGGCTTTAGTTTCGAATCTATTCGTGGGGTTATAGTTCACCCTTTTGTAAGTCAGTTGGTCAGAAAGTATCTCGGTCAAGTGTGCAATATATTCGTCTTTCTACGTTATCACCGTAGAATTTACCTTGTCAGATTTCATTATCAACAAGTTCGGGTGGGCACGGAGAAAGTTTCCTGCGCTTTTAAATGCCTGTATTGCTCCTGTGATACGGCTCGTTGTTAATTTTATAAAAGTAGTTTGTCATGACGTTGGTACTCTGTGTTCGAATCAGATTTTTCGTTTCGTCCTGTACCTGAAGACTCTGAATACAGAATTCAATGTCCTTAATTAGAGCTGGAATTGGGAATTCTTTTCTTGATGGAATGTGACTCAGGTTTGGGCCTAAATACAAAATCATCTGGACCTCCTGGGGGATAAGTTCAGTGGTGTAATTGTACAGTGTCTTATCTGTTACATTGTGGACGCAGAGTGTATATTTTGTTGAACTGCACAGTCTATCAAACTTCACTCTGTTCTTTCTTTTTATTGTTTGGAGAAATTTTTCATAAATGACCTTGCACTTATTCTTAAAGGTATCGAACAAACAGCGAGGAAGGTGGTCTATCAATGCCTCATAAATGTCAACCAAACAACTATTAAAAAATAGAATTAAACAATATAATTATGACTGTAAGGAAAAGAACAAACAAAAAAGGAGCAAACTGCACTGGCAGCACATCATTTCGAGACCAACCATTGTTTCAACTTTGATAATGTTGTAAGTTTAGACAAAAAAGATAACTGGTTGAAACGTAATATTAGTGAAATGATCCATATCAAAGTAAATGATATAGTCAATCACCGAACAGACACACAAAATCTAAGTTCCATATATGCAAATATTTTAAACAAATATAAAATGAATATTAATCCTCCTTGAAATGTAGAAAACCTACAATACGTATAACGTCGTTGGTAGAACTATACGGAGCATGAGCAGTTTAGTGTAGTTGCGTGTTTGGTTTTCGTTTTTCAGTTCTGGTAAAAGGGTGAAATAGTGCCTGATAGTGGTAGTTTTGGGTGGACAGAGATCTGCGATATATGTTTAAATTGGTGATTTGGGAAAGAAATGGTGTGGCTTCAATTGCTCCCCCTGATGGACAGTTGTTCTGTTTTGAAGTCTTTTTTCACCTCAGTGTACCTATGCGCAATTTGGACGATAGCATTATATTTCAGACATTTGTAATTTTGATTATAGCTTTTTTAGACTCTGTGAGTTTAATAATAATAATAATAATAATAATTTTTATTTCCCAAATTGTCACAGTACATGACAAAGTTACGAAATTGGTCAATTACAAAAAATAGAGTAATAAATTTAAACAGGTTGGCAACTGATGCCTTCATAAACAGAGGCATAAAATGAACAGTAAAGGGAATCTACAAATAAATCAATTTGGACCTATATTTTTACAAAATTCATAATATTCTCCCATATTGTAGGGCTCACAATCAATTATAAGTTTATATAGATGTTTCTTAAATTCTTTGTGTACTTTTGTCATGTGCAAAGTTCTAGGTAATGCGTTAAATAATTTCAATGCAGCATACTCTGGATGTTTTTCAGTTAAAGACAATGAATGTTTCGGATAGAAATATGGTTCTACGCGTCTTGAATTGTTTATATTCTTGAAATATTTATAGAGTTCTTGGTTTTTGTGAAAAAATATGAGTAATCTATAAATATACAAACCGTAAATGGTCAAAATGTTATTTTTCTTGAATAAACCTCTACAAGATTCCCTGTATGCTAATCCAAACATATGCCTTAAAATTCTCTTCTGAATGATAAATATTGAACTCAGGTTAGAGCTTCCCCAGCAGATTATACCGTAGGACATTATTGACTGAGCGTTTGCGTAGTAAACTGTTTTTAGGATGTTTCCCCCTATTTGTCTTTTCACAACCTTCAAACTGTACTCTACTGAACACAATCTCTTCAGGACATAATCTGTATGTTCCTCCCATCTAAGCCTCGAATCCAACATTACACCCAAGAATTTACTGGAGCTGTTAAGTTTTATTTCTACATTATTGAATTGCAAGGTTTGAACGCCAAAATCCCGACCACTTGGTGAGAACATAATGCATTCGGTTTTTTTTACATTCAAAGCGAGCTTATTTTGTGCAAACCATTGAATCACAAGATTTAGAACATTTTTAGTTGTTTCAATCGAAGAAGATGGGGTCTCTTTTTTTATTAAGATATTTGTGTCGTCTGCGTACATAACCAGATGATATTGGTTCATGTCTAATGCTCTAGCAAAATCATTGATGTAGATCACAAATAAGAGGGGTCCTACGATGCTGCCCTGAGGCACTCCCATCAGAAGTTGTCTTTCGTTAGATTCATAAACAGTACCATCAATTTTTATAGTTGTTTTTTGTTTTCTACCATTCAAATAGCTCCTGATCAGTTCGAGTTGATTGTTTCTTATACCGCATTTCTCTAATTTATAAAGCAAGATATTGTGATCTACACAATCGAAGGCCTTGGAGAGGTCGAGAAATAGACCTACTGGAACCTCTTTCGACTCTAATGACCGGATTATTGCCCTTGTCAGAACAAATAAGGCTGTGTCAGTACTCCTGTCCCTGATAAAACCATGTTGACAATCATTAAGTATTTGGAACTTTCTGAAAAAATTCAACAGTCTATTTGAGAGAATTTTTTCAAATATCTTTGCAAAGGACGACAAAGAGCTGATGGGTCTGTAATTTTCCAAGTTATTGTAGTCACCTTTTTTATGTAGGGATGTAATAATCGAAATCTTTAGGGAATCAGGAAAAATTCCAAATTTAAACGCACAGTCAATTATGTGTCAAAGATACGGAGCAATTGTGTGAAAGGATTTTTTTATTACACTGAGAGGAATATCATCATGTCCTCTTGCATTAGAGTTTTTCAAAGAGTTGACACCAGCTAATAATTCAACCTCATCCACATCAAACATATATATAGAATTGGAAAAGGAAAATTTAGGAGTGAATGAGTCTCCTGGTTGTGACAGAGTTTTACAGATGTTCGGAGCAATATCCGTAAAATAATTATTGAAGTCTTCCACCAACTGACCATCATATTTTTTGGATCAGTTGTTTTCTTTTTGTTATTAGTGAACTTGTTAACTATATCCCATACCGACTTGGATTTATTTCTGGAATTTTCAATGAGTTCATTATAGAATTTTCTCTTCATTGAAGTAAGCTCGTTGTCATAGAGTTTTTTGATAGTTATATAAGATTTTTTTAGTTCTGGCTTGAAGTTCTGAAGAATGAAGAGTTTGTCCAATAAGTTCTTCAGATATTTAACCTCATCACTTATTTTCATGACATTCTTTTCTTGTTTGAAAACTTTAATTTTGATTTTGGGAAAGTTAAGGTCGAAGATCTCTTTATACAAACCAAAGAAAAAATTCCACTGTTGATTGACCTGTTCCGATTCAATTGAGTAAAGTTCATCCCAGTTAATATTTTCCAAATCAGATAAAAAATTACTCATTGATCTGTCATTAACATCACACTTTTCCTGGGCGATTAAAACTTCCAATTTGTTAAAAGCTGTACTCATAGATTGTATGTTTTGATGTATTATGCAAATCTCGTTCTTGTCATTTGAAACTCCTCCATGGTCTGATTTATTCGATTTACTTCGTGTTTTATTTGCTTGTTTAACTTGATTCAAATTATTTATGTTTTGTGTGTTGTCTACATATGTTGACGAATTCGAAAACTTCTTATGTAATTGGCACTTTGTTTTATTTATCGTGACATTTGTCCCAGCGGTTTCCGAAAAAAATTTCGGAAATTAAATTCTCTCAGGATGACGCCAGTTGGCCAGAAATTTGGATCATTTAGTGTATGAAACAGTGAATCGTCAGGACAACCAATACTAAAGGATGAGTTCGCTCCCTTCGTGGGTAGTTTTTTCACCTCAATCATTCCGCAACCTTGTTGATCTGAAAGATACTGCCTAATATCTGATTCGGAAACATCTGCCCCAGCTATTCTACCTACGTAAATCCACTTTTTCCTTATGGCCCCTTTCACATTTGAATTTGTTTTTGCAGTTCCAGTACAAGTTACGGTTTTCATTCGATGATTATGACTAATAGAAGTGTGTTTAATTTCCTCTGATTGAATTTGTCTTGATTTTCCTCCATTCTTTTTATTTATTTTTTCCTTTCCATTGTTGGTTATGTCTTTGTTTACCTCTAAAGTGTTATGCGTTGACGTTGACGTTGACGGTGCCGAAACAGAAATTGATGGAGATATGACAGGTGAAGTTTCATTCTGCGTTTTCGGTATGGAGAGCGCCAACTTCGGTTTGTTTGAAGATAGCGCTTGTTTACTTGTTTTTTGTACTGTATTGGTTTTTTCAAGATATTTTATTCTATCTATAAGGAGCTCGTTATTCTGCATCAAAATTTGATTTTTGCTCTTCATTTCAGCAAGTAAATCATTCAAGAGTTTTACCTGCATTTTCCAGTATTCATTTTCCATATTCTGGTCATTAATTGGAGTTGTTACAGATCTTGTAGATGCTTCTTCAACATTATCCAAATTTAATACGTGCATGCACGTCGATGATGTTGACTTTTTTGCCTTATTCCAACACGATTTATGTAACATTGCGTTGCATTTGATGCAATTCATAGCGTCAACAACTTTTTTGTTGCAGTGATTACACAAATTTAATTTCACTTCATCGGTGTTCAGTTTATTCGCGGAGCGATCACAATCTTCGTCTTCACTTGACGACATCTTGATCACGTTTATATAAGTGTGCGTTGTACGGGGTTTTCTATTATAAATTTTTTGTTATTTATATATATTATGTTTGTGTAGGTTATGTAATTGTCCCCTTTTTCATGTTTGTTGACTGCATATCAGTTATCTGACTAACGCATAATAAATTTTACAGCCTTGAAAAAGTTGGAAAAGTCCAACGAAACGTCGGCAATAGTCTAAAAAATGGCTAGTTTCTTTCATCTATCAATATATCCTGTTCCTGTGAAACCGTTTTCTGATTATTCGAAAAATACAAAACCATAGAATTAATACCGGCGTCATTCAGGACAGAATAAAACATCACAATTGGCCATCTTCTGGTACTTTGAGCACAGTTATAACTTGCACATAATTTATCGACAGTATCTACACCACCCTTACTGGCATTGTAGTCCAAAATCATATTAGGTTTTCCAGAAGATCTATGTTTTATAATATTTTCATTTCTCGTTCTCACGTTTTTTATAGCAGCATGCTTATTCCATTTCGAAACTCCATCCTTTCCTAGAAAATATGGACCAGAAGAATCCTGATCGGGCTCTCCATCGGAAATTTCTTGTTCGGTACTGCTATCATGGTCACTCATATGAAGAACCTCTTCCTCATCTTGATCTGATTCATCGTCATAATGGACATTCAATTCATCGAGTTGATTTTCTCTCAGACATTCCTTCATCAACATTTCTCGGCGTTTCTGCTCTTTTTCGAATGAATACATCTTGAAAATTTTACAATGAATACTAATGAGTAGTATTACCGCGATTTTTCCACTTACTTGTTACAGAAAAACTATTTCACTAGTACTGCAATAGTTGACGCACCATCACACGCTGCGGACTGCTAATCAGCAAAAGCTCCTCAAGCTTAAATGAACCTGACTATCTCACATTCGATCACAAAGTATGATAGAAAGTATCTAAACAAGCAGCTACAGAAAAGCAACAGAGAAGATGATGAACACCCTGACCATAAACCTGCAACTTGTAGGACTGCGGAGCCTGAGTCCGCGCGCGTGTTCTGGAAGGTTAATTAAGCTTGACTGGGGGGTAACAATTTTGTACATTTTTTCTGAAAAGGTTCATTCAAGTCGTTGAGGTTATAGGTTATTAAAAATTAGGCGAATCGCGTATATTTTACGGAGCTTAAGAACGGAACGCTGTATATCATGCGATCAATATCAAGTCAGCAGCGAATATTCTAATAAAATGCTCGGATTCGGATATTTTAATTATAACGTTGGTTAATATGATTCTTGCACCACACGATAGCAAAGTTCATATCAGAGATAAATATTGTTTAGAAGATTGAAGAGTCGCAAACTATGAGCCGAAACAGTTTTTCTGCCCCTCTCTTGAATTGGGATGAACTAAATGGGCTTTTTCAAGAAATGGCCAATGAAGGGCGCTGAAAATTATCATACAAGAAGCAACTATATAGGCACATTTGAATGACCAGAGAATTTTCTATGGTGGTTCTGTGATGTGAATGTAAGCTAATTTGATCTTTAATTTTTTTTATTAAGTTCAGCATTCATTGGCGTGATCTCTGGCGAGTTAGCCCCTAGCAAAATGTCTGCCAATTATCTTACACTTTCTCAAATACGAAACCAATTTTTCCCGTAGAAGAATTCCTGTACCTTATGAATATTTTCGCAAACAAAATTCACATATTTATCCGCGTGCTTCCCCTCCATGCCCTAGTTTCATAATAGGTTTGTTCTAGCATCAGTCCCGTTTGGTCACATGCTCAATCGGATATGAACATTTAAGCAAAAACCGATGCAAATTTCTGACTAGCAGTCCGCTGTTCAGGCAAGCGGCTATGCCAGTTCAGGTTCAGGTACTGGTTGCGGACAGTTAAAACATGCGCGAATGAAAAAGATAAACATATCTCTATCTTAAGATAATGATCGAGAATCTTTGAAAAATTTGTGGGATCGGGTTTTCAGGCATTATTGGTCTATTTGTGTGGTAAGGAAGTAATTTACATGGAAATAAAAGCTAAAAATCCTCACCTGGTTAGGTAAGAATCTAGAGTTTTGGGGGTTTTAACAACTGTCAAATGATTTTGAGTTCAAGCAAATTACCAAAATAAGCCAGTCCGAAAACATAATTCCAGTGGCGTAGCAGAGGGCCCCGCAGACCCCGCAGTGCGGGGATGCTCCGGCACTAAGGGGGCCCCCGAGCCAAACAAAATGATTTGAATGGGGCCCCAGTAACTATTGAACTTGCCGAGTCGCGATATTTTTCTGATGATATAACGAACAAAACCTAAACAATTATGGTACAGTTATGATTCTCGAAAAATAGAGAAATATTCCTAAATTATATAGAAAACACATAGAAGATTAGCAGTTATTCGATTCGACATATCCCCCAGTCACAACCTGTGCATGCATGTTGTTCTTCAGGCGGCTTGCGTCTTATCTGTTATTGCAGAAATTATTGTCAATTCTCCAATCAGGATATTTTTATCAAGAAGGGGAAAATATTATGAACTCTTTTTATTTCCATTTCCATTCTAGTTGTGAAGAAACAAGTGTTTGAATACGATACCACGTTGTGAGTTTGTTTACAATCAACGACAAAGTTTTCAATGTTTTGACTCTTTTAGTGCCTTTGGTTTCAGGATTACAATTTCATTCAAGGTTTGTTCTAGAATTAATTGCTTAGCTTATTTATCCCTTAAGAAACGTCTGTCGTATTTTTTCATTTTCAATATTAAAAAAAAAAAATTTATTGAATGCGCCAATTAGAAACGGCAGTTCGAATGTTTTAAAATTTTTTCGGAAATAATAAAACATGTCAGATCGGAAAACAAAATATTTGAGCGGAGCTTGCAAAAGAAATCTCCAGAGAGCAAAAGAAACTGCATTTTCTACGCGACGAAAGGTTTTTTTTGATATTTTAATAAGCCAATGCCTGAATCACAATCAATTATTCAGCACAGTGGCGTATCAGAGGGCCCCGGCACTAAAGGGACCCCCAAGTCAAACGAAAAACTTCAAATGGGGCCCCAATAATTTCATTCTATCGAACTTGCCGATTCGCTATATTTTTCTGGGATGTAATGAATAAAACTGAAACAATGGATATAAAATTATTATTACTCCCGAAAAATAGAGAAATGTTCCTAAATAGTTTAAAAAACATATAAGGTTTTCAATAACTCCATTCGAAATTCGAATTATCACTCAATTAGTTTTTTAATATACCGTCAAGCTTTTCGGGACTCTCTTTGGACATCGTCAAATGATCGTTTTATTAGGCTCGAGATAATCAAGAATTATCTTAGGAATTCAATAACGCAAACACATCTATCAGACTTTTGAGCCTAATACAGCTTTGAACAAGAAGTAGCCTGAAGCTTGACATAGACAAGTTGATAGATATGTTTGAACAAAAAAATTAGAAAAGATTAATGCATTTTTGTTGAATAATTTTTCAACCTCATATCACATTGATTTTTTTCTAGTTATTTTCATATCAGAATCTATGTTATTTTGTTCACAAATTTTTGTTATTCAATATATATACATACCTATATATAAATTGTTCATCACATTTTCTTAAATATTTTTCTTTGAAAAACGTCAGGAGAAACTTATCAGAAATAACGTAGAATTATGGGAGGTTCCTCCGACTAAAATCTTGCGCTACGCCACTGCATAATTCAGACTGGAGATGCGCACATATGAGTCCGAAGATTTGTTTGGGACGATTCGTGATATTAACGCTAGAACAAACCTAATGGCATACATTCGAATTTGTATTGTACTATTATTTTCAATATAAATTGAGCCGGTCAGAGGAAAAGTGGTACAAGTCAGAAATTCCGAATTTTTGAGTTATACCGATATTTGGGTACATAAGGTTGCATATCATTCTTCTAATAAGTGGTATAAGTTAAATCATCGTTTTGACCGAGTATGTTGCAACCGTTTCCATACCTGTCAATGCGATTTTCAATCAATTGCAACGTAAAACCGTAATTTCCCAACATTTGACTCAATTGGAGTTATACCACTTTTTCTCTGAACCACTCAATTAGCCATGTACCTGGATGCGGTCACTTTTATGTAGCCAGTTCTCCGTCTCTCATATCCACTCTTATCAGTTCAGAACACAATTAATTCAGAAGTGTTTCAGGGAACACTTTTTTCATAATAAACAGGGTATCCCACGATGAACTTTACATACTCCTACCCTTGTTTTCCGGTAGGAATTTGAAGCATCCTTGAGCAGGGTGACTTTCTCTCCACAGATTGTGCATAAACATATTCAACTACTGAAGAATGGTTCTTCGCCGGGTCCGGATTCTTTGAGCTCCACTATACTTAAGGTTTGTTCTTTGGTTCTCTCAGTTCATTGTCGAAGATCATGGAGAAATCATTCAGGAGTCACTCAATGCCAACAATCTGGAAGACACCACATGTGACACCAATATATAAAAAAGGAGATAAGCTGGATGCCGGAAACTATCGGCCGATAAGCCTCACTTTTGTGGTCTGTAAGATAATGGAATCCATAATAAGGGAGACTCTGTTCGAGTTCTGCATGTGCAATGAAATAATACCAACAAATCAGCATGGTTTCGTTAAGGGCCGTTGCACCATGACTAATATGCTGTTCTGCTTCAATGACTGGTCTGCCGCGCTGGATAGGAGAGAACCAGTAGACATTGTTTATCTGGATTTTGCAAAGGCTTTCGATCGGTTATCCATACGTTTGCTTTTGTTCAAGTTGAAGCTCCATGGTGTTCGAGGTGATTTGTTGTTGTGGATCAAATCCTTCTTGTCAGATAGGGTTTTCTATGCGAGAGTTGGAAGTTCTCTCTCCTGTGCTTGTGCTGTTCTTAGTGGAGTTCCTCAGAGGTCTGTGCTGGCACCCCTACTGTTTGTTATTTTTACCAGTGACCTTCTAAATAATGTACTCTCTAACGGCGCCTCTTATGAAGATGATACTAATCTATATGCCAACCCGATTCACCATCATCAGCAACCAGCAACTCTCCGCTGACCTTCAAACCATTCACGAGTGGTGTACGATTTGGAAGCTGCCCCTCAACATTGAAAAATGCGTGGTCCTGCATTTGGGAAGTGCAAACCCTCGAATACCATACTACATCGGAGAAACAGAGCTCGGAGAAACAGGGATGTGGGTGTAATAGTGACTGAGGATCTAAGTTGGTCAGAGCATATTGCTCATATAGTGAAAAAAGCGAATACAAGAATCTATTTCTTGCAAAGAACATTTGAAAGGCTCAGCTTCAGAACATCCACACAACTCTACAAAACATATGTCCGTCTGATTCTTGAGTATTGTAGTCCGATTTGGTACCCGATTCTGGTGCGTGACAGAACTCTCCTAGAAAAAGTGCAACGTGGGGCAACCAGAATGTCATTCGGTATAGCTCGGCCTTCCTACGATCAAAGACTTAATGCGGCTTCCTTATTAACTGTAGAGCAATGTCGACTACGTGGGGATTTAATAATGACCTACCGAATTCTAAGATTCAATTATGGTGGTTTGATATCATTATTTGTGGCGAGTGAGGATGATAGATTGCGGCGACATCAGTGGAAACTGAGGATCGGACGATTTGCCACCCGGACTCGTCAGAATTCCCTCTCGAATCGCTTGTATATTATTATTATTATCATTATTTAATTTTTTTTAATATGTACTTAATCCAATAGATGCTGACAAGTGTACAAATACTGAAAAAATCATTAAATTGTGTTTTACGGCAGCAAAAATATGGTCTATTCAAATTTAGTTCAGGATGAATAAAACCTCTTGTACATTGGCAATAGAAGAAAGGAGACATTTTTGAGTTACCATTCCGTGATGCTGATGGTAGAACCTATATATGGTAGGAATAGGTATAGTTCCTCGTGGGACACCCTGTATACTTGAAAATACATATTTCGATAATAGTTTTTCATCAAGAAAAAACACCGTTTAGTTTTGGTAATAATTTTTGAAATATTTCATCGATGCGGAATATCGGCATTTTTATTCGGATTGAAAAATTTTACTCGAGGAATGTGTCAGTGGATTCGCTGTATGTTAAATGGATTTCCTTTGATCCAATCGACGGAGCTCGGTGTGAATACACCAGACTTACATCTACTGAAAGCTCGCATAGACCGAGTGAAAATTCCATAAGTCAGAGCAGTGGTGCTTGAAACGAAATTTCAGGAGAAAGTTGAATGGATTTCTTATTGAAACTTTCCTATTTCATGCAATGGCGTGTTCACTTAAAACCCGATGTGGCACGAACTCAACAACTTCGGATAATCCTCTAATCCTCCAAGGTATGAAAAGTTGATTCACTTCCACAGAAACGACTAGTCGAACTGGAACGACGTCTTTTCACTCAGAATGTTGCAGATCTCTTTCCCTAAAAAGCGTTCAATTTTTACCAATTTCGTGTAATTTATCTCGATTTACGGCGTGGAATAAATTCTCTTCTCTACGATTTCAGAACCTATTATTCCATGCCTCTGTGAAAGCTGGTTCATAACAGAGTTGAAATGAATCCCTAGCGATGATTTGTATGGGTCAGGCGGATCTTGACCTTTGTTTGATTCAATTAACATTAAAAAAATTGTGATTTCATTATAATATCAAACGTTAAGTAGAAAAAAAAATCCGAAGCTTTTCCGGGAATCTTTCTTAACTTTCAACTCAGATGTCATTCTAACAATTGCAAATGAGGATATATTCTATTTTTTATATCTTTGACAGCATGAGGAATGTCCACTGAATTTTGATTGTGTACGATACCTATTCCCGCAGCTCGGGCGCCAACCTGAAAAATATAGATATCAATCTTGGCCCCCTCTTGTGCAAGAGTTCATACAGTACTTCAGTGAAAACGACTTATCTGTATATATAAAAATACTTAACGCACAAAGTATGCTAAAACTTGAAAACGGATGAACGAATTCGGCTAAGTTTGGTCTTGACTCATTCGTGTAATTCCAGGGAATGTGAGAAAATATAAAAATGCAAGGTGCTCAATATGGTTTTTCCTTAGGAATAGAGGTGATCGATTGTCATTGATTTTTGATGATCATCGAAACATCATGTTTAAAACATGATGTTTTAAATTTGATTTTGCATTATTCATAACATCGATACATCTTTTTCTCGATTTCAATAATTTTTTCAAGTGAGGACGACGCAAAGTTTGCACAAAACACCAATATTATCAATTAATAATAAAAAATTAGATAAACATGTCATTATAGGATTAGGTGATCATTTGTGAAAGTGACATTTCAGGTTACGTCCTCTTTTTGCAGTTGATCTTTCGTGTTTGAAGATAATATCGGACTGATAATAATAACAATAATTTTAATAGCCAATGTAGGCAGACGAAGTTGCGCGAGCCAGCTATTGTTATATAAAAATATCGGTTCAGGTTGGAATACAAATATTCAATGTTCTACTTGCTTAAATTTTTTTTCAAAATCTTAGGGAAAATCTTCAGAAAAATGCTCAAGCTCTGAATCTCATGAACAGAACAATTTTTATTTAAGTTTTTCAGTCTGAAATATAAGCTGTATCAAATTCTCCACATAATTGAGTAGCCCCCACAATATCACACATAGGTTTTTCCGTGGTTGCGTTCACAAACTTACTCATAGTAAGCTCTCCTCACTCTGAAGCGTTCACAAACGTACAGTCTTTCTCGGAGTGGAACTCTGCATACTCTTATATTTGGATAGTAAACATATACTCTGACAGTTGTGACGTACGATTTTAATTCCGTCCTGCGCCCGCTGACTGTTTTAAACTTGAATATTATTCGAATATTCATTCTAGTTTATTTTCAATAATGAAATACGAAACAATTAATTTTTCACCTGAAACAACTTTTATGTGAAATCAAGTATTACAGGAAAGAATTACTACTTCAATGATTAATATCAGACATCTGAATTAAAAAAATTCCTTTTAGTGAAAAACGAAGCTCAAAGTAAATGAAGTTTCGAAAAGATTTTCGCCCTGTATTGCCGAACCTAGAATGGTCCCTTTAAGTTCAAAATGAAGCGATACATGAAATGACCTCAATGATCATTTTTTGTACCTGATTAGAGATCTACGTTGATATTTTGTTATATTCAAGAGTTTAGATCTGTCAAGGTTCATTCATATTTTTATTTATCTTTTATAGAATATTTTTTAACTTCTGGTTGTAAGCTTCCTTAAATGAAACTATTTCTTGTTACAAAGTATTTCATTTTTTCTGGCATATAGAGAAGCGAATAATTAATTTGACAGACGCCTAGTCCGGTGCTGAATCACTGACAGACTGGCTCAAAGTTGTAGTTCCGCGGGGCCGCTATAAAAGTGATGAACGAAAAATAATTTTAGTGCGATTCTTTTCTATTGCAATACATTCTAGAAAAGGTATGAAACAAATTAATCGAATTGCCAGACCTCTCGCGTGGCGCAATCCACCTTCCAGACGCCATTTTTCATGATAAAAAATTTTCAAAATAATATAAATTATATTATATAATTTCTGAAAGTTTAAAATGGCTATATCCTTGTACCTACATAGGCTGGATCGGAACAAGTGGTATCCGAAAAAAGTATTATTTTTGACCTCAAGCAGGGCCGTCGAGAACTTCGGCGGGTCCTAGTACATACCGCAGTTACGGGCCCCCTTGATGATGTAAAGTAACCGTAAAATGAGCTAAGGATGAATTTCTTCCAAAATGAATATCCGATATTCTGAATACACAAGAGTATTCACTGAAGGCTTTTGAGAATTAGGAAAGAAGATATAAATATTCATTTGTTCAGTTGATAAAACTAGGTCATAGTGTCATAGAACATTTTGACGGAATCATCCTCGTTCACAAATAAAATGTTCCAAATCAATAAAAATTACAATATGAGAAAAAAAAGAGTTCGAGAGAAATGAGGAAGTCGAGCTGAAACACTTGAATAAACTAAATAACACATTGGTGGAAATCACTAAAAGAGTATGAACACCAATCGATTGAGCATTCATTGATTTTTCTTCCAAACAGACTAGGGCTACACATGAAAAAATTTAAATTTACAGCAACTTTGTAAATAAGAGTGGAACGTCTGGCCTTATGAATTTCTTCCATAATCTGAATGGGATTTTTATTCGGTAGATGTATGTATTTATATGCATTCTTCTTTATACATAAGAAAATGAGCAAGGCAAAACTGTACGCAATATTTCATACTTATGAGAAAGGAGAGAAAAGACGTCCTTTGGTCCCAAAATCTTAATTTTTTGACTACAAGTTTTGGGACTTTTTGAAGTAGTCTCATTTTCAACAGAGCCAGATTAATCATGTGGGGCCGCCTAGGTAGTGCAATTTTTGAGGGCCCTTAGGCAGACCAATTTTGGGGCCCTTTCAACCATCATCAGAATTTTTGTTCTCTTGTATAAAGCACGGAGCCCCTAGTTGATAGGGCTTCTAGGCAATCGCCTAATCTGCTTAATAGCTCATCCGGCTCTGATTTTCAAATCTTCTAAAGATACAAGCTGCAATGTTAAAATATAGAAATAATTATTGTCATTTCCGATTTTTTTTCCCAAAACAATTTAACGATAATAAAAGTGTCGTTCCCAGCAAACATGGCGATGTAAATGTAACTCTTATGCGATGTCAAGACATTATTTGGGCTATTTCCATTATCTATCTATATTGTTGGTATCTACCGACGTTCACTCTTATGCGATGTACTGTTTACCTCTCCACGCTCTCGCATTTGCTTCCAAATGTCCTCCACATCAAGTACGCATTTCGGTAAAATGAGTAGTTGAATATGCGATCGTAAAACTGCTCACAAATGATACTCCACTTCTTGTCACATTTGTGACGCTCATGCGAGTTAATTTTGAGAATACTTTTTTATTTCCTTCCGACGTCGCATAGGAATCTTCAAATAGAAAGCCATTTCTCATCGCATTTGTGACTTATTTTGTTATACTCATTGCGTTCATAAATATTATACCATTTTCAATGGAGGTGATTAAATCATTGATTGCAGGAGGATACTAAAAAATTTATTCGAGCAAAAATATAATAATTATTAACGCCAAGATACAATACATTAGAATACAAAAAAAAGTCACAAAAATATACAATATAAGTGTGAAAATTAATTATGTAGTTACTTTTTTAATCTGCTTTCTTTCCTTTGTCTGGCATGTCGCAACTATTCCTTCACATAGATTTCGACTCCGATTTCGAAGTCCTTCTCCGAAATTCCACTGTTCCTGCTCATCACATCTGAAAGGAATGAAAGTATGAGTTAAACTGATTCTTTTTTTATTAGCAAGATAGTAACAAGTTCGATTATTTGAGAAATTAGTATATTATTTTATAAGGAGGAGAAGTGTCACTTTTCATGGCGAGCTTGAGTTTACCCGCCGAACGTAGTGAGGCGGGTAATTGAAAGCGAGCCATGAAAAGTCACTTCTACTCCGAATGAAATATGTTATTTTATTTTCAAACGTTTTGAAATTCATGAAAATCTGAATATCCACTTTTGGATTGATTCACATTTGGGTACATGATTCTATCCACTTACGATCGTTATAATTGAATGAATTATGGGACATTTGCCTAGTTACGGTTGCCACGCACAATTGATTCTGACAGATATGAAGCAAAATAATCATTTGCAAGCTGGTGAGAAGTGGTTGAAAGTGAAAATGTCTTCAGAAATTGAGGTTTTGGCCATTGAAGCAGTCTTTTCCCTCGAACCATCGAAGTCAATTGAAAAATATTCTGCAGCATACCTATGATCACTTCGTGAATTGGTGCAATTCGAAAAATGTGACAGTTTACCAAGAGAATGTGCTTCTAGCATATTTTAACTTAATGGCTAGTGGAATAAAATGGAAATCCTCTGCTTTGTGAGCCCAATATTCAATGATAAAGTCGCAACTAGCGATCACACATGAAATAGTTATTGGTAAATACCTTAAGTTGGGCGTATTTTTGCAGGGTAACACTTTTCCTGCCGCCGGCCGGAAAAGTGTTGCATAGCAACACTTCTCCTCCTAGGCGGAGAAATAGAACTTTTCGATGATCCTGTCGATCGAGAAATGACGTTATTATTGTACGTTTGAAAATAAAATATTTTATTTTCAAACGTACAATAATAACGTCATTTCTCGATCGACAGGATCATCGAAAAGTTCTATTTCTCCGCCTAGGAGGAGAAGTGTTGCTATGCAACACTTTTCCGGCCGGCGGCAGGAAAAGTGTTACCCTGCAAAAATACGCCCAACTTCAGGTATTTACCAATAACTATTTCATGTGTGATCGCTAGTTGCGACTTTATCATTGAATATTGGGCTCACAAAGCAGAGGATTTCCATTTTATTCCACTAGCCATTAAGTTAAAATATGCTAGAAGCACATTCTCTTGGTAAACTGTCACATTTTTCGAATTGCACCAATTCACGAAGTGATCATAGGTATGCTGCAGAATATTTTTCAATTGACTTCGATGGTTCGAGGGAAAAGACTGCTTCAATGGCCAAAACCTCAATTTCTGAAGACATTTTCACTTTCAACCACTTCTCACCAGCTTGCAAATGATTATTTTGCTTCATATCTGTCAGAATCAATTGTGCGTGGCAACCGTAACTAGGCAAATGTCCCATAATTCATTCAATTATAACGATCGTAAGTGGATAGAATCATGTACCCAAATGTGAATCAATCCAAAAGTGGATATTCAGATTTTCATGAATTTCAAAACGTTTGAAAATAAAATAACATATTTCATTCGGAGTAGAAGTGACTTTTCATGGCTCGCTTTCAATTACCCGCCTCACTACGTTCGGCGGGTAAACTCAAGCTCGCCATGAAAAGTGACACTTCTCCTCCTTATAAAATAATATACTATTACCTATATAGATATTAGATTATAGAAGTATTGTATATTTCTCTTCCCCATCCTTCGATGAGTGATCAAGGAACAGTAATCTCTAACAATTTTGTTCAACTATTCAATTTATTAGTTCAACTTATTTCAATTGATGAGAAGATAAAGATATAACTGCGAACGTTTTTCATTTTCGATCGTATAGGTGTCAAAATCATTGAAAAATTTCTGGACAACAAATTTACAAGAAATATTCGAATAACTGCGAAGGTTGTGTTCGACAGTATCGCGATCACACCTCCAATGAAATACTCACTGAATAAAATCTCCAGAACGGGACTTTCAGCTATTTCGTAATTTGTCCCTTATTATCATGTCCGTGAACAAAGTGAAAAAGGTTAAATTTCGTATAAGGTTAGAAATTCAGTTTTTGAAATTATAAGACATAAAAAATCCGAATGAGACCGGATTTGATAGCAGTTTCACTAAAGGAATATTTAATTAGTTCAAATGTAGGCTTTCCAAATATGGTGATATAAAAAATATATAAATCACTAAAAAATCTTTACCTATATTATATAATTCTAAAAAATTAGACCAGAGGAACACTAGAAGGAGTAGTTTCTTTCAAGTATACTTACTTTCTAAATAACATAACTTTAATTTCATTCGATTCGAATGCTTCAAATCTGTTATTGTGAATTTCGCATTGGGAAAACATCACCAATTTTGCCAACCCTGTAGGTACAGCACAAACTATTTCAGACACGTTAATTAAAACCCAATTTTTTTTAAAAAGCTGGGATTGCCTATTTTATGGATTTTCGAAATATCTCTAGAACCTTATGAAATAAAAAAATATTCAACGGCAAAAATCAAGACAATTCTCAGAAGAAAACATTTTTTTCAAAATCAAAATGTTCTGCGCCAAAACACATATAAAAACTTCATTATACGATAACTATATGTATAGCTAGAATGAAATATCATAATATCATTTGGTTTACAACAATATGCGACATCACAATGAAGATTTTATTTCATGTTCAAAATGTAACTCCACAAAATTGTCAGGCGATGTAACGTGTTTGCTGGGCTTCTACAATCTCGTCAACTGAAGAGCTCTCATGCACAACAGACAAAAAGGAGAAAACTACCGCCTTCCCTAGGTTACGCCAGGGAGTCACATAAAGACCAACTATTCCACTTGTTTCTCCCGCTGTCCCCAAATTCAGTGTATAGACTGTCCTCCAACTCTTCTTCCCCATCAATCAAAGAGAAGAACAATTCAACTGATTATGACGAACATAATTATGGGATTAATATCTTAAGACAATATAGAAATAAATCAGGAGGTGGTACAGTCTCGCTCATACGAAATAACCAATTGTTTACCCAAATAGACCTGAGGTGAACGCTCCTGATAGAGTCAACATTCATGGGACTAAGGTTGACCCAACTATAATTGTAAACATCTACTGTCCTCCAGATACTATCCTCCACATCAATTTTTGGGACAACTTAACCTCCAAACTCTCTCTCGTCCTTACCTCATCTGCGGAGAGATTAATGCTTAAAGTTCTTTTTAGGGCTCTCATAGCAGCAATAGAAACGGAAGCATTTGCTTATGCCGGATCACCAGGACCAGATAATACTCTGTGTTCCCCGGATATCCGAGTCGATACCTCATGGGAGGTTCTTCCGGATCTCTCCTAATTTTACCGACTTTTCAAATAGCAATTTACCACGTTTTCTCAACGACTGACTTTATTCTCTCGACGATTACACGCATGTCTGTATCATGAAACATACTATCAACACATATCATAGAGTGACATAAATGTATACAAATATACAATGAAATATTTTGCATTAACAACAACAAGTGGAAACAAGAATGTTACCACTTTCTGCTGTGGTGACTTTAATGTAAATTTAATTGACTAACCCTGAGTTGCAGGAACGTCCACTAAATTTAATGCTGCCTCAATTCTCCATTAAATGGAGTATCCATGGCTACCGTCTATGGATATTCCGTTTAAGGGAAAATTAAGGGGGCATTAAATTTTAATGGACGTTCCTGCAACTCATTGCCAAGGTTCAAAATCATAAAAAAAACTACAAAATATTTTTCAATCTTATGGTTTAATACAGACTGTATTCGAATTTACTAGAGTTCACAAGGATTCGAAAACTACTTTGTACAATATATTCACCACTTTTTTGAAACATAGATGAATTCAAAATAGTAATCATCGAAATGAATACCATTTTCAATTCCCAGGCTCAGAGATCTTTTATCATGAGGTTGGAGAAATGATATTAGATTTTGTCACTGAGATGAGAGATATACCGGTTTCGGCCTTGTTGAGCCTCATCAGTATCCCGCACATCTTCAGGACAAAATCTTCATAAAAAACTTCAGAATTTATAGCAATTGGTTGTGAAGTAATGAGTAAAATATTACAAAAATGTTCTCGATGTGCCTTCGTAAAGGCAAAGAATTTTCTTTTTCTTAAAAGCATATTCACCACTGTACCTATGGGATCCGTATCGTCTCGTGTTTTGACTGCAGATTTTCCGGATCACTTCATGCAGTTAGATGGTTTCCTTTCCTGCTTAAGTCAATAACGCTTTTTTTCGAGGGATCAGAATGTGAGTTGCTTCAGATCGGAGGTATCTGCAGTCGACTCGTCTTCTCTGATGGGCGGAATGTCTGTGGACCATGGTTTCCAGAAATTTTTTGATGTTTTTGTCGACATTTTCAGCTCTATTTGTCCGTTACTAAAGTGTCGTCCAAAAAATAAAATGAAAGGCAAACCATGGATTACCAAACAAATTTCCGATAACGGTGACCTACTTCAAAATCTTCATAAGATTAGTTAATACTCAAATGATCATGATATTTCGGTTAGGTACGATTTTTTAGAGAAACGTCATAAAAAATCTATTGACATGGCTAAGAGTGACTACTATAACAATCTACTCGTCATATCAAAAAATAAATCGCGCACGGCTTGGGACATGATAAAGGGTGAGACAAATCGCATTGATAGACACGATCTTCCAAAATATTTTACATGTGAGGGCGTGGATGATAAGATTGATGATGTTAACTTGGCAGCGGATACCTTTAGTAAATATTTTGCCCATTCGGTGCAGGAATTGACTGGTATGAAGTCGACTATAGGCGAAACCGCTTTTGGGCAGGGTATGAAATCATCTGGCAACACCTAGTTTCTATTCCCTTATGAAGAAGGTGAAGTTCATAATATTATACCGTCATTGTCAAAAAAGCCATCTTCAGGTTTTTACGAGGTCCGCTCATAAGTCAAGTATAGCTGATTTAATCACAAAACCTCTCACTGATTTAGTTAATCTTTCGTTTAGAGAAGGAGATTTTCCATCAATTTTTTAAAACTCAGTATCATACGCCCTGTCCATAAGATAAGTGAAGAGCATGAAATTTCTAACTACAGAAGCGTAGCACTTCCTTCGGTACTCTCAAAGATTTTTGAGAAGGTTTTCTAAATTAGATTACTATACTTCTTTGACAAACAAAAAATTTTCAACACGAAGCAATTCGGTTTCAGAAAGGGAGTTTTCACTGAACATGCCATAATTGATTTGTATCTGAATATATTGGCCCAACTCGATAAAGGTGGTCGGGTTTCGTGTGTTCTTTTCGATCAGAGGAGAGCATTCGAACTGTTGAGCATAGGGTCAATTCTCTGCAAACTTGAAGGCCATGGTGTTCGAGCTAATGCTCTGGATTGGCTCAGGAGCTACTAAGTTGGTCGAACTCAAAAGGTGAAACTGACTGAGAAGGGATCCCAATTTGTTTCTGCTATTGAGGAGGTGAGTAGCGGTGTCCCATAAGGCAGCATACTAGGACCATTGTTGTTCATTATATTCATGAATGATATATTTTTATGCGATTCTGCCCAAAATAGATTTTCACTCTTTGCTAATAGTCTAAGATCCCAGGGCCCCCAGACGTTACTTATTTTTGAAGTAACGAACTTCACAGTATAGATGGACTTATATGTGTTTAATAGTGTGTGCATACTCGCTATCTTGGCTAGGCGGCCCGTTCACAGGTAGAAGGTAGAAAAGATAGACAAAAACATACCGAACTTTTCTTAAACTCGAAGACCTGTTTTTTATATATGTCACGCAGAATATTATGAAAAATGAATATTTCATATTGCCAAACCGTTTCCGTGTGCCGTAATTCTGCCCAGACGCTTCAAATTTCAATAAAAAGAATCACAGGTTAGAAACATTGTTGCGAAATGGCCAGATTCAGCACTTTTGTTAAATTCGAAGCACTGATTTTTATATATGTAACGCAAAATATTATAAATAAATATTTCATATTGCCAGGCCGTTTCCGTGAGCCGTAATTTCTCCCAGACGCTTTAAATTTCAATTAAAAAAATCACAGTTAGAAACATTGTTGCGAAATGGCCAGATTCAGCACTTTTGTTAAATTCGAAGTACTGATTTTTATATATTTATATAACGCAAAATATTATAAAAAATAAATATTTCATTTTGCCAGACCGTTTTTCTGAGCCGTAATTCCTCCCAGACGCTCTAAATTTCATTGAAAAAAAAAACCTTTTTTTTACAGTCGAAGTCTTCAATTTTGAATATAATTCTTAGGGGATCATTTTGATACCTTTGGTGGAAAGCCAGACCAATCCCAAGGGCCAAACATTCTGCCAGGCACAATGAAAATTTTGTTCGGTCCCTAGAAACTATTAATTTTTTTGCTTACAAGGTGTATATTTTCAAAATCAAATTGTGGGAATGACAATTTATTATTATAATTATAACAGAAATCAAAAAATATAATCTTTTTTATCTTAATCTTAATCTTCATTGACAGCTTCACTCGATGGTTAACTCGTACCTGGCGTTTTACAATATTTTTATTGATAGAGGTTTCGTAACAACTATGGGTTCTTCGAATTTCGTCAAGTTGGTAGAACCTGCCTTGTGGGCTGTAATTCCTCGCATACACTTTATTGGCAAAAAATTCATAGTTTATAGGAAACTAATAAAAATTCTGATTGTGTACTGGCAGAATATTTGGCCCTTGGGATTGGTCTGGCTTTCCACAAAAGGTATTAAAATAATTCCCCAAAAAATTGAAGAATTTAAATGTAAGAAAAGTTCATTTTTTCAATGAAATTTAAAACGTCTGGAAGAATTACGGCCCACGGAAACAGTTTGGAAATATAAAATATTTATTTTTCATAATATTCTGCGTGTTATATATGAGAATCAGTGCTTCGAATTTAACAAAAGTGCTGAATCTGGCCATTTCGGAACAATGTTTATAACTGTGATTTTTTTTAAATTTAAAGCGTCTGGGAGGAATGACGACCCACGGAAACGGTCTGGCAATATGAAATTTTTATTTTTTATAATATTCTGCTTGACATATATGAGAATCAGTGCTTCGAATTTAACAAAAGTGCTGAATCTGCCCATTTCGCAACAATATTTCTCACTGTGTTTTTTTTTTTATTGAAATTTAAAGCGTCTGGGAGGAATTACGGCCCGCGGAATCGGTCTTGCAATATGAATTTTTTTTTAATAATATTCTGCGTGTTATATATGAGAATCAGTGCTTCGAATACAACAAAAGCGCTGAATCTGTCCATTTCTAAACAATGTTTATAACTGTGTTTTTTTTTGATTTAAAGCGTCTGGGAGGAATTACGACCCACGGAAATGGTCTGGCAATATGAAATTTTTATTTTTTATAATATTCTGCTTGACATATATGAGAATCAGTGCTTCGAATTTAAAAAAAGTGCTGAATCTGCCCATTTCGCAACAATATTTCTAACTGTGATTTTTTGTATTGAAATTTAAAGCGTCTGGGAGGAATTACGGGCTGCAGAATTGGTCTGGCAATATAAAATATTGATTTTTTAAAATATTCTGCGCGACAGATATAAAAATCAATGCTTCGAATTCAACAAAAGTGCTGAATCTGGCCATTCCGCAACAATGTTTCTAACTGTGATTTTTTTTTTAATTTAAAGCGTCTGCGAGGAATTACGACCCACGGAAAGGGTCTATCAATATGAAATGTTAAATTTTTATAATATTTTGCGCGACATATATGAAAATCAGTGCTTCGAATTCAACAAAAGTGCTGAATCTGGCCATTTCGCAACAATATTTCTAACTGTGATTTTTTGTATTGAAATTTAAAGCGTCTGGGAGGAATTACGGCCCACGGAAACGGTCTGGCAATATGAAATATTTATTTTTCATAATATTCTGAGCGACATATAAAAAAATCAGCTCTTCGAATTCAAGAAAAGTTCGGTATGTTTTTGTCTACTTTTTCTACCTGCTACCTGCGAACGGGCCGCCTAGCCAAGCTAGCGAGTATGCACACACTATTTAACACAAGTAAGACTGTCTATACTGTGAAATTCGTTACTTCAAAAATAAGTAAGGTGCGGGGGCCCTGGGATCTTACTCTATAATGATGCAACGTAACAAAGTCAGACACTATTGTATCAATAGTGTCTGATCGTTAATGCGAGCCTAGCTGTAGATAGTATTAGTGAATATTGTAAGGTAAACGGTATCATTTTGAACCATGAGAAGACTGAGATGGTCTTTTTTCCACTGAGGGATTTGAAAAAGAGTCTATTTGTGAGAAGGAGGCAGTGCGTTACCTCGGCGTTATTCTGGATTCTAATTTGAGTTGGCCGGGACAGGTGGATCACATTCTTTCGAAGCTTGCGACCCATTGTTTTATCTTGTGGCAGTTAAGGGAGCGTGTTGATTTGCCCTTTCTGTTAAAATATTATTATGCATATGTTCAGTCGTGTATGAGTTACGCTACATTGGCATAGGGACATTGTTCCAGGGCTGGTGAGGTCATCATCCAACAGAAAAAAAAACTTGAAATTAAAATTAAAAAAATTTTAATACGTGGCTCATTTTATTCTATGGATGAGTATTTATTGTACCAGTTTGAATAGTTTTCAAGTCGAAATATTTTGTTTGTGCTTTGTTCTGCTGACATAATCCTATCCTTTTTTTGTAAGTCCAATGGAAGTTAATAAATAATAATAAATATCTGAACTTATATAGCATCCATCTGAGTGTTTCCGAAACTTTATTGACATGCGAGTTCCATCTCAGATGGCGATCCATAGTAACTTCCAGATACTTAATATGGTTGTCTCTGGTAATCTTTGTTATTCTCCCATAACTGTTGAATTTTATTTCATTCCATCCTTATGCCCATGCAACTCAGAACTTCCAATAATTGAGTGTGATCCACTGAGTCGAAAGCCTTAGCCAGGTCTACATATTGCTGGTATTTCATTCTCCATATGGTCATATAATTCAACTGTTAGAGCAGCTATTGCATCGTTCGTTGACAAGCACTGCCTGAATCCATACTGCCTATTGGAAATTAAGTTGTACTTATCAAGAAAATTTAATCAGTCTAGTCTTGTGTAATTTCTCAAAAATTTTAGCGAAACTTGTCAACAGGGAAATGGGTCTATAACTGTTTGTTAATAAAGGATCACCTTTTTTCAATGAAGATGTGACCATGAGTTTCTTGAAAGCATTCGGACAATGACATGTTTGAAATATTCCATTCAGCAAGGCAGTTATCAGAGGAGTTATTTCTCTTGAATGTTTTTCAAGATCTTCAGCTCTGATATAACCGTCAAATCCCGGGGATTTTTCACATTTGAGTGAGTCAATTATAACCCAAATTTCTTTATCTTGGACTCAGTAAAAAAGAGTTCTCATTGACGGTTTAATGAGGTCTCGCAATGAGAGGCTTGATTATTTTACCGTCGTATTTTTTTCCTATATTTGCTAAAAATTGAGTAGGTTTGCTTTCGTCTTGTCGTCACTAGTTATTGTTCCGACCTCACATGAACTGTCACCTATCGAAGTGCTTTCTTCAGGAGCATTGATCTCATTTACAATTTTCCATATTTGTTCGGACCTATTCTGACTATTTTCTATTTGACTTTAGTAATATATCTATTTTGCCTTCTTTATCATTCTGTTTGTGTAAGCTCTGTTATTAAGATAGGCTGCTTTGTTTGATTCATTTTCAGGATCATTTTTGTATATTTTATATAAGGAGTTTTTTTCTGTTTAAAGATATAACCAGTCCATTTGTCATCCATTTTTCCGTTTTACGTTCACCTCTTCTCAAATTTATTGTTGTATTATTCTCTTCATCATAGTTCTGATTGTTGCGGACAGACAATTCACTTGTGTTTCCGTATTCTCTATGCCAGGGGCGGCCTTAGCTATTGCGAGGCCCCGGGCGGGAAGACTTCGCAAGGCCTTTTTTCCTTCGTGAAAAGTATGTGATGCGAAAGTAAGTCCGGTTGTTCTGTATAGGTTATTGTCATATTTTATAAAGATATGAAATTTGAGTTTTAATTGAAATATAATAATATAATATAACATAGAAATATAATATAACTTTGGGAGATTTACAAAATTAACAAATACAGAAATGATAAATTTAAAATTCATGTTTGCGGCTTTTCCTAGCACAATTGAAGTGTCATAATCCATCGAATGAGCTACGTCATTTTCTATTGATAGAATAGCAAGGGCTGAAAGCCGATCTTGTATCATCGAATTCCTTAACCCTCGGCTGCTCGCGCGAAATATCCTAACGTTGTTACTCGCGTGGCGTCTGATAGACGCACATGTGTTTTTTTTTCATCTGTTGCATTTGAACTCAGAAAACAAGTAAAATTTTGAACATTCTCTATTCATGTAAAAGAAAAAGTATGAATAAATTCATCCTTATAGGGTTTTCGAGATCTGTTCACCATCGCTGGTATCATTGGTATCTGAAAGTTCGTCTTCATGTTCCCAAGCAATACGACGCAAATATTCTACATCTGCTTCCACTAATGGGTCGAATTTATTTTTGCGGTTCATCTGGAGATTAAGCGACCAATTGTCGTGATTTTTGTCCCTAAATTCGAAAAATATGAATGTATATAATAATTGTTACGCTAGCAATGGCGCGGTATCTGAGAGACTCGATACCAAAACAAACGATAAAAACAACTCTGAAACTTATCGTATACTAATGCGCTTACTCCTTCATAATCACGATGCAGTTAACTTCAGCTACAGAACAGATCATGCCAATTCTTCAACGCATTTGGAATATACAGAAGTCAACAGTTCAGGTGGAGTCTAATAGACGCCACGCGAGTGACGGAGGGTTAAATATGTTTTTATGATTTGATGTCCAGAAAAACTTTGTTTGTGAATAAATCAACAAGCGCCTGTCAAGCTTTCTTTTGATTGCTCGTTTTCTTTTTGAACCACCCGACTCGAATTTTCTACCGGCATCTCGATCACGCGAACTCATTTTGAAAAACTTGTTGAATTTCGCACAGAGTGTCAGAAATAATTTTTAAGTAACACAAAGTTTTTTCACACTTTTTCTTTTCTTCACTATGAAAATAACCCGTTTGTTCATTCCGTTCTAATGAACCAAAGTCTTAGACTTTGGATCTACAGCGGGGGTTGAAAAAGAGCCGGTAGTGGAATTCCCACAGATGGTGATAATAAATGATGAAAGTACTATTAGGTATTTTGAAAAGAAATTCTCGGTTTCGGAGAGAAGACAATAAAAATGAAACTGTTTATTTTTATAGATGAACAGAATAGAAAGTTTCTTGAGAAATGGCGCCATCTTGTATGCATATTTCTATTGGAAACAGTGGTTTTTTACGATATTTTTATCGAAAATTTCTCTGCACTTTTCATGGGATTGTCCAAGCGATAGAGGAGCCACTAATTATGAGTTTGATTGAAGGCGTGAACGTGAAGTCCCAGTTGTATCAAGTCCTAAAGCTCAGAGCAGTTCGTGGCAGTCTTGTGCAACTTTTGAGTTTCCGATATACTGAATGAATTATAAGGTATTGGATAAATTCATTGGAAAGAACAGCTTGAGAAACTAACGAATTGAATTAATTTATCAATTCAATGACAAGAAAAATTCAAGTTATTTGAAAAATCCGAATATGACCTCTAAATGTAAATGAACTACCGAAAATAATGGAAGTTTTCCATCACAAAAAATAGAATATAACAAAACTGAACCAATATTCTTATCTCTAATCACTAGGTTTGAAAAAAAAAACAGATTTCGCTCTCCTCCTTCCGTAATTCTCTATAATGGAATGAATTCATTCATAAGACGATAATTCAACGAATATTTCAAAGGGACCGCCAAAGAACGGTCAACAGGGCTATAAATATTTTATGAGGTTCCAACATCTGGGATAAGTAAACATTGTAACATGATAATTTTCACCCTAATTGTGTTGTGTGCATTCTTTTCTACCTACTGATCTGGTGGATCGGACATCTGGTGCCTCAATTACCCATTCGGACGTTCCAACAAAGCGCAATATTCAAAAACTACAAAATGGTTTCTTCAATTTTGTTCTGAATGAATGTATTGGTTAACTAACTTTTTTCGAATTTACCTCATTTTCGAACCTTTATGAATAATAAGGGATCTAAATCAATATCAAAATTTGCTCGGGTTGTTGCGCGCGAGGCCCCACCAAGAGCGAGGCCCCGGGCGATTGTCCCGTTCGCCACCCCCTAAAGCCGCCACTGCTCTAGGCTTTACTACCATGACCAGTCATGTTTTCTGATGTTCTGTCTATGACAGTGGTAGTTTACATAGCTTCTCGTCACGTTGTTTCTGCTCATTTCACATTTCACAACAACGCCTTCATTTTTATTGTAATTACCTTCGCTGTACAGGGTGCTTCTCTTATCTTGGTAATCCCAATTTTCTCGAAAACGTCCGAATTTTTTTTCATTCCGTGAATGACGTCTTTAAAAAGTCAATGTCGACTTGAGATGCGCATAAAAATCTGCAGAATAAATAAAGACGTCAGGCGTCGCGGCGCTATCAAAAATTTTTTCTCCAGGGACATACCTTTTTCATTATGTCATTCGAAAAATTATTTCATTTTGAACTTTTTTTTCGAATACAATTTTCTTCCATTTCTAACCGTCATCAGCGATCTGCAGCGCGTTTTATATTAATTCTATTACATTTATTTTTTTCTGTATTGTGGTACTATGCCTTTATTTGGAGACATAGATATGATTTTGTGCCTTGAATTCAAGAAGGCTAGTTTTCTAAACAATATGCCTCTTCAAATGAGAGTTAATCTGTGGATACAGCAAGATGGGGATCCATGTCATAATGCTGCCATTCTGAAGAGAAATTGAGATCAAAAATTCAAAAATAAATGGACCCTTATATTTTGACCAAAGTAACTTATAATGATAGGTATAGGGAAATGATATAACTTATGTAATTATCATAATGGCTAGATGACCTAGCTATGACTTTGTTTCGTAAAATGAAGGAGGTTCTGTAACAAACTATTTCTCTTTTATCATATTCATTAAATATTATATCTTATAACAATAAACATTTTTTTTAATAAGAAACGAAACATTTCGAATCATATGTTCTATAAACCGGCCATTATGATCCATACATAAGTTATATCATTCCTCTATTTCATTATTAGTTACTTTGGTCAGAATATAAGGGTCTACTTGGGCACATGCGTTTCTTATCTTCATTTTCAAATGGTCCAAGTTATTAGAATCAGTTTGGTATACCATATTTTTGAGGGTACCCCTCAGAAAGAATTCCATGAGCTTTAGGTCTGGCGATACCTGATGGGTCCATTGGTTCCTATCTATTTATTTTCGAATTCTTGATCTAAATATCTCTTCACAATGGCAGCGTTGTGACATGGAGCATCATCTTGCTGTAGCCACATATTTCATCTTATTTGAAGAGGCACATTGACTAGAAAACTAGCCTTCTTGAATTCAAGGCACAAAATCATATCTATGTCTCCAAATAAAGGCAGACTACCACAATACAGAAAAAAATTAATGGAATAGAATTAACATATCTTCAAGTGTTGACTTGCAGCAGGATTTGGATCGCATATTCGAATGGTCGAAAAGGTGGCTCTTGCCATTGAATATCGAAAAATGTGCTATTATGCACTTGGGGAGAGGAAACCCTGGCCACCAGTACTTCATTGGTGGGCAATTGGTGCGACCTCAGTTGGTCTCAACATATTGATGGTATAGTGAGGAAAGCTAATAAACTCTTATATCTTATCAAACGATCATTTCCTCGGTGCTCGGTGGTGACCTGTAAATTACTATACACAACCTATATTCGACCCATATTAGAGTATGCTGGTCCTGTCTGGGCGCCTGTGCTAGTTCGAGACCATGTAAATCTGGAGTCTGTCCAGCGAAGGGCTACCAGGATACCATTCGGTATCATGCGTCCAGCGTACGAGGAGAGACTCAGTTTGTTTGGTCTGCCATCTTTCTCGGACCGTCGTGCGCGAGGTGATCTCATCGTGACTTATCGTGCCATCCATGGGCTTTTTGGCTGTGATATGAGCGGACTGTTTGTGCGGGACGGCGTGGTCACCATCTTGAGCTCTACCGCGAAAATTTCAAGTGTACCGTTCGAGAGCATTTCTTCTCCAATCGTGTATTCCACGCTTGGAACGCTCTACCTAGTGAAGTTGTATGCGCCCCGTCAATAAACGCTTTCAAGAACCGTCTTGATCATCACTTGACTATATCGTGATTTCCAATGTTGATTTGGTTGCAATGTATTTCTTTGAGTTTATATTTACCTGAGATGTATAGGTTTTTGTCTCTTCTCTTATTTTCAATAAATAATAATAATAATAATAATAAAACACGCTGCAGATCGCTGACGGTTAGAAACGAATAAAAATTGTATTCGAAGAAAAAGGTCAGAAGAAATTCTAAATGAAATTATCTTTCGAACAACATGATAAAAAAGGTATGTCCCTGGAAAAAAAAAATTGATAGCGCCGCAACGCCTGGCGTCTCAATTCATTTCGCAGATTTTTATGCGCATCTCAACTCGACATTGACTTGTTCAAAACGCCATTCACAGAATGAAAAAATATTTGGACGTTGTCGAGAAAATTGGGGTTACAAAGATAAGTGAATCACCCTGTACAACATTTGATAACACTCGATCTCGAAAGTGCCACTACAGTCCAATATATTGAAGGTTTTCATCAGAAGAATCAGGTCGAATTGAACTGTTGTCTGACTCAGAAAAAAATTGAGTCCATCAGAATTTTTTCTAAAAGTTCTTATGTTCCAATGAAAAATTCTTTTTATCAATTATTCCGTTATTCAGATCTATTGAATCGTTAAATTCAATGGTATCCACTGGGCTGTAATCACAGTACCTAATGAAATCATCCATAATAAAAAGATCCTAGAGACAAATGGATAATACAATGAATTTCACGATTTGCTAGTAGAAGTTTTGTGAGCATACAGCCTAGAATTTTACCCTTGAATATTAAAAATTGGGTGTTTTATTGCAGAAAAAAAATTTTCAATGACAGCGATTTCGTTGCATTGGGAAATCTGTAAGACAAGAGGACATACATTTGCAGTTTTTATTAATTACATCCTCAGAATGTTTCGGTTCCCTTTGGACGATGATCTCGTGAAGAATGAACTGCAGACTTTGAAATTCATAGTCACAGAAAATGGTTTGATGAATAAATACAGAGATAAATTAACGTACGGTGATGCATTAGTGGATAACAGACAGGGACTTGCTACTGCGTACTGCGTCGAAACAAAACGTTGTTGGCTTCACAAGTGTTCCTTTTTATGGGAGGATCTTCTTACGACTCTCAAAAATTCTAAAAAGTTGAGGAAATTTGAGGGTTTCTTTCAGACCGGAAAACTTGATTTCTCAACATCCGATTGACAGCAAAGATAAAATTCCAACTTTAAAAAAGTCCGGAGTATACAGACTTGCATGGGGATCACCGGGTTGTAACTCTGTATATTATGTAGAAAGTAGCGGTAGGTAGACATTAAGTGACTAGAATTCAAAAACATCTGGCTAGCCAGAAAATAACAAATAATAATGAATCAACTTTTGAAACACATCAGAAAACAGAAACACATGTGTTTGACATGTCCGCTAACGCTAAACTACTATACATATAAATGCAAATTTGGCCTCAGACAGGAGATCATTCAGGAGTTGGAAATTTATAAACATATGAAAAACAGTTCTATAAATACTCTAGAAGCTGAAGCGATCAACACACAGGATATCTTATCTGAATATATTCGGACTACATTAAGGCAAACTACTGTGTTTTTGTCTCACTATTCATACATTTTACAACACTTATCTATATGAAGATGATATTTTGTATAATATATCCAAACATGCGTCCTAGGGCCGCATTATCAATGCTCAGTTAAGTAGTTAACTGGTGGTTACAGACCATTTTAGGTAAAGAAAACCTGCTTTTAACTAGAAGTAAGTGCTTAACTGAGCATCGATAATGCGGCCCCTAGTGGATTGAATTCCTGGTTCTGAAAACAAGATTGTTTACTAGGCATTCTTCACTTCCGGTCATTGGATTAATACACTGATGGGTTTCAAGGACAATAGAAAAAAATTTCTAGGTTCAGTTATATTCCCGAAAAAGTTTTCCCATATTCTGAGTATGAGGAATTTGATCCATATATCAAAGGTGTTCTTGCGAATAATTAACAGCATTCACTACTTCGGGAATGATATTTCAAATTCCAGCTTTCTTGGAATCCCTATTGAAGAACTTGTAGAGTAGGTATTTATAAAGACATTAATAAATCGGATTCACCTCATGTCCCGATTGCATGTCTCCGGGAAATGAGAAAAAGGACCGATATATTCCGACCTCTACTAGACTTTTCGAATTGAAAACTGATATCGCATTCCTAATCTATCTGGACATGTCAAAGAATACAAAAAACTTCTGGATTTATTGGATCGACGAACGCGAAAGAGAAATTTGAAAAGTGGGGAACAAATGATGTTTCTAATTCCAGGAATAACACACGTAAACTTTATTCATTGTGGCTTCGCGTGTGACGGAAACTTAAAAGAGAGATTTACAAGGGCGAAGTGAACTTAGAATCTTCCCAGAGTCACCTCGGATAGAGAATTATGATGAACTCGTGTTATTGAATTTCTACTTTCCTCTAAATCATCTAGATTTTTTCAAATATGCGAGTTTTTCATATGAAAGTTCACACATGTGAACACTGATATGGATGGAAAGTACTCTGAGTACTCCTATTATACAAGTAGGCCAAGCAAATTAGCTTCAGAAAATGGTGTGCCTGAAAATGATTGGTGGAGTGCGATGAACTGTTTTAACCATTTCGTTAGGCCTCTAATAGGAGTACTATGAGTTTCGACCCAATTTTCCAGTGAAGCATATGTCGTGACGTTCGAAAAATCTTGAAATTTTTGGACTATTTTAGGTTTTTCTCCAATAGTTTTTAAATGAAGCACTTTATCAAAACATTGTTATATTCAGAGGCGTTTAGCATTAAATTCTGCTTCTAGAACTACAACATTATATTTTGAACCAGTAGTTTCATTGTAATCATACGTCGAAATATAGCAGATTTTTACAGAATTTTTTTTACTATAAAATGTAAAATAGCTATAGAACTAGGAGCTTTAGAACAAAATGTCATATAATGAGAGTTGAAGATCATCATATTGTGGTAAAACAGTAACTCCACCACTCCAATCCATAATGTTTAAATCTCGCAATAGCTCATCCTGCTGAAGATGCTGATCATTTAATCGTAGCTAGTGCTGTTACTTAGCAGTCTCATAAGTGGGTAGTTATTGTTGGGGACGACAGGAATGATTTCAAGCAATTAAATGTATTGCGGTACGAGATGTAAGAAAAATTATTAATCAAAAACTCATTAAATCTTGCGTCTTTGAACCAACTGAAGCAGCGCTAAGGAGGTATTTACAAAATTCATATGGCCTCAAAGAGATGTGGCTAGCATGGTCGTCTAGAATACAGTGGCGTAGCAGAGGGCCCCGCAGACCTCGCAGTGCGGGGGGCCCCGGCGCTAAGGGGGCAACCGAGCCGAACGAAAAGGTTTGAATGGGGCCCCAGTAACTATTGAACTTGCCGAGTCGCGATATTTTTCTGATGATATAACGAACAGAACCTAAACAATGATGGTACAGTTATATATTATCGAAAAATAGAGAAATATAGAAAATTATATTCAAAACACATAGAAGGTTAACAGTAATTCGATTCGACATATCCCTCAGTCACACCTTGTGCTACCCTATTTTGAAGAGTTTTTTATAGCCTCAAGCTTTTCGATATTTCTCTTTGAAGGTCGCCACATGATCCTATTATTGGAGGCTCGGCGGCTTATTTGACATGTTGTTCTTCAGGCGGCTTGCGTCTTATCTGTTATTGCAGAAATTATTGTCAATTCTCCAATCAGGATATTTTTATGAAGAAGGGGAAAATAGTATGAAATCTTTTTATTTCCATTTCCATTCTAGTAATGAGAGGAACGAGTGTTTGAATACGAAACCACGTTGTGAGTTTGTTTACAATCAACGACAAAGTTTTCAATGTTTTGACTCTTTTAGTGCCTTTAGTTTCAGGATTTCAATTTCATTCAAGGTTAGTTCTAGAATTAATTGCGTAGCTTATTTAACCGTTAAGAAACGTCTCTCGTATTTTTTCATTTTCAATATTAAATGAAAAAAAAGTTATTGAATGCGCCAATTAGAAACGGCAGTTCAAATGTCTTAAAATTCTTCAGAAATAAGAAAAAATGTCAGATCGGAGAAAGAGAAAATGACTGAGTCACAATCAATTATTCAGCACAGTGGCGTATCAGAGGTCCCCGGCACTAAAGGGGCCCCCAAATCAAACGGAAAGCTTCAAATGGGGCCCCAATAATTTCATTTTATTGAACTTGCGGATTCGCTATATTTTTCTGGGATGTAATGAACAAAACTGAAACAATGGATATAAAATTATTATTACTCCCGAAAAATAGAGAAATGTTCCTAAATGGTTTAAAAAACATATAAGGTTTTCAATACCTCCATTCGAAATTCGAATTATCACTCAATTAGTATTTTAATATACCGTCAAGCTTTTCGGGACTCTCTTTGGACATCGTCAAATGATCTTTTATTAGGCTCTAGATAATCAAGAATTATCATAGGAAAACAATAACGCAAACAAGTCTATCAGACTTTTGAGCCTACTACAGCTTTGAACAAGAAGTAGCCTGAAGCTTGGCCATCGACAAGTTGATAAATATGTTTGAACAAAAGAATTAGCAAAGATTAATGCATTTTGTTAAATAATTTTTCATTTTTTTATCACATTGATTTCTTTCCAGTTATTTTTATATCAGAATCTATGTTATTTTATTATTCAATATATCGTATACATACCTATATATACATTTTTTATCACATTTTCTTGAATAATTTTCTTTGAAAGAGGTCAGGGGAAACTTATCAGAAATAACGTAAAATTATGGAGGGGGCCCTCGACTAAAATCTTGCGGGGGGCCTCCGAAATTTGCGCTACGCCACTGCTAGAATAAGTAGAATTGGCTCATTTTCTGATGGTTTATTGTTTTCGACACAGTGTTTCAACCAATCTACAAGAAGATCTTCATTAATCCACCCATTTTTTGAGCATCGGTAGAGAAGTCCGCGAGGACCATCGGCTTCTAGAGGAGAAGAATGTCTAATTCGAGGATGAATCAACATTGGTGGGATGTAGATTCCTGCAGCATTCACAGCACATACAGCTGTGACGATTTTCCCCTTTCTCCACTTGTTACAGAACCCACACTTTGTTGTCCCCTCTCAGTAATAACTTTTCTCTACTTATGTGTCAAATCCGTTCATTCCGCCACATCCCGTAGAACAAAACAATTTTCTCTATTTCAGTATCGTAATGAGTTCATTACAGTACTAAAAGTACTGCTGTAATGAAACTCATTACAGCATTGTTTTCAGTACTGACCACCGGTCCACTCTATTTTCGAATCAAATCAATTCAAATTCCGCAATCTGTCAAATTTCGTTAGTGACACCAACTGCCAATATACAATAAAAAAGTCACTAATCTGAATTTTTATTTGAATTTCGAGAGTTTTCCACAAAACTTTACTGAAATACAGAAAATATCGTCTAATACTCGTTGCAGAAGGCAATTCCAACACTCATGCTTTCGCATTCGTGTTGGAATAGGAGTTCATTCTGCAACTTGTTTTAGAATATACTATTCTCAAACATTCAAACTTTTTACTATCTTGCTAATTAAAAAAAAAAGAATCAATTTTACTAATATCTTGATTTCTTTCAAATGTGATGATGAAAAGTACTTTGGAATCTACGTGAAAGAATGGTTGCGAAATGACAGACAAAGAAAGAAAAGGCAGCTTAACAATCAAATCCTTCCTTACACTAACATTTAAATTTTTTTTGTTTTCTTTTTTATGAATTCTAATATATTCTATATGTTCTATCGATCTGATTTAGATTAGATTAGATTAGATTAGAGGAGGGGCGACAGATCAAAACCGACCTTGCGAGCACCTTGACCTTAAGATCTATTGTGCATCCCCGCACTGTTTACCAGTCGGGCAGCAAAGTCTCGATGAACTTCACCACCTTTCTGGGGGCCACATCCATTACTTGTTCAGGCTTTAGGAACCAGGAGCCAAGATGCCGTAACCGTTTCTGGTGGACAGCTTCACACTCACATAGTAGGTGACTGGCTGTCTCGGTGGCTTCCTGACAGAAGCGACATGTACTATCGGGCGCCTTTCCCATGTTTTTTAAGTGATACCTCACGGGACAGTGCCCAGTGAGAGCGCCCGTCAATTTCCTCAGTTCCAATTTGCTGAGTGAGAGGACTTTTTTGGTCGAGTGAGAGAGAAGTAACTTAGCTTGCCTTTGACCATTGGTCGTGCGCCAGGACATAAGCTTCCTCTTTTGTTCCCAGTCCTTAATAGCCATTGCTTGATGGCTGGCTGGGAAGCCGCAAAACGGTTCAGGTCCAGTAAAGGGGGTTGTCCCTCCTTCCCTGGCCAGTTGGTCAGCCGCTTCATTGCCGTGAATCCCGGAGTGACCAGGCACCCAGATGAGGTTGACCTGGTTCTTTTCTCCGAGTAGGTTAAGTGACGTCTTGCATTCCCAGACCAGCTTTGACTTTACTTGTGGAGAGTCAAGCGCTAGCAGGGCTGCTTTGCTGTCAGATGCTATATATATTTCTTTTCTTTGGTAGTTGCGTTCGACACAGAGCGCAACGCATTCCCTTATAGCAAGTGTCTCTGCCTGAAAGACCGAAGGACAGAGACCCATTGGTATGGCTAATTGGGTTGAGGGGCCGTAAACACCGGCTCCGACTCGTCCGTCTTCAGTTTTCGAGCCATCAGTATAAAATACCGTAGACCCTCTGGGGAAAACTGATTCTTTGTTAGCCCATTGGTCACGACTTGGGAGTGTCGTGGTGAAGTTTTTCCGAAACTCATGTCTCAAAGGAAGGTTGTCTGTGACCACATCCTGAAGCTCCTTACACTCATTTAGAATGCGAAGGTGCCCTGTGTAGTCTCCAGTTTTCAGCTCCCGCTCCCTTGCCACCCGGAGAGCCCATCTGGCCGCCTCGCTTTCCAGAAAAATCTCTAGAGGAGGCAGGTCCAGGATGACTTGCAGGGCAGCAGTTGGGCAGGAACGAGATGCGCCTGTTATGGACAGGCACGCTGTTCTTTGTAGTTTTCCTAGGGCTAGTTGACCCGAAACTAGTTTTGCTCTTGGCCACCAAACGAGAGCCGCATAGCTCACGATTGGCCGGACAATGGATTTGTAAATCCAATTCGTTAGTTCAGGTTTTAACCCCCACGTACTTCCGACCATCCTCTGGCACGTGAAGAGAGCTCTCTGGCCCTTGCTGATCACAGCCTCAAGGTGAAGGCTCCAGGAGAGTTTTTGGTCGAAGATCACACCAAGATATTTGGTGTGGTTCGTTGGGATTAGGGTGGTCCCGTTCATCGTAATTTTTTGAGAGAGAGTTTTTTCCTCCTGGTGAATGGCAATAATATCGTCTTTTTGGGATTTATATTGAGACCTTCTCGGATACACCACTCGTGAGTTAAGGTTAGGGCAGTTTGCATTCGATCACTAATTGTGTCGTCATGCTTACCCCGAACCATTATCACAAGGTCATCTGCATAGCCGCAGATCTCAAAACCCGCACTTGTAAGTGTTTTTAGAAGATCATCAACGACCAGTGACCACAAGAGTGGCGATAAGCAGCCCCCTTGTGGGCACCCGTCTCCGGGCGTCGCAGTAACTGAAGCTGCGCCTAGTTGCATATTGATTATCCGGCTGCTCAGCGAAGCCATAATCCAAGCAACCGTTGCCGGTTCCACTCCTCTCTTAACCAACGCACGGTGGATGGACTGCCTTGGCGTATTCGAGAACGCGCCTTCTATGTCAATAAAAGCGCAGAGAGCAACCTCTTTGAACTCTACGGCCTTTTCCAGTTTCCTGGTGAGGCCATGGAGAGCTGAAATCGTTGATTTCCCTGCTTGATATGCATACTGATCTTTGTGTAGAGGAAACTTAGAAAGTAGTCCCGCTCTAATATCTTGATCAATTATCTTCTCCATCGCTTTCAGGAGAAAGGAGGAGAGGCTGATGGGGCGGAATGATTTTGCATCAGTCCCTGGCCGTTTGCCAGCCTTGGGAATGAAGCTCACTCTCACGTCATGCCAGCATTCAGGGATGTATCCCCAGGTGAAGCTCCGTCGAAAGAGATCCACGAGGTCCGGGAGTATGACCTGCAGTCCCCTCTGAAGCAGTACCGGGTAGATGCCATCCCCACCTGGAGATTTGTATGGTTTGAAGGATTCGATTGCCCATCGAATCCTTTCTTTTGTGAAGAGTTTTGCAGCAATCTTTCTGGCTCCTCGTCTGGGTGCCGAGACATCCTGATTTGGTTTGTTGCCCAGAAAGATTCGGGAGCCTGGAAAGTGAGTCTCTAGCATGAGTGATAACGTCTCGTCATCTGTGCCAGTCATCTCACCATCCATCCCCCTTAGCTGCCCTAGACCATTACTATGGTCTTTTGATAAGACCTTATGTAGTCTGGCGGCATTTGGCGTGTCCTCAATGTTCTGGCAAAAGGTACGCCACGACTTCCGCTTGGAATTGCGCAGTTCTTTACTATATTCAGTCGTTGCCGCTCTATATGCAGTCTTGTCTTCCAGCGTCCTAGATTTAGACCATTTATTATATAGTGTGCGGGCTTTCTTACGTAGCTTTGCAAGGTTAGAGTTCCACCAGGGCACGTCCCTGCCGGATGTCGACCGTTTGAGCGGACAGCTATCCTCATAAGCCGTTAGAATCCGGCTTCGGAGGTGTTCCGCAGCCAGGTCTATGCCATCCACAGAGTCCATGCCCCTGACCCCCGAGAGCTCTCCGTTGCCCTCCAGCAGACAGCGATAGAGCTCCCAGTTGGTCCTTCTAGGATTCCTTTTAGGCTCTTGTGTTATCGGCTCAATGTCGATGTCGAACCGGATTTGTCTGTGGTCAGATAAGGAGGCCTCATCCGAGACATGCCAGTTCGAGATTTTGTGATGTAGGACTGGGCTAATAAGGGTAAGGTCTAGTACCTCCTCCCTGATTGCATTGCGGAATGTAGGTTCACTACCCCGATTTGCTACTCCCACCCCTTCAGTCATAAGAAAATCAAGTAAATTCTCACCTCTTTTGTTGATATCAGAGCTCGCCCATACTGTGTGGTGTGCATTGCTATCACATCCGATGATGAATTGCATGTTCAGCTTTTTGCAGTGGTTTATCGATCTGATAATCTATCTATTGTTATATTCTCCTGTTCGAATAGATATTTCTCATCATCCTGCAGTGAATGAATTGATCTAATATGTATCATTTCATTATTGATAAGTGCGCTCTTTGCCAGGCAAAAAATAATGTAATTGAGGAGTCCCATTAAATCTTTATTATTTTAAAGAAATTAATATTTGAATCGAGAATGAAAGTTTTGAATAAATGTGAATAAAGTCACATATATTAATTATTAAAATCCGAATAGAATATCAACATTCAACCCGCATTGAAAATGGTATAATATTTATCGCAAAAAACCTCGCATGAGTAAAAGCAATGAGTATAACAAAATATGTTATGTCCTATGTGAAGATATCTTTCAGTATCACATCGAAATTCCTATGCGACGTCGGAAGGAAAAAAAAAGTGGTCTCGAAATTAACTCGTATGAGCGTCACAAATGTGACGAGAAATGGAGCATCATTTGTGACTAGTCTCACGATCACATGTTCAACTTCACTTTTTTCCAAAATGCGTACTAGATGTGGAGGACATTTGGCTGCAAATGCGAGTGCGTGGAGAGGTAAACAGTACATCGCGTAATTCCAGCCACCGACTTCGTTCATTTCCATCCGTTCATAATCGCCACGATTCGAATTGTCATGCAGAAAGCATCAAAAGCCGGAACGATTTTCAACACACATCTAGGTTTGTGATGATTTTTGAACGACGATTCGAATCGCCGCGAATCGAATCGTCGTTTCAAAATTATCAAAACCCGAGGTGTGTGGCGAGAACCGTCGTCTGTTAAAATACCTGTCGGCGCTTGATATTTGGAACGACGATTCATCGGTTCTCGTTCAAAAACGACAATGTGTGGACAAAACAGTACGGCTATCAGACTCGTCGATACGAATCGTGGCGATTCGAACGGATGGAAATGAACGAATTCTGTGGCCACCATAATGACTCAAAAGTCGACGACGAAATGTTGAGTCGTCAACAAATAATAATAGTCAACATGACATTATTGAAGTCGCTTAGCTTGCCTAAAACAAAGTAATAGTATTATATCAGATCAATTTTTTTCAATACGCTTTTCTAAGAATTCCAGAAAACCAATGACGAAGGAACTAGTTGAATTCACGTTACTATAAAACCAATTAATCCTTGCGGGGTAACCCATATCGAACAATGTTGATTCTGGGAAAGTCAAGTCGATATTTGTTCTCAATTATTATGACCTGTTGTACATTGTTGCGATTGGAGGGACCACGAAGACGGTTCATAGAAATGTGGATGGGGACGACGGGAGTGTGCAGAGACGGTTTTCAGTAAACTTTGAAGATATCGATTTTCTGGGAGACAGGGGAACGAAATCTTTGTTCGCATTGGCTCGGTCACCTGAACGTTTATTGCCAAAATGATTTATCACTTCTATTAAAGACGTATCAGAGGACTTTTCGCCGTCTTTGCGGCTTTTAACAATGTCCAGCATCAATACCTGGCTGAAAATCCCCGAAAGGGTTCGAAAGTTGGAAGTAACATAAATCGGTTTTTGTTTTCTGATGAAGGGGCTGCTTTTGAAAGGGGAAAATTATGCATTCTTGATACCTCGTTCCTTCTCTATTCTATTAAAAGCTGTTCACCATCAAATGACAAACATGATATCGGAGACAATGATTTGGATAGCTGGTACGCGTAAGTGAATTGCTTCACTGCAATTAGAAATGTATTAGTGGGTCGAATTTTTGTGTTTGGTGTTCGGTCGTGATTCTTACTAGTAATGGTAAAACTAACCCAAAACGATTCCTCATCCTTCGTGGATACTGTTAACGGAGAATCTTTTAATATAACAAACAAGACTTCAAACGGTGCCATCGTTACTCTCACAATTTATTCATTCATTCATTCATTTCTCATTCCCAATCTGTATGACAGAAGCCCCCTGTCAAGATGCAGAAAGAGACTTAGGCTCAGCAATTATGCTTTGTGCCCAATATCGAGTGATTTGTAAAAACTATGCTCTTCTTTATAATGTTCTTGTCGTGCCCTGTGTCCTGGGGGCAACAGGAGTCTTGGATATAACCAATCGCAGGATCACGTGTTCAGCACATAAACTACAATTAATCCAGACGATCACTATAACTTTTACAATTTTTACGAAAAGAATGCACTTTTTAAACGAATATTTACTAATATTTAAGAGAAGTTGCGCTGTAGAAGTAATTTTTTGTGTTCCAAACCAGGACGTGGGGAAATGTAGTCATCCCACCGTGACAATCATTTTGGAACTGTCTCACAATTTATACGAGGTACGAGGGGAGGCAAAAAAGTGGTATGAAAGGGTTTGAAAAAATAAAATTTTAAATCCATTTTTCCCTTTCAATATAATTACCCTTGAGCTCAATACATTTCTTATTTAATTTTTCTGAACTGTCATAGAAATATTTTTTATTTTTCGCCTTAAAAGGAACAAAAATTTCTCCTTTATCTTATTTTCGTCGGATAACTTTCTTCCCCACAAGTCTTTTTTTCAAATTGAGGAACAAATAAAAATCACTAGGAGCCAGGTCTGGACTGTATGGTGGAAAGAGTATTGAAGCCTTTCTTGTGGAGATCAACCATTGTAACTCTTGTGAACCGTCGAGTTGTCAATTTTCCATGACGTTTTCTCTTGATGGCCTCCTTTAATTTTTCCAATATCGCTGCATAGTATTCTCTGATCATGGTCTTTCCTTTTTCTTTGTAATCTAATATTACATCCATTAACAATCCCAAAAAACAGTCGCCATTCATTTTCCAACCGATTCTGACACTGGCGGTGGGGTCCTCTTTTTATGCCATTGCATCGACTCCCGTTTGGAATCAGGCTCGAAGTGATTAACCCAATTTTCATCTCCAGAAACCATCCGCTCCAAAATCTGTGAAGGTTCGTCTCCACACAACTCCAAAATTGTTTAGAAGCATCGACGCACTGCTGTTTCTGAAGCGGCCTGAGCATTCTCGGTACCCATCTTGCACAAATTTTTGTCATAATAATAATAATAATAATAATAACTTTTATTGATCCCTCAAGACACTTCAGTGTATGGGACAAGTCAAATATACATACATACATTTCATTTTACATCAACAATTTGCGGACAATCTTGGTGAAATTCCGTTACGGAATAATAACATTTTGACATCAATATAGATTTTATTTTGTTCTTAAATACTAAGAAGTTAAGAGATTTCAAAAACTTGGGAAGGTTGTTGTACATTTTTATCGACTGGTACATAGGAGATTTTTCAAACTTATGAGTTCTGTGTTTAGGCACAAGAAAAATATTTTGATTCCTAGTTCATTATTCATGGTTGTCAGACAAACTGGTCCATTTCTTTTCATTTTCTTTGGCATACAGCAGGCACTTAAATATGTAGATACATGGGAGAGAGAGAATATTATTTTCAACAAAAGTTGGTCTACAGGATGTTCGGGAACTCAGGTTAAAAATTCGACGGATGATGCGCTTCTGAGCGATGAAAGCTCTATTGAAGTCCTTACAGTTTCCCCAGAGCAGAATGTTGTAGGAAAGTCTACTATACACAATGCTATAATAGACCTGAAGCAAAGAACTGAGTGGCAGCATATCCCTCACTCTACTTATGGCAAAAAATGAGCTATTGAGTTTTTTGCAAAGCATATCAATATGCGTGGACCAGCTAAGGTTCCTATCAACATATATTCCCAAGAATTTACTGCTTACAGCTGATTTTATCAAGAAGTTCGAGTGATTTATCTCCAAAGTGTCAACAGGATCACTCCTGAAACTGAAGTAAATGCACACTGTTTTATTAACGTTCACTATAACTCTGTTTGACTGGCACCAAACAACGAACAGGTATATAATCGCCTCGCACGCGTAACTAAGCTCCTCGGGAGTCTTTGCCGAGACTACAACGGAGGTATCATCGGCAAAGAGAACTAGCAGAAATAGGGACAAGTGAAGGGGCAAATCATTTATGAACAACAGGAAAAGTAGTGGCCCCAACACCGAACCCTGAGGAACCCCAGAGCCAACAGGAAACTTATCCGAATAAGTGGAACCAACCTTAACACGCATAGTTCGTTGATGGAGATAACTACGCGACCAGTCAAGAAATATTCCCCTGAAACCCAGACAGTAACATTTATCCAAAATGAACTCGAAAGAAAGCATGTCAAAGGCACAAGACAGATCAAAAAACAAGCCAGCAACATGTAAGTTGCGATCCAAACACCCATACACGGACTCAATGAAATCAAGTGCAGCTGATTGAGTTGATCGGCCATTTGTGAAACCGTGCTGGGCCTGATTGAGTATTCTGTATTTATTCAAATATTTGGACATTCTGGTAAATACGATTCGTTCAAAAACTTTCGATAGAACACTCAGGATAGAAATGGGACGATAATTAGTAATTTCTTCCAGGTTACCGCCCTTGGGTATCGAGATGACTATGGACTCCTTGAGGGTATTGGGAAATGTGCCTGTCGATATTGAAAGGTTAACGATATGAGCAAAGTGCTCGCCAATGGTTTCAGCAACACTTTTTACTATTTTGGTTGAGATGGAATTTAACCCTACGCAGTTCTTGTTTTTGAGATTTTTAATTGCATCAAGAAGCTCTAACTTAGTAACTGGATGGAAATAATAAGTTTTATCCACTAAAGGCGCATTTGTACAAGAAAGGGACAAGTTGTCACCATAACAAGTCTTCAACTTAGATTCAGCCATTGTGGTGAAGTGACTAGCAAACACGCTAACCAGCACCGAAGGATTATCGCATCTCACTCCATCTAAATCGATAGTTATTGAGTAATGTGTGTTCATTTTCCTGCAAGTAAACCCGTTTACAATATTCCACAGTGTTTTATTTTTATTATCAGAGGAATCAATCTTTGAGCTGTAATATTTCATTTTAGCCCTCTTTATCAGTGAACTGTGCTGCAGTTTTGCATTAATGTGTGTGATCGAAGTGGATGATGAGCGTACAACTGAATGAAGCCAATACAAATTGGTCAAGTTCTGTTTGCTTTGCCTTATTTCCGAACTAATCCAGTTTTTCGCGAGTTGGTTGTAGTAACATCTCATTGCTGAATGATTCAAAGCATAGTTCAACATCATTCTCGGAGTAAAGATCTACAAAATTACTATCGGACAAGGAGGCGATCAACTTGTTAAGATTGTTTTGATTAACATTTCTAATAGACCTTCTTGATTTTGGGGCAGATGCAGGCTTCAAATACAGTTTTAACAGCATTGCCTTATGGTCACTTATATGAGGCTCAAATACAGTACACTCGTAATTACGGAGGTTTGAACTGGAAATGATGTAATCAACCTTGGAAGTGGAAGTGATGCCATTTATATAAGTAAAAACTCTGGTCGCAATTTCAGACGTTCTTGTGAGATTGAAGCAATCTAACAACTCGTTAAGAAGTTTAGTTTTGCTGAAATGTATTGTAAGCGAATCGATGTTTAGATCACCACATAAGAAAATTAAATCAACATTTAGCATACTAGATTGTAGGGAAAGGAACATTTTTTCAAAGAATAGATCAATGTCTCCTGAGCAAGGTCTATAAACACTCAAAATACCGAAACTTACATCACCAACCGTAACTACAATACCACAGATTTCCACTTGCATTTCCACAGAGAATTCGGACACTCCCAGATTTTTTACCTTGAGTCCATTCCTCGTATACAGCATCGATCCACCATGTTCCCTCGATGAACGGCAGAAATAATCAGCCAAGGTATTACCTGGTTATACCATGGACGTAACACTATCCATTTTACACCAATGCTCCGAGACACTGAGCACATCAGGATGTTTCTCCTCTAACAGCACCTCTAAACTAGTTTGCGGTTATTATTATTTGTTTCTTTTAGAGGTGTAGGTGAAACTTTTTATAACAATGAAATCTCAAACAGTAACATTGAATATAAAAACTTGTTTCTAGAAACATGTCAATACTTCAACAACTGGCAAAGGCACAGAATGCCCAGATTCTAGTGTCCATTCTAGTATTATTACACGGTATAATTACCTCGGACCTCTTTGTCGCTCATTTCTTGGCGCATCGAAATTTCATCTTCAAAATTCGGCAATATATTTTCTAACATGTGAAAGTTATTGCAAAATAGGTTTCATTCTATTATCAGCTCGGTGAAGGTCGATGTAGGTTCGGATCTTCTACTAACAATAAATTCAAGTTCCAGTTGACGTAGCTCCATTCATTTTGTTAATTCTTTCACTTTTTAAATAATTTTCAATTTTTCCATGATTAAAAAGGGCACAAATAATTTGCTACCCAGGAAAAAGACACATATATACGGGTGTTTCACGAATGATTGTACATGCTTCCAGTGCGGATGCAGGGCACTGAGGAGAGTCTGAATCAGTCGTAAAAATATATCCTTACCCTATTCGTTTGAAAGATACAGGATGTTTTATGTATCAGAATCATTCAATCGGCATAACTCTTGAACCTCTTGATAGATTTTCAACAAAATTTCAATAAAGGGGTATTAGATATTGACCAATATCTGCTCATTAAAAGTGTTGCGTAGACCTGTGTCCGGACTGATGAAATTTTATTTTATATTCAACATCTTGCCAAACATCTTGTACATCAAATTTTCGAAAAACGAAATCTTTCCCAGAATTTACACTAAATAATCTTTCAAACAGGCCTATTTGCCATAATGGCACATTTCGAATTCCTATTTTCCATTTTAATCAACGCGGACCTGAGAAATCTCCGAAATATGCGTGAAATGAGTGAATGAAACTTCCCAAAACTATGTCTTCAGGAAAAATCTGCAACTTATTTTATACGTAATTTGTTTTTTTTTTCACATTACCCGAAGTTTAAAAAAATTCCCCTCAGGAATAAGAATCCAATTTATTTTCGAAAATTCCCTGCATTTCTTTATGACATTTTCTAGATCTTGTTATTTAATGTGCTGTAGGTTTCATCAACATGTCCTGTGGATTCCATATCTCCACATATGCAGTTTTTTTTTCAATGCTACGTAAACGATCACGTAAGATTTTTGTATGCCTTCAATTAAACTCATTTCGAATTCATAGTTGCTCATGCTATGAATGTTGACATTTAAAATCAATCGATCAAGAATATATAATATCAATAATAAATAGAGTAGTTGTAGATTCGAGAATATTCGATTTGCCGTCGTTTTAGTCGTTTTCGGTCACTTCGTGAAACTGACCACTTCCCGTCAGAGAGTAAACGAGAAAGGGCAAGTTCTATGGTAAGCCATGAACAGATACTAGAAGGTTTGCAAGATAATCCCTCTTGGTCTCAATGAAGGTATCTTCATTTCGAAAATTTTTCGGCATGTTCATCTAGTGAATTGTTGTTATTGGGTATGGCCACGTCAATTTCTCTTGTTGTTCAATGACGTATTGACTATTGTAGTGCGATCCTAGTGCTCATTTTCTTAAACAGAATTCGGGGTGTAGTTATGATTATGGACCATAGTAGATTTCAGTAGTTGTACTTTTATTGCCACTTGATATCAAATCTTAGCGACAGCGTCATGCCTTTTCCTATATACTCGGTTTCAGCGAATTTTTGACACCCTCGCGTAATATGCTCAGTCTGTCTCAGACGTCAGTTTCCCGCGGGTTAACCTATAGCTCCACGCAGATTTGTCGACATAATCCTGGTGGTTTTCGTTCTGGTGTCTTCCATGAAGGGGTTTGATCATAACTTTCTGAAGTTTAATATATATAAAGAAAATGTCTTCTCCAATTTGAAATTATTCAATTCTTGAGAAAGTTCTTTATCAACATTGTTGACATTTTTACTCTCTGATGCCTGATGAGGGCAAGTTAGCTAACCGAAATGCATCGCATGTCCTTTAAATGTTATCGGAAAGGATTAAATGATTATAAAGGGCAGAAGACGTTTTCTTTATATATATTAAATATCAAACCCCACCCATCGACTACTACCAGAATTTCTGAAGTTTACTTTCTTCGGTTATTTCTTGGGTGACGTTGTCATCTTAGTGGAGTAAAACAATCAACATCACAGACTGCTCTATGGACTGAAGACGAACTGGCCTCTACATCCTTCTATTTCCTGAACTATATGAGCAGATAAATCCATAAAACCCCTTCGTCCTAGATACCTCGGGAGCTGTATTCTTTCATAGAGCTTTTTGGATAATGTTCATGAGCCTTGGTAAGCATCGTTTTTATTTTCCATTGTAGTGTGGCCAAGTCAGTTTCAGACCAAGAATTTATTCCAAACGAGTACTTCTGTTCCCAGTTTTTACTCTTCAAGCTTTTTCAATAGTCATTTGATTCTCTCGTGAATTCTTTTGTTAGTTCTCGCTTCATCAGGTTTTAGCAAATGCGTCGATCCTGCTTCATTGATAGATACTCGCAGGTGTCCCGTAGCTGCAACGCAACAATCTCTCTGTTGTTCCTCAGTGCGAAATTGCCGTCCTCTATTTTGTCCCTTGTTATGTTGACAAGACCACATTTGTCCAAGCTTCAATTTGATGCCGTCTGAAAACTTTTCCATAATTTTTAGCACCTGTTCGATCTTTTTTTCTGATGATGCCATCAGTTCCAAATCGTTCATATGCAGGAGATGATTCAGTTTCGTAACTGTTCTATTGCCGATTTCCAGAGTAGATACGCAGTTTGTAGAATATAATCGATTAGACAGAGGATTCAAAACAATGCGGAACCATAAAGGTCCGAAAGAGTCTCCTTGAAGAATTTCTCGATTTATCGGTCAGGCAGTTGTGATAGAACCTTCTGGAGCTTGTTATTGTAGTTTCGGACACCATATGGTGCCATGACACACTTCAAGAACTTTATCATACCAAGATCTATCTTGTACAACTCTCTAAATGTTTTGTTTGGATCCTTCACGGATCGAAGGCAATGAACAACGATGGCTTTTCAACGAGGTTTATTCAGTTCATCCCGTTTGCATCTAAACATTCCATACCCCGATTTGGTACCTTGTATGAATAGCATTGGCAGACTCGAGACCTTCTTTGTTTGAGCGAGAGAGTGCGCATTGAAGCGAACGTATCTGTAGCACTGCGCTAAACGTCGTACGTGTTTATATCTTCTCAAGACGTAATTGTTGAGACGACCCGAAAGTTTTGGAGTCTTGATTGTTTTTTTTTTTGTACGATGACTGGCATGGATAATGCAATGAAGTTACCAACTGCCTATGAATATTGTGGAATAGGGCCAGGAAAATATAGGGCAAATTTATTGAGCAGGGGCAATGTGGATAAGTGGATAAAAGAATTCATTACGATATCGAACAACCAATTGGAGGATATGTGAATTCAAAAGAAATACAGCACATTACAAGTCACTCATTCCCTTCTTTCAATTATCAACGATTTTCTTAAATTATAACATCATACCTTTTTCACATTTCTCGTAATAAATTTGGAACAGAAGAAGTTATCACTATTTCATTGACATTATCTTGACAGAATTGCGAAGACCGATGTTTTTTGGCAAAACTCGAAATTCCTTCCTGCTATAATACACCTTCCAACCTTCACATAAGTACAATAAAGAAAGAATAATAATGTAATGATAATGAAAAAATTTTGTTTTGCTAGAATGGAAATAATTTTAAGAGAAAAATAACAGAAATCTTGACAAAAAAATTGAAAAATTTCATTAAAATTATATTGGGAAGGGTAAGAGATCTGTGAAAGTTTTTGTTTCCTGCATGTAAAATTTCAAAGACTCTCTCGGCCAAACTTAGTGCAATTTATTATACTACTGAAGCTTTCCCCACACTTTTAATGACATAACCAGAGTTGACTCTGATTCTTATTAATGAGAGTTTTGTCCCCAATAACCCCCTTTTCTTACCATTACGTCTATGGACTCATTTGTACTCACGTATTTGATAAACGTTTCTTTTTTCGTTGAACTCGAAATGATAGTCAAGTTAAACAAACATGAAATCATCCATCAATGACCCTTCTTACGGCTTATGAACGTTGTTAATCCATTTTCATTTCACTCAAAAATTCAGAAATCTCACAAATATAATTGCATTTCAGATCTGAGTTACGCATTTCCTATATAAGCATATCAGTTTCCGTTTCATATTGATATTTACCTGAGATAGGTCGATGCTTCCACTCAATTTGGTTATACTAAATTCATGAATCATGTTTTGAAAAATGAAATACTTTTTATGTTAGAATACCCATTTTTGCAATATAATCGTTCATCAATCTAGCGATTAATGATCTTGAACTATTGATGCGCTCGGTCCGTTAACACGTTAATAAACTAGATGATTAAAAAACTAAAGTCTTATTATTTCCATCTCATTTCATCCTTCAAGTAGTAAGAGATGTTTTCAGTCTGAAAATGTTCAACTGAAACCCAATCCACCAAACTAATCAAGATTGTATCCTGGATTTTTCCGGACAATTATTGAAGTAATCTAATGTTCATGTTCAGAAAACGTAAGAAATTACTTATTCAAACTACACATTTTCAGTTCATTGCTTGCTTCAAAATTGAATAGTTCTTTTTTAGTACTTGGTACCATGTCTTCATCTCAATAATATTTCATTTGCGGATGCTGCAGAATATATTACCTATACTAAGGTATAGGTAGGTCAGAATAATCTGTGTGGCAGCTATTTACTGGAAAACCTCATGCTAGGCTTAATACATTCACAATGTAAAATGACTGAATAAAGCAACCAGTACAGATTCATTAATCAATTGGACAAAATCCCACTTTCAATTAGCCGATATACGTAATGGCTGAATAAAATGATTAATAAAGACAAAAAAAACACTTGCACTGAACTCTCGGTTACTGTACATATTATACATTTCGGACTCGAACTGTGATTGATTTCTCAATTCGTGCTCGTCTAACCATAGCGCTATTCGAGCTAGGTGCCAAATCCAGGTACGGAATGTCTGGATGCATCCCGTTTACAATAAGAATGTCGCTTTGAACTCTACAGTCATCTTGAGGCGAGGTGCGAGTGGTTCCATCAGAGATACGTGCAGAATAACTTCCTGATGTAGGACAGCTTCCTGGTAGTTGCCGCTAAACGTCGCTGTAGTAGCTTCCGGTTGTTTAGGGGCGAGTCGTTCGAACAGACCCAACCCCTCCTCCTTTAGATTCGAGACTCCTTTGTAAAAGAAAGTTACAATGCTCGGCCTAGCATTTCTGCCTTTTTTTTTGTCACTCTTCGGAGTGTACAATGCATCCATGTACTCCTTCAAGGTACTGCCACACTCTATTTCATTATCTATGGGTACATTCAATCCTTCCCGAACAGGATCATGAGGTGTGAAATCTTTATACGTTGTTATATTGGCAGCTCTTTTTTCTGGACAAGGTTTCGTTCTCCTATGAACTTCGTTTTTGTGTCGCTTCCAAATCTTACCCGAATCGGTTCTGCACAGAAGCACTGACCTCCCTTTATGTTTCTCGATGCTGGCTGGTACCCAAGTTTTGTTCTTCGGTTTGCTAAAGTCAAGAAGAACATATGACAGTAACCAACACATGGTTCCAACATCACCCTCGCCGCCGATATACCTGGAAATCACCGAGAGACCAACCAGGGAACGTTACCCGTAACCAGATAGATTACATCCTCATAAACTCCAGATTTGCTTCTTCAGTAAAAACGGCATGTACATATCCTGGAGCTGATGTGCTCACAGACCATGTACTACTATCGGCCGTCATAAAAATATCCCTTTCGAAGGCTAAAAAGGAAACAACAAAACGTATGGTAGCACTAGATAAACTGCATAGTCCAACCATTAAATCCGTTTTAACCAACCGATTAAACTCCCAGGTACAGCAGTTAGATTCCACGGTCGAAGAGAACGACATATCAAAATCATGGGTAGAAATAGCAAGTGTTTTAAGAAATACCTCACAAAGTGTTCTAGGATTCAAATCTAGAAATAAAAAACAAAAATGGATGACAGATGAAATTTTGCTCTTAATGGATGAGCGTAGAAAACTAAAAAGGGACATATATAAATACAGAGACGTACAAAGACTAATAAGATCAAATGTTAGGGTTGCAAAAAATGAATGGCCTCAAAACGAGTGCAACGAAATAGAACAACTGCAATGAAGGCACGATGATTTCAACCTCCATAAAAGATTAAAGGAAGCCGCTGGTATATTTAAAAAACGGAATCTAGGTATAATAACCAACCGGGACAATCAGATAGTTATGGAAGATCATGAGAAATACAGGATATGGGAAGACTATGTAGAAAAACTTTTTGACGAAATAGACCAGACCAGACCAGAGAACTCGATACGGGGGAATGTCTAACTGGACCCTCTATTACCAAAGAAGAGGTGGAAAAGGCTGTACTAGCCGCTAAAAACAACAAAGCAGTTGATCCAGATGAAATACTATCAGAAATACTGAAACTCCTGCACGAAAGGGGCATAAGAGTGCTTCACAAGCTGTTCAACAAGATCTATGATACTAGTCATTACCCTGAACAGTGGCTATCTTCAGTTTTTATTCCTATCCCAAAAAAATCGAATGCAAGAAAGTGTGAAGATCATAGGCTAATCAGAGATTATATGGGAAATGTGATAATTATATAAGCGACTCGCAATTTGGATTTAGACAGGGGTTGGGTACAAGAGAGGCAATAGTCGCAATACAGGTTCTTGTACAGAACTGCTATGACCAAAGAAAAAATGTTTGTCAATGTTTCATAGACTACGAAAAAGCTTTCGATAAAGTTCAACATCACAAACTTATGCAGCTCCTCAAAAAATTGGATTTGGACGAAAAAGACATTCGTTGTATCGAGAATCTATATTGGCACCAAAAAGCGCAGGTCAAAGTAAATCATGGTCTAACTGAGCAGGTTGGGATTCGCAGAGGAGTACGTCAAGGCTGTATATTGTCGCCGCTCCTGTTCAATATATACTCTGAAGCCATCTTTAGAGAGTCACTTGAAGATAGAGACACTGGGATCAAAGTCAATGGAGTCTGGGTCAACAACATACGATACGCCGATGACACAGTGCTGATTACAGATAATATAGATGACCTACAACAACTAATTAATATAGTAGGCGAACAAAGCCAAAACATGGGATTAAACATCAACATCAAAAAAACTAAATTCATGATTTTCACTAGGGCAGCGAATATGTTTGGAAATTCTAGAGTAACATATAATGGAACACCTATAGAACGGGTAGAAAAATTTAAATATCTAGGAACATGGCTCTGTGAAGAATGGTCATCGGACGACGAAATAAAATGCCGAATTGAACAAGCTCGAAGTACATTGATAAAATTTAAGAATGTATTTACATGTACCGATTTTCATCTTGATCTTAGACTGATACTAGTGCGATGCTACATTTGGTCAGTGCTTCTTTACGGAGTGGAGGGTTGGATCCTTAAGGTAAAAAACATCAACAAATTAGAAGCATTCGAAATGTGGATATATGGTAGAATCCTGAAGATACCATGGACTGCCAAAGTGAGGAATGGGGATGTTCTCAGGCGTATCAATAAAGACCGTGAACTCTTTAGCATCGCGAAGAAACGAAAGATTGCATACCTTGGCCATAAAATGCGAGGCCATAAATATCAATTCCTTCAGCTGATAGTCGAGGGCAAGATTGAAGGTGAGAGAGGATTAGGACGGAAGAGGATATCATGGTTGCGGAACGTGAGGCAGTGGACGGGTATACAAGATATTCAGACATTGATCCATACCGCTAGAGAAAGAGAAGCCATTAAAAATGTAGTCGCGAACGTCCATTAATGGATATGCATTAAAAGAAGAAGAAGAAGAAGACACCATTACTCTTTCATCAAGTCCTAAATGCCTTTTATCCCCCTTATACTGGCGGATTTGTCTCTCTTTGTTTCTTTTTAGATTTTTGAAAGCTCTAATGTTTACCGTGTCTTTCTCACCATAGTCTTAGTCCTTGAGCAAGGACCACCTGGTTCTTATTTCTCTGTTAAACATCAGTCTAGCAGGTATTTCCGATGTTGAGGAGTGCATAGAGTTTCTATAATTATATAAAAATCTCGACGTTAAGGTGAAAATGTTGGTTTCAATATTCTTACTGTCAGACAGGTAAGTTTTTAACTCATTTTTAAAAATTTTTACCGCGCTTTCGGCTTGACCGTTTGATTTTTGATGGCCACGTGATGACGTCGTTTGCTCAACTACATTTGTTCAGACACCAGCTGAGTTACATTGCACGACAAAACTAACTTCGGAATTCCAAATCTAGCAAAACTTTCCCTTGAATGCCTAATGGTGATGGATGATGTTATCCTGCCGACAGAAAAGGCTTCAAGCAGCTTTCTGTATGCACCTGAAATGATTAAAAATGCAAACCCTTGATAGGTCATATAGTCAATGTGGATCCTTTCCCATGCCTTCGTAGCCAAAGGCCACGGTGTCAACTAAATGCGTGGTGGATCAGCTTTGTTCAGGAGGCATGGTAAGCACTGCTTAGATTTCTTCTCTATGCCAGAGTCTATATTCGGCCAATACACTGCTAAGTGTGCCAGTCATCTTCACCATTTCAAAATGTCCTTCGTGCAGTTCGTTCAAAACTTGCTTCCTCAGGTTCTAAGGTATTACTACTCTCAGACCCCACAAAAGTATCCCGTTGTCACGGGCAAGTTCATCCTACCTAGACAAAAAGGGTTTTAGTTCTAGATCTACCTGTTTGAGCCAATTATTTGTTTCTACATATTTTATAATCTCGTGCAATTCGTGATCTCCCTTAATTTCATTTCTCAAGTTTTTATTGTCTATGGGCCATGATCTAGAATTATCAATAAAATTAACCCAACTCACGTCTTTCTCGCCTTCATGCTCCACTATAGGAAATCTGGACAGAAAATCAGCCATGATGTTATCCTCTCCCCTGATAATAATAATAATAATAGTATATTTATTGATCCCTTGAGACATTAACAATGCATAGGACAAGTCAAATGAATGGAAGAAGAAAAAATAAATAAATTTTCTGAAACTTAATCTACGATAACATTTTTGTCATCCAAAAACTCCTTAACACTATCTTTTTTTATTCAAAAAACATTTGATGGTTTTCGTAAATTTTATTTAAGTTAGCAACTTAACAGTGTTGGGTAGATGATTATACATGGTTATAGCCTGATACACTGGAAAAGTTTCATATTTGGTTGTAACATGGGATGGAATGTACAAAATTGCATTATTTCTAGTGGAGTAGTTGTGGAAACTATATAATGTTATCATTGACTGTTCGTGCTCTTTGACTTAGGCTAAGCATCTATAGATATATAGGGAAGGAAGCGTCAAGATCTTATATTGACAAAAGAGAGGCCTACAAGAATCACGTGGATGCAGGTGGAAAATGAGACGGATTATTCTCTTTTGAATAACAAACACCCTTTTAGAGTCAACAGAGTTACCCCACAACAGAATATTATAATTCATATGACTGAACACCAGACTGTAGTAAACAGCTATAACCGACTGCAATGGCAATGCATTTTTTATCCTGCGAATGGCATAAAAGGAGCTACACAACTTCTTGCAAACAGCATCCACATGGAAATTCCACCTCAGGGCACTATCAACGTGAATACCTAAAAACTTCATAGTTTCTTCAGAAACAATATTCTGACCAAGGCATCGAATATTCAATCGAGTATTATTGACATTTCTGATGCTGAAATGAATGCATTCGGTTTTGTTAGCATTGAGACTGAGTGCATTCGAGCGGCACCAATTCACGAAATTGAGAATCAATGTAACGCAAATCTTAGAGAGCTCCTCAAGGCTCCGTGCCGAGACCACAACTGATTTATCATCAGCAAATATAATCATTAATTCTGAAATAATGTGTTCAGGTAAATCATTAACGAACAGAAGGAAAAGCAACGGACCAAGGACCGAACCCTGAGGCACCCCCAAATCGATACTTAACTTCTCTGACCAACATTTATCCACTCTTACCGTCATCCACCGATCAGTAATGTAGCTAGTGATCCCCTGGAGAAAAACACCTCGAAACCCAATGCTATAAAACTTGCTCTCGATGAATTTCCGAGGATATATTCAATCTTATAGTTGAAATTTCCAAGATAAGCCACCCATCTTTGAAGTCGACTCCCGTACATCTTTGGAATGCCTTTTTCTTCTCCCAAAATAGCCAACAATGGCTAATGGATCGGTTTTTAGGATGAACTTCTTTCCCAGTAAATACCGTTCAAACCACTTCATACCCAAAATAGATGGCCAGTGATTCGTAGCATTGGATCGTAGAGTATTTCTTCTCTGCTGGTGTCAGAATTCTTGAGACAAAACCCAGAGTTTTTTATCCATTTTTCGTGTCCTTGTGGTACAAGACAGCACCAACACCTCTTTCCGCCGCGTCTACAGCTAGATACAGAGAGATATTGGGATAAAAATGTGCCAATATAACATCAGATGTTATCATCCGCTTTATAGTTTAATAAGACTGTTCACACATCTCTGACCACTTCAAATCTATTTCCTTTTTGAACAGTCCATAAAGGGGCTTTAATACTTTGGCTAGGTTAGGAGTGAATTTAGAATAATGTGTTACCATACCTATAAGTGCAATATTTATATATTTAATCTTTCCACAATCTTTCCACAATTCGACAATAGAGTTCTCGACGCGAGCTCAAGAAAGCTCATTTAAGGGCTCGTGTTTGAGCTCGCTCAGAGAATCAACAAAATTAATAGTAACAAACTAAACACAATAATTCTTTTCCTGTGAAAAAATACTGTACAGGTCGGCCAACGCCAAACAACATCATATACTGAGTTGGGTGACCGAGGATGAAGCAAAACTTGACAACCTCAAAACAATCCATGGACAGCCTGTCTCCCAAAAACATCGAGTAACCAGGTATTTGTGTGTCTTTTGAGGGAATGAAAGCTCTGCGGTGATTTGAGATGCGTTGGCACTATATTATAAATCTGGGAAAGCCTGTAGAGAAACGAAGATCTTGTTTTTTCTTTAGTCATTTTGGGAACTCTGGCAACTCCAGTCTCGGACTGCCGCGTTTCATGAATTGAATTCATGAAGTCAAGCTTGTGTCCGAATTTCGGAATAGAAAATATGAGAGCTTTCACATAAAGTTGTCTGGGATCAAGAATCCTGAGTTCCCCGAACAATTTTTCCGTTGGAAAAAGGACAGGCTTTTCAAAGAGAACCTTTAGTAGCCTCTTCTGCGCTCTCTCAATAATGAGGTAGTATTCACCTACGAGACTACCCCACGCAATGATCCCATACTGGAGGACCGACTGTACAAGGGCGTAGTACACAGTAAAACGCAGGTTCAACGGCAAAATTTCCCTTGCGATGCGGATTTTATATAAAATTCTTCTCAATTTCTTATGCAACTCAATACCTTGGATATCCCACCTGAGATGACAGTCGACATAGACTCCCAGATACCTAGTGAAATTTACTCGATTGATCCGGTCCTCGCCAAAGTAAATATGGTCGTAATCAGGCAGCAGGCTCTTGATCAGGGAAATGGGTAGGAAGTGCGTTTTCTTCATATTCACAGAGAGCATATTCAGATCGAACCATTTCTTCACTTTCTTTAATTCTCCTATGGCTACATCCTCGACCTCTCCCCATGAAACATGTTCAAAAACAAGACATGTGTCATCCGCGAATGAAATTATCTTAGCATTGACATTCAGATTAAGTAGATCGTTTATGTATATGAGGAATAGTATTGGGCCGAGGACTGTACCCTGGGGTACGCCCCATTTGATCACTGCCTCACTACTCACAGCATTATTGATCTTCGTCTTTTGTATCCTACCCGACAAATAACATTCGAACAACTTGAGTGCCACCCCCCTTATTCCTATTTTTTGAAGCTTTTCAAGTAGCTTTCTATGACAAACAGTGTCAAATGCCTTCTTGAGGTCAACAAACACGCAGAGAATCTTCTTGCCACTATCAACAGAACCATATATGTTCTCCATGAGGACATTCAGTGCATCCGCAGTTGATCTTCCCTGCCTAAAACCGAACTGCATCTCGGAGAGAATCTCAAACTTGTCCAAGTACTTCACTAATCTCGAGCAAATCACTTTTTCAAACAATTTCGCGAGCACAGACAATATCGAAATGGGTCTATAATTACCCGGGTCGCTTCTGTCACCTCCTTTATGGATTGGAGTTATCAATGAAATCTTGAAATGAGGGGGAAAAAAACCCTCCGATAGACAGGAATTGACCAGGTCAACAAAGGGTTCAACTATATACGGTGCGATAATTTTCATCGTGGTATTACTGATCATATCGTGGCCAGGTGCTTTTCGGTCCTCCAAAGAACCTATCAGCCTCATTATTTCGGATGTATCCGTTGGTTCTAGATATAATGAACCTGCGCACTGTCTCAACCCGAATTCGAGCCCATGGTCGTCTGGCACCTCAGGAATACCATCAGCCAACGATTCGCCAATACCCGCGAAGTATTGGTTCATCACGTCCGCTATCCTTCTGTCATCAACAATCTCGCCATCATCTACAACAATCTTATCAGGGATTGACCTTGGTGAGCCTCCACCACCAAACACTCCATTAAGCACATTCCATATTCTCCCACTGTCACCCTTCGCGTCACTCATCTGCTGTCTGAAATAAGAAAATTTTGCCCTCCTCAAAAGATTGTTCAGTCTGTTTCTATACGTTTTATAACTATCCCTGTCTTCGTTGGACTGCGTTTTAAGAAACCTTTGAAACAACTTATCTCGAGTTCGTATAGACCTGACCAAACCATCTGTTATCCAAGGCTGTTTCTTCTTATGTGGTTTAACAGCCTTCAATATAGTTGCTGAACTTAGACTTGTGACACATTTCATGTCCTGGGTGCTTCCGTAATACTGTTGATCTTTTAATCAGTCTTACTGAGACCTTCCTTGCTGATTACGTTACCCAAATATTCAATACTGTCCTTAAAAAAACTAACACTCCGACTTCTCCGCAGTTAGCCCAGCCTTCTCCAATATTTCTCTAATGTTTCCAGATGTTCTTTCGTGTCTCTACCAGTGATGAGAACGTCGTTCGAATACACAGTCACCGTTCCAGACTTAAAAAAAATGGGATTTGCATTTTTCTTTAAAGATACTATCGGGTATTTAAACCTTTCAGTCTTATTTGAGAAAATACATGAGTATTTTTCCTTCAGCTTTTCAATCTTACTATGAACCCAATGCTTTCCTAGGGTTTCAGAGGGTTATGTCCATTAAATCTTTTCCATATATATATATATATATATATATATATACATGGATAAGATTTATTGGACATAACCCTCTGAAACTGAAATGAACCGTAGACAGCTGTTTCGGGCTTTCGGCCCTCATCAGTACGGTGAGAAGTTGGTATTCGAAAACGCATAACGGAGTCAACACAAGGGAGCCAGCCGCACATTTGCGATTTTGGTTGGAAGACCCTGCATTCCAGGGCAACATCCAACGTCACCACGGAGGCAACTTTAGCTCCCTTGTGTTGACTCCGTTATGCGTTTTCGAATACCAACTTCTCACCGTACTGATGAGGGCCGAAAGCCCGAAACAGCTGTCTACGGTTCATTTCAGTTTCAGAGGGTTATGTCCAATAAATCTTATCCATGTATTTTACCGATCCCTCAATATTCATATCTTTCTCATATATATATATATATATATATATATATATATATATATATATATACAGTGAAAGCTCTCCTTGCGGACAGCTCCAATAAGCGGACATCTCCCATAAGCGGCCAATTTTCTGGGAACCAAATTTTTGTGTGTATTTTTCCTATTAGGTACATTCCAACAAGCGGACGCTCTCCTAACCGGACGCGGACACTATATTTTCATATATTTCTTACTCAAATCTCCTATAACCGGACACATAACTCTAATAAACGGACTCAATGAATTTTTTTATTTTTATAAATCCATTGTATCTGAAATCTCCTAAAAGCGGACACGAAGCTCCAATAATCGGACTTAATAAAATTAAATTCTGCTTCTAAAAAGTACTACGACATAATAATAATAATAATTATTATTTTTTGAACAAGTAAGTTCAGGCATCATACGTCGAAATATGGCAAATTTTTACACATTTTTTTACTATAGAACTACGAGCTTGAGAATGAAATGTCATAGAATGACAATTATTGTAGATCATCATATTGTAGTAAAAACATAACCACACCCCTCCAAACCACATTGTTTATTCTCGCAGTAGCTCATCCTGCTGAGGATGCCGATTATTTAATCGTAACTACTGCTGTTGAAGTGTATCAGCAGTCTCATGAGTGTGGTTATTGTTGGGGAGGACACCGACCTTCTTGTAATTTTGACTGCTCCAGATCCTATGTGTACCAACATCTTTTTACTAGAGCCTGGCCAAGGCAAGCCAGGTGATAGTGTTTATCTCCCTTGAACTACAAGTTCTCTGTTTCGAAAAACAACATATTATTCCTTCATGTTTCAGTGGCTGCGACACAAAGTCATCATTTCTCGGTAAAGGACAACTGAAATTCCTAAAAACGTTGGAAATCAACTCAAACCTGCATAATATGTTGTTTTTCGAAATAGGGGAAAACTAGTTGTGCAAAGGAGAATGGACAACATCGTCTGGCTTGCCTTTGCCAGTCTTTATTAAAAAAATGTTGGTACATAAGGGCTGGAACAATTCAAATTACAAGAAGGTCAGTGTAGTCCCCCAACAATAACCACCCACTTATGGGACTGCTGTGTAACAGCACTAGCTACGATTTATGATCAGCATTCTCAGCAGGATGAGCTACTGCGCGATTGAACATTGTGGTTGGGAGGGATGGAGTTACGTTTTTACCACAATATGATAGTGGACTACAACTTTCATTCTATGACATTTTGTTCTAAAGCTTCTAGTTCCTAGATATTTAACGTTTTATAGTAAAAAAATGTGTTTTTTCAAAAAGTGCAAAAATTTGCAATATTTCGACGTACGATTTCAATGAAACTACTTGTTTGAAATATAATGTCGTAGTACGTTTTAGAAGCAGAATTCAATGCTGAACACTTTTGACTATTACAGTGTTTTTGATAAAGTTCTTCGTTTAGGAACTATTCGAGGAAAACCTAAAATAGTCCAAAAATTTCGAGGTTTTTCGAACGTCACGACATACGCTCCACTGGGAAATTGAGACAAAACTCAAAGTACTCTTATTAGAGGCCTGAGGAAATGATTAAAGCATTTTCCCGAACTCCACCAATTACCTAGTTATTGTTGGAGACAATGAGAAATCTCCAAATTATATATTCCTTAGAACCTGGTAAACCGAACCACAAACAAAATCACTGTAGAGCAAAGATTATAGAGTATAAAGATGGGAAACGAAGCGACTACAGTGATGTCAGCGACATCTGTTTTTCAAAAGTAATCGGGTTATGTTTAAAATATTTAATTAGGGTCCATTTGGCATAGATTATATAAAAATTATTAGTAGGCTGATGTCATTTTTGAAAGAAATACTTGAATAAATATTTTTGCTGAATGATGATTGTATTTTCTCGGCTATTTTCCACTGAAATAACTCGAAATCTACAAGAGTACCAACTAGCTCACTCCATAATCTTGGTTTGTGTGTTTTTCTGTTATAAATTTTGTGTTAAAAACTGGCCGACATTCGAAATGCATGGTGATTCATTGCAGAAATAATAATCTTTAATGTGCATTCTTTTCATTACCAAAGAGAATAGAAATGTAAGTTTTGAAACTCGTATCATGTAATTGTCTTGTTCGTTGCTTTTTATTTTCAGTGTTGTCAAATGGATAGAGGTTTCAGGGTAAAAATATATTGTTCTGGATAATTTGTTTGCGAACCGAATTTTCTTCGGTCTCATTCATTAGATCAAAAAGTTCCACTCATACAGGCAATGGTGGTCAGAAGAACGACTTATAGAGGTGGTGGTTCTCTTGACGACCCTTCCAGCAGTTCTACTCATCTACTAGACCCTCTAGACTTATTGAGGTTAAAATACACTGGGAAAGATATGTATGAATCGGGTCCCGAACAACTGTTTGACTTATCGATGTTCGATTTATCGAGAGTTCATTCACAATAAGTTCTTGAAATTGTTATGATAATTCTCTAATATGTGAACAAATTTTTGAAATGTACTCAATTTGATAATTATTGTATTGCAGTTGATTTTACACAATCATTTCAAATAAAAATATGATGAATCCAGAAGCGTATTTCATTTGATTCAAATTAATATGCAGAAGAAAAGATCATCCTGATCAAAAAGCGGAGCCCTGCTTTTTTTTGTCGATCAGGATATTTTTTCAAAAGCTCGACAAAGTATCCAATTAAATGAAAATTTATGAGAAATGTGTTTCGAATTTCGCGCCTATTAAAATAGTTTTCTGTACTAAATAATGTTTTCAGCGTCATCTATGTGTCACAAGTAAGAAACTAGCAAAAAATCGTAGTCGGATTTTAGTACCACAGATACAAGGGCGTTTCCTATCTTTCTAACTCTATAATCTTTGCTGTAGAGTTTATTAGTCAGCAGTTGTCAATTTTGAAAGAAATACTTGAATACATAGTCTTGCTGAATGACGATTTTATTTCTCTCATATACGCTTATTTTCCACTGAAATAACTCTAAATCTACAAGAGGTATCAAATTTTCATTCAGTCTTTCACAAAAATTCATAAATATGTATACGTTATATTAATTAATACTTAATAATAGCTGTTATATCTGTATTTCCTCTTTTACCTATCAAAGGCATTTTACATAACCAAATTAGAAGTACCCAAAGTTTTCGAAGAAACAGCAATATTTCATGGGACTATCCCTCAACCGGACATCTCCCATGACCGGACAAAAACTCTGGTCCCGTGAATGTCCGCTTGTGGGAGCTTTCACTGTATATATATATATAGTTGACTTTTTTAGGGTCGATCCTAAAATACGAACAACTTTTATCAATATAAAATTCAATCCAGCAAACAACACATACTGAATCTGAGGTTTTCTCTTCTTCGTTCATTCATTGTAGTGTACGTATCGAATTCTGTGCGCCGCTGTCAAAAGGTATTTTTCCTCGAGCTAACTACAACAGTGTAGTTAGTCAACTTCATGACGTCATGGTTATCTTCGTGCCCTGTGTGGTAAGTTATGGCGGATGAGTGCAAAGGAAAGTGTCAGTCCCTCTCTCTCCGTTTTCAAGTAACTACACAACAAACCAGATTGATCTATTGGTTTGCTGGCGTAGTTAACTGTGACGTCATGGTTCTAACTACGCCGCGAAGAAATTCGTGTAGTTAACTATGGTATGCTCTGGTTTGGTGTGGTAAGCTCGAGGAAAAATCCCTAAAGTAAACCTGTCGGTGCAGGGAAGACAAAACCCTATCACGCAACTGAAGCGCGCAAACATGGCGGCCAGAGTCGGAAAGTAAACAACAGCAGGGCCGATCCTACCGAGGGTGCAGCGCGTGCTCCGCACGCGAGCGGCAATCAGCAGGGGCGACAGCCATCGCGGTACCTCTTCGAACATAGTTAAAAAAGGCGGCAAAATTTTAACCTGACGCGGGCGGCATATACCCTAGGAACGGCACTGAACAACAGTTTCAAAGGAAGAACTTCTAATGAAAAAGCGTGTAATTGTTGTGGTGGAAGGCACGGTGGAATCTGTAAATACAAGAATTATGCATGCAATTCTTGTGGTACCAAAGGTTACTTAGTCGAGGAGTGCAAGAGAACAAAGAGCAAATGAGTAAGCTTTATGGAACAATCGGGGTACGTATCGAATCATTTTAACGTGTCTTGTGTCAATCCATCAACGGATAATAACTTTAACAATGATGACATTGAAAGTGCGAGTTTGTATTGCGTAAATATAGATAACGGACATGTCATGGAAGATCAATTCACAATAACTATTCCAATAGACAGAAAGAACTGTAAAATGATTTTTGACAGTGGCAGTGCGGTTAGCAATGTGAATGAGAGAACCTTACGCAAACATTTTAGCAAATACAAACTTTAATCATATAATTTAGTTTTAAGGGGGTATAATGTAACCATATTTTCTCCGTTGGGGTATATTTTTGTAGATGTCTGTTTCAACGAGGTCAATAGACCGATCATGTTGTACGTCGTGCAAAAGGGAGATCCATGCATACTAGGAAGAGACTGATTCCAGAAGCTCAACTTGAGGTTCAGTTTTGTGAATGCCGTAGGAAAGTATTAGGTTCATAGTAAGATTGAAAAGCTGAAGAAAAAATCCTCAGGTGTTCGAATTTCCAACATTTTTTCAAACAATTCATATTCATAATCCTCGAATAATTATCGATGGAAAATTCCTATAAATTCAAACGTTAATTTCTCGTGCAATCGAGCGGAAATCGCTGTGAGTGGGTTACCTGTGACGAATGTTGGAATATTGTTTGATTTAGATTAGTATATAAGCTTAGATTTTAATGAATAAAATCATCATTCACCAAAAGTTTGATCATTACACCTTACGGCAAAGTGTGGAGTTAAGACTTCCCTTGAACTTTTGAGTCTGGTTGTTCAGTTTGCCCTTCTATCCTCAAGGGTTGTTTCAATCACATAGATACAACACAGGTATTTTATCAAATAAGACTGAAAGGTTTAAATAACCGAAAGTATCTTTAAAGGAAAATGCTAATCCCATAGGATTGGTGATTGTGTATTCGACCGACGTTCTCATCACTGGCAGAGACACGAAAGAACATCTGGAAACATTAGAGAGTCTTACTCATATTGGAGAAGGCTGGGCTCACTGCGGAGAAGTCGGAGTGTTAGTTTTTCCAGGACAGTATTGAATATTTGGGTAACGTAATCAGCAAGGAAGATCTCAGTAAGTCTGATTAAAAGATCAAGAGTATTGCGGAAGCACCCAGACCATGAAATGTGTCAGAAGTGAAAACACTTATAGGTATGGTAACACATTATTCTAAATTCACTCCTAACCTAGCCAAAGTATTAAAGCTCCTTTATGGACTGCTCAAAAAGGAAATTGTTTTGAAGTGGTCAGAGATGTGTAAACAGTCTTATTAAACTATAAAGCGGATGATAACATCTGATGTTATATTGGCACATTTTTATTCCAATCTCCCTCTGTATCTAGCTGTAGACTCGGCGTAAAGAGGTGTTGGTGCTGTCTTGTACCACAAGGACACGAAAAATGGATAACAAACTCTGGGTTTTGCCTCAAGAACTCTGACACCAGCAGAGAAGAAATACTATACTATACGATCCAATGCTACGAAGCATTGGCCATCTATTTTGGGTATGAAGTGGTTTGAACAGTATTTACTGGGAAAAAAGTTCATCCTGAAAACCGATCATAAGCCATTGTTGGCTATTTTGGGAGAAGAAAAAGGCATTCCAAAGATGTACGAGAGTCGACTCTAAAGATGGGTGGCTTATCTTGGAAATTTCAACTATAAGATATCAGGGGAGAAGAGAACATCATGGCTGATTTTCTGTCCAGATTTCCTATAGTGGAGCATGAAGGCGAGAAAGACGTGAGTTGGGTTAATTTTATTGATAATTCTAGATCATGGCCCATAGACAATAAAAACTTGAGAAATGAAATTAAGGGAGATCACGAATTGCACGAGATTATAAAATATGTAAAAACAAATAATTGGCTCAAACAGGTAGATCTAGAACTAAAACCCTTTTTGTCTAGGAAGGATGAACTTACATGTGACAACGGTACAATTTTGTGGGGTCTGACAGTAGTAATACCTTAGAACCTGAGGAAGCAAGTTTTGGACGAACTGCACGAAGGACATTTTGGAGTGGTGAAGATGACTGGCACGCTCAGCAGTGTACTGTCCGAATATAGACTCTGACATAGAGAAGAAATTTAAGCAGTGCTTACCATGCCTCCTGAACAAAGCTGATCCACCACGCATTTAGTTGACACCGTGGCCGTTCGCTACGAAGGCATTGACTATATGACCTATCAAGGGTTTGTATTTTTTAATCATTTCAGGTGCATACACAAAGTGGCTTGAAGCATTTCCTGTGGGCAGGATAACATCATCCATCACCATTAGGCATTCAAGGGAAAGTTTTGCTAGATTTGGAATTCCGAATTTAGTTTTGTCGGACAATGTAACTCAGCTGGTATCTGAAGAAATGTAGTTGAGCAAATGACGTCATCCCCTGGCCATCAAAAATCAAACGGTCAAGCCGAAAGCGCGGTAAAAATTTTTAAAAATGAGTTAAAAACTTACCTGTCTGACAGTAAGATTATTGAAACCATTATTTTCACCTTGACGTCGAGATTGTTATATCATTATAGAAATTCTATGCACTCCTCAACATCGGAGATACCTGCCAGAGTGATGTTCAACAGAGAAATAAGAACCAGGTGGTCCTTGCTAAAGGACCAAGACTATGGTGCGAAAGACACAGTAAACAGTAGAGCTTTCAAAAATCTAAAAAGAAATACAGAAAGACAAATCCGCCAGTATAAGGGGGATAAAAGGCATTTAGGACTTGGAGAAAGAGTAATGGTGGCAGACTCTAGCAAACCGAAGAACAAAACTTGGATACCAGCCAGCATCGAGAAACATAAAAGGAGTCAGTGCATCTGTGCAGAACCGATTCGGGTAAGATTTGGAAGCGACACAAAAACCAAGTTCATAGGAGAACAAAACCTTGTCCAGAAAAAAAGAGCTGCCAATATACAACGTATAAAGATTTCATACTTCATGATCCTGTTCGGGAAGGATTGAATGTTCCCATAGATAATGAAATAGAGTGTGGCAGTACCTTGGACGAGTACATGGATGCATTGTAAATTCCGAAGAGTAACAAAAAAGAGAGGCAGAAATGCTAGGCCGAGCATTGTAACTTTCTTTTACAAAGGAGTCTCGAATCTAAAGGAGGAGGGGTTGGGTCTGTTCGAACGACCGGCCCCTGAACAACCGGAAGCTACTACAGCGACGTTTAGCGGCAACTACCCAGGAAGCTGTCCTACATCAGGAAGTTATTCTGCACGTATCTCCGACGAAACCACTCGCCTTAACATGACTGTAGAGTTCAAACCGACATTCTTATTGTAAACGGGATGAACTGAATAAGCCTCGTTGAAAAGCCATCGTTCTTTATTGCCTTCGATCCGTGAAGGATCCAAACAAAATATTTAGAGTTGTTCAAGATAGATCCTGGTATGATAAAGTCCTTGAAGTGGAATAACTCACAATGAACTCTATCTGTTATATCATTAATATATAAGATAAATAGGACCGGACCTAAAACTGATCCTTGTGGTACACCTATATCAGTTTTAAGTAGGTTTGAAGGTATAGATTTCTGCTGTGATACGTGTTCTGAACTTTTAAGAGACACAAATTGACGTCTGTTATTGAGATAACCCTTCAACCAGTTTAAAGCATTACCTCATATACCCATTTTTTCCATCTTCAAAAGAAGGATGCCATGATAAACGCAATCAAATGCTTTGCTCAAATTACAGGATATCCCACCAGGACATAAACCTTCTTCCATATACTCAACAACATCTTTCAAAATCGCATGAAAGCCATCATTTGTACACAGTTTCTGACGGAAACCAATCTGATTTTTGATGGACATTTGATGGACATCCAGGAATTTCAGGAGTCTATCGAGATAACAGTATTCAAATATTTTTGAAAACGTTAGAGCCGACGATATGGGACGGTTATTATCAAGCAATTCACCTTTTTTATGTAAGGGGATGACCTTACTTATTTTCAACTTATCAGGAAATATACCACTTACAAACGAAATATTCATTAAATGCGTTAACGATTCTGACAGCTGCCACAAACATTTTTGTACTAAGAAACTGGAAATATCATCAAAACCTGAAGAATGTTCAGATTTTAGTTTATTACCTATCAAGTTGTGAAATTCTTGTTGAATGTATGGCATGAGAAACATAGTACTGTCATTTAATTTTATATTATCACTGTAGTCTCTAATAGGAATATTGTCCTGCAAAGCATTTGGTATATTCACAAGAAAGTTATCAAATATATTTGCTACATCATGAGGATTTTCAAAGAGGGTACCATTATTTTTAATTTTGATACAATTTGGTCTGTTATATGAGTTATAACTTAACTGATCAATAACACTCCAAGCAGTCTTTACTTTATCGGTGGATACACTCTTTTGTTTTTGATAAAATAACTTCTTTTTGCTTTCAATCAAAAGAGAGTGATCAAGCTTACATTTCTGGTATATTTCGTTTAAATGTGGTAGTTTGTTTTTCAGTGAACAAAGATCTTTCAAATAACTACTAGAGTACTTAACGTCATTGTCCACCCATGCTTCACCTTGTTTTTTATAAAATTTTTTCATTGGAAAATTAGATTCGAAATGAAACATGAATGTTTCATAAATGCTCGATTTCCATCTGATAGTTTATAAACGTTGACCCACCTTTCGTTAGTAACATCCCTTAAGAAGCTACTGATATTGTTTGTACTAAAACTCCTACGAAACTCATAGGCGGCAACTATCTGTTTTTCATGAGTTAAATTCATCAAGAGCACCCTATGATCTAAAAAATGCCTCCATCCCTTGCAGGATCAACATTGAAATCGACACACAATATAATGCGCATGCCTGGCTCATACAAAGACTCTAACAAATCACCCAATTGGTGGTAAATACTAATGAATTGGTATTAACACATGAGCGGTAACAATTCAAAACCAATAGATTGTACTCAATACAATTTTCAAAAGTACCTGGTTGTCGCAGCACCCTCCATCTATATTCAAAATCAAGGGGTGATACAAGCAGATGCAGGTGCATGAATCCGTATCAGGAGGCCAACATGAAATAATATAACTGTGCGAAATTGAGATATTCTCTCACAACTAAATTCTGAAAGATGGGGTGAAATGACCAGTTTTGCCGCAGAAAAAGAGGAAATAATTACCTAAATTGAGGAACTAACTCATTATTATCATCATATTATACGTATACGAATTCCTGACCAATTCATGGCGCATTCATATCTACTTTCTACCTATGTCGTATTCATGAAAATTGTCTAGGAATATCGCAAAAGATTCCAGTTGGAAAAGCACGTGGAATACGAAGCCAGAGTAGCTAGTTAAATACTCTAGGGAAAGGCATTTGCCAATTAAGAAATCCAATTTGTTAAGAAACTTGAGATTAAATTAGCTCAAGTGAAAAGGTTAAATGTGATTTAACCCTCAGTCCACAAACTTATGTTTTAATGCTAAGTGAAGCCGTATCACGATTCACAGGTAATCTGGAAGTTCTGGCCTCATTCTCGCGTCGTAATGATTTGTTGCGATTGCTTTTTTTTGTATTCAAGTTCAAATCCCATTAAAAAAATTTTATCGAATGATTTAAATATTTTCGCAAGCTGAAATTTTTGTAAATGATAGATATCTATCGGGAAATTAAATAGATTTTGTATATTTAATTTTTTTGAACTGAGTTTTCTTGAATGAACACATAGAAAACATAAAATGAAATATTGTCATTATTGGCAAGATGTACTTAATTTGATGAAATTTCCTGGATTCGAGCTATTCAGGTTTAAATTCAGGAAATGTTCATGTATCTTCACATTTGTTTGATCATTATAACACGATGAGAGGTCTGACATTCTAAAACAGGTTGCAGAATGAGCACCTATTCCAACACGAATGCGAAGTTTGAAAACGATCGACGTAAGAGCGAGTTTTCGATAGCATGAGAGTTGGAATTGCCTTCTGAAACGAGTATTAGATGATATTCTCTCTATTTCAGTCAAGTTTTGTGAAATACTCTCGAAATTCAAATGAAAACTTATGTTAGTGACTTTTATATTTCATCTTGGCAGTTGGCGTGATTTAAGAAATTTGACAGATTACGGAATTTGAATTGATTTGATTCGAAACTTGATTCGATCGGAGGATAATACTGACAAACCCAAAGCGAAAAATATAACTGAAAACAATGCTGTAATGAGTTCATTAAAGCACTACTTTTAGAACTGTAATCAACTCATTACGATACTGAAATAGAAAAACATAGATTCTTTCTTGTGGTACTAGGCTAGAAGTAGGAGAGAGTGACAAGCAAACTCTTTCGCGATTTTGGCATTGGTACCATGACTATAATAGCAATATAGTGCACGTAGCCGAAAAGCACATCCGTGACTTGGGCATTGTACCGACGATATGTCTAACTGCTGAGGACAACCCACGATAACCATTTCTAACATTTTAATCTCAATTCGAAATAATGTTCAATTTGAAGAGGGCTCCCGACTGGCATGGAATATAAAAATGAATGTGATTGTTATTTGCGGCATTATGCCGGATGAAAAATGCTTTTCACAGAAGAGTTTTCTATTCAACACCTTACAAATTACCGCAGGTTGAACGAATGTGAATTTAGCAAGAAATTATGGAATCTGCACGAAATCACCTTGTCACGTAGTCACGTGCTTGCCTCTCCTTCGATACGAGGTTGTGATTGTGGGTTGCGGACCTATCAGTACCGTTTTAAATTGAAATATAACGCTAGCGGAGCCGTGGTTTCGCGACTAGTTTCAAATAAATAGAAAGGGGTGGTCATTTTCACATCAGCAGTCAAAATTGGTTTTCATGAGTACGCCACTGTAAATATTATATTCGGTATACATAATCCAACAGATGCGTAAAATTGTTACAAATTCAGAAAAACTCATACAATTCTGATATACAGGGTGTTCTACAAGCTCTATGACAAACTCGGACAGAAGGTAGCCGTACTTCTTTTGAACATTTTTGTTCCTATGAACATAGGTCTGATTCGTTTTCGTTTCGGAGTTACAAGCATTTGATGGTGAACCACCAGAGAGGGAGACAATCAAAACAATGGCCACCTCGTTCGCATGATCTAAATCCCTTAGATTTTATTCATGGAGACATTTGGAGCAGCTTTTTTGTCATGTTGAATTCCAATCTCTTCAATGATTACCTGATAGAATTCAAGATGATACGAACCAAATACGAAACGACCCAAAACTGATCCGCCGAGTAACGGCATCTTTAGTTTCGTCGATGTCAAGCTTGCATTCAAGCTGAAAGTGGACATTTTGAACAATTCCTATAGCCTCAAAATTTCCATTTATTTTTCAGATGTTTGTATCTTCTTAACAAAAACGAATCAGATATATGTTCATAGGAAAAAAAATGTTGAGAAAAAGCACAGCTATAATCTGTCAAAGTATGTCATAGAGCTTATAGAACACCCTGTACAGTACCAGTAATATAATCGAATGCAAATTTAGTCAAAATGAATAAATCATCCTGTATATTGCCAAAGAAATATGGGATACATTTCTTGGTAGCCCTACATATGGTAGCACTATGTAAAGTTCTTCGTGGAACACCTTGTTCATTGGACGTGGACAAACGAATAAAGTAAAAAAAAGCTAAACCTAGGCAGTCGTACATGAAAATCCATTGGAAATATCAGGTTTCAAAACATATGCGTATGAAATTTCATTACTATGGTGCCAGTTTCGGCTAAGTTGTGGAAAATGTCTATGGTTTTCTTTTCTTTAACGCCCTTTATCTTGAATATTAATGGTATAACTTGAAAACACCCCAATTATTTTTCAGTTTCCTCCTAGAGACGGGATCACCATTTTTTTGAAACACCCTGTAGAAACTCAATGGTGATGTTAATTATAACTCACGCTGATCAGTACTGATTTATTCTAAACGTAACAGTACAAACGGTAATAAGTGCGGTCTTCAATAATTCAGAAACTCGGGAATATTCAAATACATCCCTTGTTCCCATCCATAACCAATACCAAAAACAAATGAGCATCGGGTCGGACAAAATATTCGAAATCATACACAGTAGAAAAAACATCTGATGTGAAAAGAACTCACATAAAGCCTTCTTTTTATGATTATTTCAATCATAACCAAGTTATCTCCACTGTGAAAATAACTCCTTAACTTGAGAACGAAAGATTAATTTTTTTTCAGAAAACAAATAAATGCGGGAACACTTTGTGAACGATCACAGCATAATTATTTCATTTCGAATTCATATAAGAATGTTGTTTCTGCTCATGAATAGGTTTGTGGTCTTCCTTTGTTTCAAACGAAATATTTTTTTCATCATCCTATTACTAAAGACAGGAGTGATATCAAGTTAACAAAATGAATTAAACTGTCATCCAGACACAGTAACAAAAAAAAAACCCAAAATAAAAGTGTCTAAGGAAAAATGTTACAACTACGAATTTTCAGACAAAATACTTTTTTGCAGCTCTCTGTCTAATTAATTTCATTTAGTTCAGCCGTTATACCTAATAGGGGAAAATAACATATTTTCATTAATATAATCATTCATAATATTAAGAATTTTTAGGAATATAATACCTGTAGTTCATCATTAACAGATAACCAGTTCAAATTTCTCGAAGTTCGAAAGTTGGAGGTCATCCCTCTTTATCATAGACCTATTTTATGCATAAAAATGGAACTGAGAGTTTTCAAAGCCTTTCTTGAAGGTTATATGCGATGAGGTTGCTCTAGAGAGAAATGACTGAGTAAGAAATTTTCACAATTTTGCAAACATCTCTCTACGTCATAATTTAATCTGAAGATCTTATCACAACGCAATTTTCTCAAGTATACATAGGTAACAGTTCCTCCAGTTTAGGTTTTTGACGGCACTACATGAATTTCAATCGCTCTTCGAGAAATTTGAAATGGGATTCCATCAAAACTCAAGATTATAAACTTATTCCATTATATCGACAAGCCTAGGAGAAAAGAGATTTACTGGGATGGAGAGAACGAAATTGAAATATGGGCTTTCCCGTCCTTTCCTGTCCTCTACCTTTCTTGATGTCGTTAACTTCACTGATTGTTTTCCCGAATAATCCCAGGAAACGGCATATTATTCAGATACATATAACATCTATTTTATATAGGTAGGTAGTGAAATACATGCAAATTGAAGTTTGTTCATCTCATCGCCAGATATTAAACCTCTTAAGGTGCCCTGGGAATATTTGTGCCCTTGAATTATGAAGTGAGAAATTAAAAAACTTCAAAAAAAATTACACACGAAAAAAAAATTGTATTTTTCAATTCTAACCTCAGACGCACCACGCCAGTACCTACCTAGTTCGTCTACGAAAATATTCTTTGTAGTGATATTTCAGAAAGTACGAGAGTTCATGACTACTAGTATTCATTGCATATTGCATCGAAAAATTCAAATTCAAAATTCTTGCATTACTAAAGGGTCAGTAGAATTCTCTGGCTCAGAGATTTGTTGATTCATTAAACGTTGCAAGTGATTATAATATCATCCTGTTAGCTGTGAGAAAAATTAGATAAGTGGAGTTTCTTTATATTCAGGCTATTTCGATTATTATAACTATTTGAAAGCTTTGAAGAGGAAGATTGTTTTACATAGATCGATTAGAGTAAGTATTTTGTTTTACAGAATATTCCAATAAAAACTTCCCACCCTATATAATTCTAAAGGCGTGACTTTTATGAAAAAAGGTAAAACACGCCAAGAACCATATATGACAGATGATTAACGTCAGCGAATTATTCAAGAATGTGGACAGACAATCTCAGAAATGTTATATGAACTCATTTGAAGTTCGAAAGTATCATTATATTGAAACATAAATTAATCTTATAAAATCTAATAAAAAAATTTATTATAACTCTGCTGATTTGATTTGAATAAATAGGTTAGGTAATAGAACTTGATTGTTAATTGGAATTATCTGTAACTCCGAACTGTTTGACTTTTCAGTACCTAGTATACAAAAGTACCTAGTAGACAAAAACTTCGCACCTATAAACAAGCTGTATAGTTTCGAGAAAATCTTGGAATCCATGATGAGCCACAGCTTCTGTTCCTCATGTAACCAGTGGCGTAGCGCAAATTTCGCCCCCCCCCCCCCCGCAAGATTTTAGTCAGTGGCCCCCTCCATAATTTTACATTATTTCTGATAAGTTTCCCCTGAGGTATTTCAAAGAAAAATATTTAAGAAAATGTGATAAAAAATTTATATATAGGTATGTATATATTGAATAACAAAAATTTGTAAATAAAATAACATAGATTCTGATATAAAAATAACTAGAAAGAAATCAATGTGATAAAAACGTTGAAAAATTATTTAACAAAAATGCATTGATCTTTTTGTTCAAACATATCTGTCAACTTTTCGATGTCCAAGCTTCAGGCTACTTCTTGTTCAAAGCTGTAGTAGGCTTGGACGTCTGATAGACGGGTTGCGTTATTGAATTCCTAAGATAATTCTTGATTATCTTGAGCCCAATAAAACGATCATTTAACGATGTCCAAAGAGAGTCCCGGAAATTTATATTGAAAAACTGTTGAAGAAAGGGTAGCACAGGGAGTAATTGAGCAATAATTCGAATTTCGAATAAAGTTATTGAAAACCTTATATATGTTTTTCAACCATTCAGGAATATTTCACTATTTTGCGGGCGTAATAATAATTGTATATCCATTGTTTCAGTTTTGTTCATTACATCCCTGAAAAATATAACGAATCGGCAATTTCAATAGAATGAAATTATTGGGGCCCCATTTGAAGCTTTTCGTTTAACTTGGGGGCCCCTTTAGTGTCGGGGTCCTGTGATACGCCACTGTGCTGAATAATTGATTGTGACATTGGCTTATTAAAATATCAAAAAAACCTTTCGTCGCGTAGAAAATGCATTTTCTTTTTCTCTCTGGAGCAAGCTTCTCTCATGAGCAAGCTTCACTCAAATATTTTCTTTTTCGATCTGACATTTTTTCCTATTTCTGAAATATTTTGAGACATTCGAACTGCCGTTTATAATTGGCGCATTCAATAACTTTTTTTTTCAATATTGAAAATGAAAAAATACGAGAGACGTTTCTTACGCATAAATAAGCTACGCAATTAATTCTAGAACTAATCCTGAAACAAAAGGCACTAAAAGAGTCAAAACATTGAAAACTTTGCGTTGACTGTGAACAAATTCACAACGTGGTTTCGTATTCAAACACTTGTTTCTCTCAGTGCTAGAATGGAAATGGAAATAATATAAAAAGATTTCATAATATTTTCCCCTTCTTCATAAAAATATCCTGATTGGAGAATTGACAATTATTTCTGCAATAACAGTTAAGACGCAAGCCGCCTGAAGAACAACATGTCAAATAAGCCGTCGAGCCCCCAATAAAACGATTATGTGACGACGTTCAAAGAGAAATACCGAAAAGCTTGACGCAATAAAAAACTCGTCAAAATAGGGTAGCACAGGGTGTGACTGAAGGATATGTCGAATCGAATTACTGTTAACCTTCCATGTATTTTGAATGTAATTCAGGACTATTTCTCTATTTTTCGAGAATGATAACTGTACCATCATTGTTTAGCTTTTGTTCGTTATATCATCAGAAAAATATCGCGACTCGGCAAGTTCAATAGTTACTGGGGCCCCATTCAAACCTTTTCGTTTGGTTCGGGGCCCCCCTTAGTGCCGGGGCCCCCCGCACTGCAGGGTCTGCGGGGCCCTCTGCTGCGCCACTGCATGTAACAGATAATACCTGAACAACCTGGATCTCTACGAGGAAGATCGATGGAAACGAGCTGGATTAGTACCGTTGAATACCTGTCAAAAAATTTTGATCGTTGCGCTCAAATCAACAAAATTTATAATGACTTTGACTCATAAACTGACTTGCAGGAACCTCTATTAAATTTAAGGCTCCCTTAATTCTTCATTAAATGGAGTATCTATTTCGACCGTCTATGGATATTCCGTTTAAGGGAGAATTAAGGCAGCATTAAATTTTAAAGGACGGTGCTGCAAATCAGTGTTAGTCCAGTAACTTTGTCGCCTGAATGTATGGGGTAATATGCGTCGAATCCGGTAGTTCTGATTTTTTGCAGACTTGTTCATGATGTTTGCCTTATGAATAATTCAAGTTTGTGACCTCGAGCGTTGAACGCAACTTTGTCGAAAATCGAAAAAACCGTGAAAAAAGTTTTTTTTTCAAATTTTGGCAAATTTCACTCCGAAGAACTGGCTTCTGAAAAGAACTTCTCCAATGCGATTTCAAAGTAGACTAGATTTCCTGCAATATGATACCAGAATTGTCTCTGTAGATCTAATAGTTTTTCAAATACAGTCTTTCAAAATTTATCATCATTGTCGAATTTCACAATTTTTTGCAATTATGTCGTTTTTACCCTTATATACCATCGAAGCCTTGTACATTTATGGTATGATGGGGAGTGTTCAAGATGATGTTCAAGCTAATCAGCGTAAAAAAGATTAATCAGCGTAAAAAAGATACGTACACCAAAAGCTAATGCGTGTTTTTTTCGGAGTTGGTCAATATTAATAATCAGTTTAGCTTATTTGGAAGGTCCCAGTCGAGGTTCGTCTATATCTATATCGAACCATTGGGATGGCATATCCCCTTCAGTGGACGGTGATGAATCGTGGACAGACAGATCGTCGTCAACAGGTTTATTATCACAACAGGTTTATTAGGTTTATTATCACAAGATACCTCGCTGCCGTGCATGCAGACTGCTGAAAAAACTTCTTCAGAGCGGTTTTAGAGTAGACTAAATTTCCTACAATATGATACCGAAACTGTCTCTTTAGACAAAATAGTTTTCGAAATTATTGCCCATTCGCACCGCTTACTCTTGAAAGTATCTATTCGCTAGGTTCCACTTTGCCTGAAGTTTCACTCAAAAATCTTTTCACTTACACCAGAATGGTTTAACGGAAACTAAGATTCCATGCTTTTACCGGTGGTTATTCGACATCCTGCTTTTTTGGCTTTCTAAGGAAGCAGATAATGTCCATAGTGAAAAAAAACCGGCCGTTTAAGATCAAGCTGAGATTTTTCTCAGCTATTCTTTCGCAGGTTCAGGAGTGGTTAGGCGTCAAACTGAACCCCTCTTTTTGGGGGTGGATATTCACGTTACAAGGCTTCAAACCCAAAATGATGACCAGAGATGCAGCCTCGCACAACATCTGTTGTGGCTGATTTCTTGCAGTTGCACGAAAGGTTGTGGGAACATCTGCAGCTGCAGGAAAGCAGGATTAAAATGCTCGTCAGTCTGCAGGCCCTACAGAGGGGCCTGTTTTGACAATAAATCGGATGTTGCAGAAGAAGACGGCTATCTGTTTGATGTTGAAATGGAGAATGATTTCTGGGAAATCGTTCCAATGTGTCGATAGACGATCGAATTCGATAAACGAACCTCAACCAGGACCGTTCAAGAAGGCTTTTCTATTATTAATATTACTCAATTCCAAAAAAAATAAACTCATTAACTTTTGGTGTACTCACTTTTTACTTCATTATTCGCTGCTTAGCTTGAACATTATATCTCACACTCCTCATTTCCTTCTTCAACATCCTATATAAAAAGTACAGGGCTCCGATAGTGAAATATGAGGCTAAAAACGATATAATTGCAAAAACCTGAAATTCGACAAAAATGGTAAATTTTGAAAGACTATATATAAAAAACTATTTGGTCTACAGAAACAGTTCTGATATCATATTGTAGAAAATTTAGTAGTTTTAGAAAACGTTCCGATGAAGTGTTTTCAAAAACTAGTACTTCAGGGCCATAATTGCCAAAATAAAAAAAAAAAATTTTTTTCACGGTTTTTCCGATTTTTGACAAAGTTGTGTTCAACGCTCGAGGTCACAAACTTGGAATATTGATAAGGCCAACAGCAAAAATAAGTCTGCAGAGAATTAGAACTACGGATACTGTTAACTGTTACTGGACTATCTAAAAGTGGATATCTTGATTGCGGAGATGACTGCGACTGAAGTGGTCATATCTGATGCGAATATTTCAGGACGTATGGTTTGTAGGTTTCAGATGAAGATAAATAAACTTTTTGGCAGCTTCTGAAATTCCCGAGGGTTCACTTGTTAGCTCGATTCTCTTCCTGTTTGACGAGTATATATATGCAACAAAATAAATACAGCATTAAAATGTTACAGGTTTTTACTTTTTGTCAACAACCTTGTTCAGACGGATCAATAACGTTGATGATTGCATCGTTATTCAGAACAATTTAAATCAGCTCTTGCCACGTTTTTTCATTCACGCGAAATGAAAAGGTTATTGTTCATCACCATGCTTTCCATGAGGCTGTTCTGGAGAGGACCACAAAATTCAAGATGATTTACATTCAACGCTTAGCTTCTCCTCAACAAGAACATAAATAGGCGTTTCCAACTCCTCTACTGAAATGCTCGGTTTTATCTTGTTGCTGCATCGATTATTTACTGATAGTAAAGCAATATTCTCCTGATATCATGGCTTCGTCCTTAGTAGGCCAAACTTCACGCCCACAGTGTGGAATACTCATCACATCACTTACGTAGATTTCTTGGCAAAGGAACTGGATTACAGCTGACAATTGGAAATCTCGATGAAATATTTCATTCGATTGAATAAGTTCAGCTTGCTGAGCTTCGAAGGTAGACCAGCCTAGCATTGTTGTGAGTTATGCTGTAATAACTAGATCACAAAATGGACACTTGATATAGAAGTGAGAGAAGTGTTTCTAGCATTAAAACATGGCGCGGCAGATTTAGTTATAAAGTTGACTTCATTTCTTATCGATAAAAATATTGATCTGAAAAAATGTGTGGGTCAAGGTCATGATGGGGCTAGTGTGATGAGCGGAGTGTATAACGGTGTACAGAAACTGATTAAGAATATTCAGCCTCATGCGGAGTATGTACATTGCGCCACTCATAATTTGAACTTGGTTATTAATGATGCTGTTAGCAGTTGTATCGAAGTACAGAATTTTTTTCAACGTTACAAGATTTGTATAATTTTTTTGGAAACAGTATCAAACGATGGGATTTACTATCAAAATTCACTGGCGAATCGGACACCACTCTGAAAAAACTAAATCCGACGAGATGGTCTAGTAAGGTCAATACGATTTCTGCAATTAAACTTCGTTTTTCTGATATCATTCGTTCATTAACAGAAATAATTCTCAAGAATGCTAATAGCGATGAGCGAAGTCAAGCAGAAATTATTCAAAAAAAAATGTTGAATTCATTTTCGTTTGCGATTTTATGCACCGCATACTGAATGATATCAATTATTTAAATTATTATTATTTAAATTTACAAAAACGCGATATCATTTTAGACGACTCATGTAGAGCTTTAGAAAAGACGTATTCAAAGATGCGAACTTATAGGAATGACTTCGAGTATTTCAAAGGCAAGGCTAGTGAAACTGCAATAGTATATGTTATAGATCCCCATTTCGAAAAAAAGTCAAAAAACATTTTGATGAATTAGCTTCTGATCACCGATTTCGAAGTAGAGAAGAAATGGTCAAAATAAATATTTTTAACAAAGTGCTAGATACAGTCATTTCGCACTTAAATGCACGTTTCGATGGTATGAACGCAATCAATAAAATATTCAATTTTCTTTCACCATCATTGCTACTAAATGCAGATGAAAATACGAGATACTTCAAAGTTGTGACCAATTTCAGAATAAATATTGTGATATAATAGGCTCCAACGTTCCGATTCAATTTCTCAATATTTACAACTATTTCTGCCTGAATTGAATAAGGAATGGACAATAATTCACGAATTCTGTATGAAAGTGATGAGGAAATACGGAATGATGGAAAGCGATTTTTCAGAAGTGTTTACAGCAATATTACTCTTCCATACAATTCCTGTCACCTCTGCAGAAGCTGAAAGATCATTTAGCAAATTTAAAATAATAAAGAATTATTAGAGGAATACCATGGGTCAAGATCGACTGCGACATTTATCACTCATATCAATCGAACATGAATCTGCATCTAGTTTAGACTTGAGTGAAGTCATTGATACTTTCGCGAAAAATAAATCTAGAAGAAAATTGTGAATGTGAACAAAACTGATAAATTTTTGTACATATTTTCATAGGCATGAAGGATCTACCTAAATGAATTATTTTCAATGTGTAATTTTTATACATATAAATATATTTTTTTATACATATACATTATATTTCATATACTTATATATACATAAATAAACTTTCCCATTTTTTTGGACATCGACAACTTCGTTCATTAGCCTTTCTGAACGATTTATTTATGGGCAGGGGCCCTTCCTTAATTTCTGCACCAAGGCCCCTGACCACCTAGCTACGCCACTGGCTAGAATATTCTTGCAGCCTGACAACTTTCAGTAATACAAAATTTTTTCGTTTTCCATTTCGATAGAGTATTCAATTGTGAATACACTCGTATTCAAATCGTTGGTTGCATTTGTCATGATAATTTCCATAATATCGAGAAAAAACTGAAGAAAAAAGGGAGATAAGGGTATTCGGTATTATGTTTGTTTTTCCTAATCTAGATATCTTAAGCACAAACCGTTTTCACATTTTTGAAGTCAGAGACTGTGGAAATATTGTACATTTTTAAAATTTTGAAAAACTCGTCACAGGGTGTTCCAAATGTTGGGTCAAAAATTGGGTTCAAGATTGGCCCTTAACTGTCGTTTTTCAAATTAGAACCCTAGTTTTCATGATTGCGTTGAATTGTGCGAAGAAAAATTAAGATAATGTTCCAACATGTTAATGATCCTAAAATTAATAATTCTTGAGGTATTCAGGATTTCCTGGTTTCAGGTCGTACGTAGCGTCAAATTCATAGAATCTGTTTCATATCAACAATGATCTTAGTCATAGAAGATAAAATATTCCAATAACTAATTCGTGACACACCTCTTTTCTGAATTCATTTATCATCGTTGATATGGAACAAATTTAATGAATTTGACGCTACGTACGACAAAAAATCAGAATTCCTAAATAACTCCAGAATTATTAAATTTAGGAGCATCAACATAATAGAACATAAACAAAATTTTTCTTCGCACACTCCAACGCAATCATAAAAAAATAGGGTTCCAATTTGAAAAAAGAAAGTTATGGGTCAATCTTGATCCAAATTTTTGACCCAACATTTGTAACATCCTGTGATGAATTTTTCAAAATTCAGCAAATGTCCAATATTTCTACATTCTTCGACTTAAAAAATGTGAAAACGGTTTGTGCTCAAGATATTTAGATTAAGAATAACAAATATGATACCGAATACTCTTATCTCTATTTTTTCTTGAGTTTTTTCTCGATATTTTGGAAACCACTTTGATGAATGCAACTGTATGAGTACGAATGTATTCAGGATTGCATACTGTATCCAATTCGATAAAAAAAACAGAAAAAAATTGTTTGAAATTTTTTTTTCACTATTTGTATAACTGAAAGTGGTTGAGCTCCAATAATATTTTAGCTCGGTAGATAATGTCAAACAATAACATAATCCCATCTTTCAAATTTCAAATAGGTCCAGTTCTCCAGAAACGTATAATAGGCCGTCTTTTCGTACAAGCACGAAGGGCAACAAGTGTGGGTATAGTGACCACAGAATTCTGTCCAACTGCAACAACCTCAATGAGATCAACACAAATATTTCCAGGGTGAGAGGGACTCCTCCCTGTCGACTCGCGACATTTTTGTTGACCTGTCTAAGGAACTGACGGCCGGTTTCCGAAAAGCCGATCAAACCGTATGTCAACTGGCACAACGTTCAACTTGACAGCGATGTTGAATCAATTTGGGTTGCTGAAAGGATGTTTAGGGCAAAATTAACTAATCCCTGATTATGATGATTTGACATGAGGTTACCCTGTTTGAAGGCTATCGAACCACAGAATCTGCAAAAATGAACAATATTATCTGATCGAACAGGTTAGAATTTTGAATTTCTCATTTTCATATTTTGAATTTAGTATTCACTTTGCGATTATTTCGAGTTTCTTTTATTCAAAATGAGTTCATGTGATCGAAAATTCATCGAAGGAGAAGAATGCAGACACTCGGATCTAGTTTAGTAAGTATTAGTAAAATCGTTAATAATTTCTCTATAGATAGTTCAGGGCACTTAAAACATTTCGATAAACAATAGTATAATATAACATGTTCGCGAGCATGTTCGTATACATTTAATAGAGTGCATATTTTTTTCAGTTAGAAAACAAGTCGACGTATATATCAATTGCAGAACAAGATGAAAAATGGGTAATCCTAATCACAAGAGAAATAAACAATGCCGCTGAAGTACCAAGAACTCAAAAGGAACTTCACATTGCCCAGCTAAATTCAAAAAGGCCAAATGTTGCAAATGAAAGTACGTAAACTAGTTTTGATCGGATAATTAAAAAACATATCTTTATTCATATTATGAATTTCTATACAATTTAAGTGAACCTATAGTAGTAATTTTATCCATCAGAATTTCCATTAGAACCTGAATGAACTTTGCAATACTCAATTCGAAAATTTTCATAAAGTAATGTATCGAACATGACCCACCTATCTAATACAACACACTAAAAGGCTTCTTCACCTTATTTCATATTTAATTCCAGGTTAAGAATGACAAGGAAAATGACTCAAATAATGATGCAGAAACATCACAGAAAAAACTATTTAGATGTGAGTAAGTTCAGTGGGGAGGAAGAAGTGAAGCAGAAAACATATTTATTAAGCAGAAATACTGCCTCCGAATATTGTGCGGACTACCCAGAAGAGGTAGCTGCAGAAAAGAGCAAATTCTGATACTTGTGCGTCAGAACATTGTTGTATGTGTTGTGTATGTAAAGAACATGAAAACGATCCCATTAAAAATAAGAACCTACACTCGTACAGTACTAGAGGAGCTAACATGCACACAATACCGTACCATAGAGTCTCGGCAGCGCAGGTTCGAGTGAACCATCAGGAAATAAAAATTCATAATAAACTGCCGCAACAACTCAAGGAAATGGAAAGAAAATCCCTTCAAAAGGAGCTGAAAGCTTTGCTAGTGGAGAAAGCTTATAACAGTCTTGGAGAGTTCTAGGCAGATGTGAAAGAAAACAAAATGGGTAAAATTCTTCAGTGATAAGTCCACTCTTGCAAAAAAGCATTTCACAACTTGTGACAATTTTTTTGACAAAAAATTTGATAACTAGGCTATAAACTTCACAATTTCTTGAAGTGCTTCCACATATCATAGAATTCAAATATGTTAAAATAAACAAGGTGTTGCTTCAATATATACAACATTTCAAGTTCATGTAATCTCAAATGAAAATACAAAATATTGAATTCGTATTACAATTATTTCCTTGAATACTTCCAATGAAACTCCTTGAATAGTTCTTATGAAACACTTAAACAAATCACCGTGTATTTATATGCCTAAACGTAGGCATTCTACAAGTGTGCAATGAGAATCGATTCTTTGGGACTTGACACATCAATTTATTTCAAGACATCATGGCCCGCAAGATTTCTAGATCTAACTCCCTTAAATTTTACGTCTGGGAACGGCCCAAAGCATTAGATTATGCAGAGGTAGTACCCACGAAATAGGTATTAAACGAAAAAATAGACTCCGATTTTGTAGATTCATCTACCATAACGATTGAAGTACGAAAGAGAAGTCGAGCGTGCATTAGGAACAGAGGAGAACAGTTCGAGCAAAATTTAAAACAGGACGAAAGTAATAAGGGTTTCAATTCTTGCTATTACTTGTGTACGATTTCCGTTCGCCCTATGGATTATCCGTACTTTTAAGCAGAAATAACTTTTTTTATCAATGTTGTAACATACATCCAGAAATATACACAGTGTTCGGAAATGATGAGCAAGAAATTCAAGGGTGATTTCTATATGCAAAATAAATGGTACCTCTTTATATAAAATTCTTTCGAAAACTGATTATTAACGAAGTTACAGAATGTTAAAGTTCAATTTAACCAACAGTTTCTTTGCTCTACAATTTGCCACGTTGATAATATTTCGAAGAAATTTCGTATATATGGCTTTTACGGAAGGAGCAAAATGAATTTCCTAACCATTTCTTCTCATCTTGTAGAGGGCGCCACAAAAGAGCCTATAGTTTTGTTTGAATGGTCCAACTTTTTTGTGATACACTGTATAAAAATTTTGACAAAATATTTTCATTCTCTAGACTTTTTCACACAGAAATAGAATACGTCATTCATTTCGTTAAATCTAACCGTTTTCGAGAAAAACGCAAAATAGCATTGCTTGCATGCAATGAATGAGAAATATTTTTGATTCATTTTCAACCTTAATGAAAATTCTTTGGATTCATGTGCTATGGTTGCCACAGAAATACGTTCATTTAAATAATAACAAAAAAAGCGGTAAATAAGATTTTACTTTAACACCCTGTAACTTTGTTAAAAATCAATTTTCAAAAAAAATTATAGGGAGAGGTACCATTTATTTTTGGTATAGAAATCTCGCCTGAATTTTCTGCTCATCATTTCCGGACACCCTGTATATGAGTTTGAATGAGATATTTTTTCTTCCATAAAATTTAATTTGTTCTGTGACAACCTCATTATTATATCTACTATTATTAACTAGTAGTCCTCACAAATATCTGATCGTTTTTCTGGCAAAATCTTCTTGGGAATGATCGTGTGCCATCGCTATAGCATTAAAAATAACCTATAAGCTATCACTCATCAATTAAATCGAATGTTACTGCGATATATTAACCTTTACATCATTAGGGAGTTCGTACTTATCTATCCGTATTATGTTTCATAATTGATATTCATTATGGAGCTAAATATCGAAATTTGTTTAACACTATCGAAAGGTCGTATGACAGTGATAAATTCATCTGGAGTCGTTAGAGTTGTTCAAGTAACTTGTCCTAGCAAACAGAATTTTTACAGTTCTACATTTAGGGTGAGTTTATAGTTTCGATGAGAGAAATAAGTTCTAATTCTGAAATCCAAAATTGATTTGCAATTTCGGGAAGTTGGTAGGTTTTTCCCAAATGTTATATTATCGGCAATGTATTTATACTTCGGGCAACAATTAAAGGAACAAGCTGGGTCTCAGTGAGAAATGGCAGTATTGGAAATAAAAGAACTTACTTTTGAAGCTTGAAGACTCTAGTTTCTTAATTTATGGGTTAAAAGTTATTCGTATTACCGGTAGCCATGCAAACTTCTGATGAATCAGAAAGAAAAAATTTTCAAATAATTAATTTTGCTCTACGCCCATGGAAACTTTTTTTCGAGCTAGACCGATGCAAGGGTCGCATACCCTGCTTATTCAGTTATAATTTTTTTTCACGACCATCGAATATAACTATTTGCCTTCGAGATTTTGAATTTTGAATGCAAAAATATCATTTCTCACTTAACTCCGATATCTAGGATCGCCTAGGAAGCCGAGAGGTTGTTTCTTTTTCTGCAAAAAATTTCCAAACAGAATCTGTCATGCTTGATTAAAAAAAAAAAATTTTTCGCCTCTAAGGGTAACGTGAATAAATAGCAAAAAAATACCATTCTGCCATTTTTTGATTGCTGGACGGTAGCTTCATATTGGGGGAAAGCTTATGTTTTAAAAAAATTTCACAGCCTGATGCTCCCCAGATTCCCCCTGAATCGGTGGATCGATCGGTTCAGCGGTTTTGTTGGACCGTTAGATTGAAATTTTGAATACATTAATGAAACATAATTTTTGTTCCTTAAACTGGACCTGATCTTTTTAATCAAACAATAATAACATTATTTCTGTTTTCTTTACTCAAATAGGTTCTTTGAGGGATAAATTATCTAATAAAAGGATATCCAAGAATTTCGATAATTTGAAAATAACAATTCTGAATAATAGAAAAACAAGAGGCCATTTCTAGAGTACTCGGAAAAAGAAGGATAAGTCATTAAATGGCCAAAATGAGATATGCCCAAGAACATCACCGTAATAATGAACTCCACCTTCTGGTTAAATAAAAATGAGTAATTTGAATTATTACAAGGTAGAATATAACTAAATACAAAATAGTATATCTCTTCTAGAAGAATCCATATAAGATAAGTGTACTTATATTTTTTGAACCTTCAGTTAAAATAATATAAATCTACTTATACTGTTATGATTCCGTTTGCCATCGCGACTTGTCAGGAATTGTACTCAGGTTGCCTAACCTCTCAATTTCACAATTTGTGGCAATTAGTACAAGTCCTGTAGTCCTGTATTTTCTCTGGTTCAAAGATGATAAGTGTTTTTTTTTCTTAATTTTTCAGTTAGATTTTTTCTGAAAATGATTGAATGTTTTATGTTGATATGTTTTTCCGAAAAATGTATAACTTTTCAAATTATAATAGACCCACAAAAAATTAACAAATAAACCTGATTTACCAAAAACTACCAATTCTGACTTATACACCTTTTCCCAAGCACTTTAGATTTTAGCTTCACCCCCACTGATGCTATGGACAACTGTAAACCTTAATTTTCCTCAAAAAAAAATTCATTGGATTAATTTGAGGTTAAAAGTCCTAAGCTGCCTACGGTACTCGTAGAGCGAAATTCTGAGCGAAAGAATAATTTTATAGAAAAAAACTTGATCCCTCAGTTTTGTCAAAATTTCAATGATTCCCAGAAAATCACTGATCCGATCGATCTACCGATTCAGGAGGGGACTTTGGAGAACATCAGGCTGTAAAACTTTCTCATAACCTAAGTTTTTCTCTCAATATTGACGAATATATAGTCCATTAACCAAAAAATTTTTTTCCAATAACCATGACAGATTTTTGTAGGAAATTTTCTGCATAAAAAAACCGGCTCACTAGGCGCTCAGTAATTCAGGGGTTCGATTCTTGACGGCGATAGAAGGGAACGTTCCCCGGCGATCGTTCCCTGATTCGGTTCTACTCCCTAGTTTCAAAAAGAGAACACCGTATTCTTGACCGTCAGGGAGCTAAGAGCTAAAGAAACGAGAGCTCCCCGATGTGCATTGTTGCCAAATGTTCTGGCGAATCAGAAACAATAATTTCTGACAGACGCTAAATAAAATTATTCAATTTCTGCCTGAAAGGACCAAAATTCAAAAAAGGATCATTATTATTATGCATAGTGCCTCCAAGTATGCTTAAGCATTTGATCTTTTCAGTTCCTATAATGTTGAGTTACTATTTTGAATTTTCAGAATCCTTCATTTCTATTATCCCCATTTTTAATAATTATATCGAAAAAACTTGCAGAATATTGAAATTCTTTATGAATCGCCAATATTAGATGATAAAAAGATTCGTTTAGACAATTAATGAAATAAACATAAGGACAAGGTTTAAGGTCAAGTTATGAAATCACTGAAATAACGTTCATTTCCAAATAATCGCTTACTCCCTACAATAATTGTTCCATATTGGAGTCATCATTATATAGAAAGTGTCTGATGGTACTCATATATTCTTGATGAAAATCTGTAGCTAAACATACTATAAAAAAATGGGTTTTCCAAAAAATGTGGGATCTAGATTTCAAGAACAATCAGAAAGCAATAAATTTACTTTCCTGGTTTATTTAAAATATAACAATTGAGCGGAGATCTCTTCAAAACTGGCAAATCCAATGGAATAGCAGCAACAACAAACTACATAAAGTCCAGTCTAAGGTCGATTCCCCGATAAAAATCAAGCTCAATAGAAAATGGTACTTAGAAGATTAAGAATAGGTCATACCAGGTTAACACACGGCGACTTGATGACATCATCAGAAGAACAACCTACATGCGATTATTGCCGAGATACTCGCTTAACGGTGGAACATATTCTATCTCACTGTCCACATTACAATGAAGTTCGCCATCGACTTGGACTTGAAGAAAATATGAAGAACATCCTCAACTCAGTGTCTCAAATTGAAAAAACACTTGACTTCCTAAAATAATGCCATCTATATAAGAACATATAATAGATGTATCCATAGTACAATTCAATTGTAATCCACAATACAAATGATATATCCAGAATAACTGAATACTGTACCATGTGTCAATGGCCTAGTTGCCGAGACACGTTAATTCAAATAAAATAAAATAAATAAAATATAACATCCAATATTTCATCTATTTTTAGAGTTACAATCTATAAGCATTATATTATTCACACAATAATGTGATTATCGATAAAATTCCATCTCAAACATCTTGCAGCATGATTGACCTTTGAATTATTTCTGAAGGCATTCCTACATAATTGCCTTAGTCAATATTTTAAAACTCCTTGTGTGGATCAGGTAAAGCAGCGTCTGTAGTAGTAAAGGCCTACAACAAGCACTGAAAACAATTTTGAATCACATACATGCAACGTTGAATACCACTACATATTCTAAAGAATGTTTCGTTCAACATCACTGGTTCAGGAACAATATCTACAGTGTTGTAGGATACTCATATTATTCATTTTTACCAAAAATTATGTACCTATTCTGATACAGTATTTGCAGAATGAATTCTTTACGATGTCATAGGAACTACACACTGCGACAAAATGAGTGCATCATGAATACTTCTCGGAAATATAGCATTCGATATCTTCTAAGTACTGCTGCATATCTAGAAGAAATAAATAGTTTCAGTTATAGACCACTTCCAAAATTAACTGAGCTGAGCAACAAAAAATATTACTCACTGAATGATAGGAAAATAATGATTTTTGTCCACGACTACCCTATAATCTGTACATTACGAATGAGCTTTCAGAAACATTATGATAGTCATTTTACAACCCGTGTATAATAGGTGTTGAATAATGAGTCATTATTCAACAGGTTTGAAGTCATTATCAAACGGTTTGAAAAAAGTTGCTATAAATTATTCCATCTAACAAATCTCGCCCTGGATTCGAACTTGGGACCACCGCGTGGAAGGCGAGGAATTTCACCCCCACACCGATCTGGCGATGCGGAGAAATAGCGAATAGATCCATATGATGTGTTTTCTATGATGTTTCATATTATTCGATTTAGTTTGACAGATTGAAAAATATTTGAAATGTCAGTGTTGAAAAAATTGCGTCTCATAAATTGTAATTTTTCTTGAATTTATCATGGAAATCGAAAGTGATGAAGAAATGTTGTGTACTCCACCGGAAATAAGAGATGTTGCAAAAATTACAACATTGAACCTTTTGCCGGAAAAATCAAGAAATCTCTACCTAAAAGTGTTCAACAACTTCATGGACTGGAGAGCAGCGAACAAAATCCAATCATTTTCTGAGGCAGTTTTATTGGCATATTTCTCGAAGTTATCAGTTCACTATAAACCATCAACATTATGGTCACATTATTCCATGCTGAAGACTACTCTCAACATAAATGAAGGCATCGATATCGAAAACTATAAAAAACTGCGTTCACTTTTGAAAAGGAAATCAGAAGGCTTTCGGCCGAGAAAAGCTAGAGTATTTTCTTGCCAAGAAATCAAAAAATTTATTTCTGAAGCATGTGATGAAAAGTATCTTGCAATGAAGGTAAAGAACTAGCTATATTGAAGAAGGTTTTTGATTTATATCCATGAAATATTTTTCTTTGTTATTAGGTTACAATGATAATGGGAGTTATGGGTGCATGCCGAGCAAATGAATTGTATAACATGAAAATACAGGACATAAAAGACATTGGATCAGTTTTCTTGGTAAACGTGCCCAATACCAAAACAAAAATCAGTAGAAAATTCACTATTAATGAGGATTTTTACTCGATTTGCAAAAAATACATAGACCTACGTCCAGCACATGTAACTTCTGATGTATTTTTTTTGAACTATCAAAATGGAAAATGCACTTCACAAAGGATTGGTATAAACAAATTCACGAAAATGGGAAAGCAAATAGCTGAGTTTCTGAAGCTGCCAAATTGTAATGACTATTCTGGACATAGCTTCCGCAGATCTTCTGCAACCATACTCGTCGATGCTGGTGGGGATATAACAACACTAAAGCGACACGGGGGCTGGAAATCTACGAATGTAGCCGAGGGATACATAGAAGATTCAATGAAAAACAAATCAGACACAGCTCAGAAAATATCCACCTCCATACAAAACGCAACCACTGAAGTACAAATTGGAAATTTAAATCAAATAGAAACGACCGATCAAAACATTGATTTATCTATAAATTCAATGCCTTCGTTAATTTTCAATAATTGTTCTGTTACTATTAATATAAATAAATAAATCCAAAATTATCCAATTCATTTTTATTAGGGTGAAAGGAATGAATGGAATCGATGTCAAGTGAAATTTTGGCGTTTATCGTGAGCTTAGAATTTTCAGTGAACACAGAAAATTGTGTCAACGCTATTGATAACTATTGTCATTGTTGAAATTACAGATGAATTCGAATTTCACCGAGGAAGTCGTGGACAAAGTATAGTATTCTATTTGCACATAATTACTATTATTCACTCGGGTGAATTGCGACACTCGCCTGACGGCTCGTGTCCCAAACTTCACCCTCGTGAATAATAGTAATCATTATGTGCTCATCGAATAATATACTATTATTCTTGACATAGGTATTCTGAGACGTTCCTCATTATACATGTATTAAATTCTTCATATGTCTTTCATGAAAACTTTATAAAGTAATTTTTTGTTCCAGCTCTATTTTGAACTTATTCAACGTACCTCTGTCTCATATTTTCCAGTTCTTTAATTTCCTATAAAGCGATCCCACCAATTCAATTCAGATTTGGTTATTTCTCTTGGAGTATTTCTATCGCTTGCTAGACTGATTATTCGTGCCATTTATTTCTTGGTACCTTAGTAAATATCAGTAGCCAAAATTTTTTAAAACATAGATGAATTCAAAATAGTAATCATCGAAATGAATAATATTTTCAATTCCCAGGCTCAGAGTTCTTTTATCATGAGGTTGGAGAAATGATATTAGATTTTGTCACTGAGATGAGAGATATACCGGTTTCGGCCTTGTTGGGCCTCATCAGTATCCCGCACATTTCAGGACAAAATCTTCATAAAAAACTTCAGAATTTATTAGCAATTGGTTGTGAAGTAATGAGTAAAATATTACAAAGTACTAAGGTGGTGACATCCAATTGCGTCAAAATGAAGTTTCACATCTCCAATCAAATGCAAAAAAAGAAATCTGTACTTCCTCTTTCACTGAATGAGTTTAGCAGTGGCTCTATTCAGGGCCCGCTTGCTAGTTTCTCAAAGTGATGGAAACGCCCAATTCTTCTTGTGACTGTGAAGCCTGATGTTTTTAAGAAAAAGAAAATTCTTTGCCTTTGCGAAGGCACATCGAGAACATTTTTGAAACATAGATGAATTCAAAATAGTAATCATCGAAATGAATACCATTTTCAATTCCCAGGCTCAGAGTTCTTTTATCATGAGGTTGGAGAAATGATATTAGATTTTGTCACTGAGATGAGAGATATACCGGTTTCGGCCTTGTTGGGCCTCATCAGTATCCCGCACATTTCAGGACAAAATCTTCATAAAAAACTTCAGAATTTATTAGCAAGTGGTTGTGAAGTAATGAGTAAAATATTACAAAGTACTAAGGTGGTGACATCCAATTGCGTCAAAATGAAGTTTCACATCTCCAATCAAATGCAAAAAAAGAAAACTGTACTTCCTCTTTCAGATTTCTTTTTTTGCATTTGATTGGAGATGTGAAACTTCATTTTGACGCAATTGGATGTCACCACCTTAGTACTTTGTAATATTTTACTCATTACTTCACAACCAATTGCTAATAAATTCTGAAGTTTTTTATGAAGATTTTGTCCTGAAATGTGCGGGATACTGATGAGGCCCAACAAGGCCGAAACCGGTATATCTCTCATCTCAGTGACAAAATCTAATATCATTTCTCCAACCTCATGATAAAAGAACTCTGAGCCTGGGAATTGAAAATGGTATTCATTTCGATGATTACTATTTTGAATTCATCTATGTTTCAAAAATGTTCTCGATGTGCCTTCGCAAAGGCAAAGAATTTTCTTTTTCTTAAAAACATCAGGCTTCACAGTCACAAGAAGAATTGGGCGTTTCCATCACTTTGAGAAACTAGCAAGCGGGCCCTGAATAGAGCCACTGCTAAACTCATTCAGTGAAAGAGGAAGTACAGATTTCTTTTTTTGCATTTGATTGGAGATGTGAAACTTCATTTTGACGCAATTGGATGTCACCACCTTAGTACTTTGTAATATTTTACTCATTACTTCACAACCAATTGCTAATAAATTCTGAAGTTTTTTATGAAGATTTTGTCCTGAAATGTGCGGGATACTGATGAGGCCCAACAAGGCCGAAACCGGTATATCTCTCATCTCAGTGACAAAATCTAATATCATTTCTCCAACCTCATGATAAAAGAACTCTGAGCCTGGGAATTGAAAATGGTATTCATTTCGATGATTACTATTTTGAATTCATCTATGTTTCAAAAATGTTCTCGATGTGCCTTCGCAAAGGCAAAGAATTTTCTTTTTCTTAGTAGCCAAAATCCTGAAGATATATTATAAAATAATATATTATTATTATTTTATATGTTATACGAAGAAAGTGTTTTATTTTGACTTACCTACATTGGTCGATTAGGTGAAAAATTTTACTTATGAGGGTTGTTGTACATGATGTCGCACATTATCAGAATTGCCTCATTTTTGCTTATATTAGTCGAAACATTTTCATAAATTTCTGAACCGACAATTCAGAAATTTATTCAGGAAGAAAATCCACACCTATGTTTTGCATCTCGGTATCGTCAATGAACTGACGAAATCAAATTCATTCATTCCAATTTGAATTCGAGTAGTAAATATTCTCATAAACATAACGCAAAATGCCAAAAACATAACCTAAGAGGGACTAGAGGGAGTGTTTCCTAGTTTGTTCTATCACAAATACTAAGAGATGCACGAACTACTCCCCGGCGTTCCCCGGGATGCTGCGTTCTATTGTCATTATTTTCAAGAATACGGTTTTCGTCTCTAGTCGGTAGACACGCCTACTTTCTCTCTCCTGTTCTACTCCCTCGTTTTCAAGAATCGAGCCCCAGGAGATATTGGCAGTTGAGTGAAAAGGATCTTTTTGCATTAATATTAGATATCTCAAAGACAAATGATCACATCTGAGGGTGGTAAAAAGAAAATTAGAGCTGAATAAATAGGCTTTGTGATCTTTGCATCGTTCTAGCTGGAAAAAAAAAATATGTGATCATAAAGTAGGAATGAAAATTTGAAAAATTCTGAAATAAATGAAGAAGCTAGAGTCTTCGATCGTCAAAATAATTCTTTATTTCACATACGACCATTTTTATTGAGATTTTGAAAATCACCAAAAAATTTTGAAAATTACATTGTTCCTGTAATTGTTGCGCGAAGAGTAGGTCACAAGTGGTCAGGCAGGAGAAATTAAACTGTCATATACAGTGTGAGGAGGCCGTTGGTTAGAATATTTCGAAGAAAAATCCGAGATAAATAAATGAAATTTTATAGCTGAGTATTGCTAGGAGTGATGCATTCTTGGAAAAAATTTCGTATTCGTTCGACTATACCAGTGTTACCGTGAATGATACCACCTTTGCTTTTTCAAATTGATTTTATTGATCAAAAAATAAGACCTTGAATTCTACATTGGTTTCCCCTAAGTATGATTTCTCGTGTTTTCTGTCTTTAAGTTGAGTTAATTTTGATTTAATCCCAGTACAAACAATGGGAAAACTAATTTCATAATTTTTCATTTATTTCAAGTTTTTCAGTAGTTACAAAACAGGACATGGAAGACTTTTCTCAGACTGGTTTGACTGAAAAAGAGATCAGATTATTAAGGAAGTCTCATCAGGAACTTTCGAAAGACCCAGCGAGCATGCGAAAGGTATTTCTTGAGTAAGTATTTCGATATTGTTTTTCATGCAGAACTTATTTTCATGCCAAAATATTAAGAATACGTTGATTCCACTCTTTGAGATATATTTCTCACTGTATGATTCGTTTACAGATATTTCAGGCAATATCCCCAAAATCAAAATTTATTCTCGTTCAGAAAAGTATCTCTAGAAGAATTGCCAGAGAATACAGATTTCAAAGTACAATGTGCTCTCGTGACAGCATACATGACTGCCTGCATAGAGAATCTGGAGGATTACAATGTCGTGGAGCGCATCTTAACTAATTTAGGGAGGACTCATAAGAAGTACAAAATACCAGCAGAATCATTTTGGGTTTGTAACATTTATTCTGAATTTTTGTTTCGTTGAAATGCATTTTTTAGTTCATTCAACATACAGGGTGAGTCCTTGACATGCACATATACCATTTTTTCTGATTCACCCACTGAAATTGAGTTTCGCGAAACTTCAGTTGTGATAAGGAAATCTTATGAAAATTCGAAGAATTTCAGTGGTTTCAATCAGTTTCACAGCGCTTGATCGAGCAATGACACTTAAAGCCATTTTACCTGTAGGAATTAGCTATGTCATCCCTGAAAACATGCCACTTAAGTTCTTCCAAACATGAGATCTACCGTTTAAACCTTCGGAAATATGTATGTATGTATGTATTTTCATGCATTCTGGGTTTCTGTGAAACCCCTCATAAGCTACTTGAAGCTTGTGCCAGTTAGAATCATGGGTGTGTTCTGTGTAGGCTTTGTTACTGTGTATCGACGCCACCTTAGGCGCAGCACTGTTAATTGTTTACCCAACAGTGAATGGTTCGGCGAGTTATCCATACCAGAAAATTTCTTCCCTGGCGGAGACTCGAACCCCGACTTGCCGTGTCGGAGTCCAGGGCCATATCCATTAGGCTACACGCACATTAAATATGATAGAAATGTAATAGAAATTCCGTGAATCTTCTGAACAGAGTTCCTTTCAGACCAAGTTTGCCGGGTCGTCCACTGGAAGGGTATTCAAGCTGCTTCGCGATCACTCAAAACGAGCGCTTGTAGCTGCTACAACACAAACGGCAATGAGCTGCAGGGTTCGTCCACTGGCAGCGGCGACGGTTGGGACTTCTCGCGTTTGATTCAGTTATATGACCGATTGCCCGATACAAAGGCCATAGTGTGTCTTAGAAAACGACCACGTTCGTATTCTGTCAGCATTGAGTGCAATATGCGATAAATCCGGAGGACTTGTACATTCTATAGTCAAGTTATTCAGAGAGAAGTCTACGAAAACACAGAGGTCCTGACGTTATTGAATGCACCCAATTTTCAGAGTCAGAAAATCGTTTGGAGAATTCAAACATCTCCACAATATTTGAAAAAATATCCTGAGCGATTTTTCAATTACTATGAGAAGAAGCGAAAAACATTTCTAAATATCTTTAAGAAACGATGAAATTTCATAGAGACAACACTTCGAACTCTCAAGCTTTGTAACGTTTTGGAGTTTACGTCAGACTCCCGCTACAGACAATTTTTCAACATGAGTTTTACGGAATTTCAAAAATTTTTGATTTCTCAATTGACATTTGTCATGTGGTTGACTCACCCTCTCTAAATTCTTTCAAGAATAGATACGATGAATGGAGATGTGCTGGATTCGCTTGATCTTATACGTACCTGATTTGATGTTTTTATAGTTCATTTTATGAGTTTATTGCTTATATCTTGAACTCTATCGCTTTGTAATAATAATAATACATCATGATGACCACAGGTTAATATTAATTACCATGATGGTGACATGGCTACTTCATTGATTTCAAAATTACCTGAAAACAGTTCCATTTTGAACAAATCATTTCAAATACGATCCACACCCACCAAACAATTGAACAGATTAATAGTTTCACCCAACGATATCCAAGCCGACTAGTTCATTATTCTTTTATAACTGTCAGGTTCCATCATTATCATTATTTCAATCCATCATGTGATAGCCGGTATTGGAAGTCACATGATCGCGATCTGCCAACATCTCTATTTTTTAGGTTATTCTAATTTTCGAATTTTGAGGTTTTAATGTTTCTCCTGTAAAGGTTCCTCCACAAATACAGGGAATATTGTGAATACATTTTCCTTTCTTCGTTTCTTATTCAAGGTTAAGTTTTTATAAGTACAGATCTTGAATCATTTCGTATTTTGGAAACGGTTTTCATATTGAATTTCGAACTAATTTTTTTTATTTTTTTTTCTGAAAGTTCATTAACATGAGGAATCAAATTTAATAAAATTGTTCATTCTCGATGGTTTCTTGTTGGTCCCTGTTTATCTTCATACAATTCTCGGAATATGTCGTAGTTTTCGGTCCTGAAAAATATTCTGTTTTCTTGTGTTATAACATGTTTGGTTTATCTATGGGAGATGATTGCCTTTCATTGGGGTCCCGTAGCGGTCTTCAAACATCTGAAGTGCCGAAAAATCATCACCTGGAAGGTCGTATCCGGTTTGGAAAACCCTCACGACCTGAGAGCAAGAATTTATGGATTTTGAATAAGAATATCGAAGGAATTTCGAAAGACAAGTGTGATTACGTCTCCAAATTAGCTGATGAACATGATATCGAAGTGATTCTTCTGCAAGAAACCCACACGGTAACAGAAAAAAATCCTTGTGAAAGAGGACAGTTGAAAGGTTATGTATTAATTGATTTTTCACAAGTTTAGCTTGTTATGTTAAAAAATTATCAGTTCGTAATTCTCAACAGATTCGGAAAGGGGAAATTGATGGAGTTTTTTTCATTTCTTTCAAATTTTGTGACATTTCTGTCATAAATATTTATAAACCTCCGAACATTATTTGGCCAAGAAATCTGAATGTTGATGTAGCAAATGCATTTCTAAAATACATTTGATTTATTCTGAATAATCGGTTTCTTTTCTGCTTTTTCTTTTTCCATTTCAGATTAAGAATTGCGAGTCCTTTTGGGAAGAATCTGTTTATCCGAGCCCATCGACGAATAACATGAAGATGATCACACTCATGTCTTCCAAGATTTTCCTGATATTTAACATTTTATGTTATTTTTTTACGGGGAGACAGGTTTTTTCGGCTGAGGTTTTTTCCCCTAGCTGTATAGTATCGTATAATACTAGTGATGATAGTATCGTATGATTCAATAGTATCATACGACGAATGTTATGATATATATATATAGAATTAGAAAAGTGATTAATAATGAGGGATTTATAAAATACATCAAAAAAATCTAATGGACATAACCCTCAAGGATGAAAAATAACCATAGACACGTGTTTCGGGCTTTAAGCCCTCATCAGTACGGTGAAAAGATGGTAAATCAAAACGCATTACGGATTCAACACAAGGAAGCCAGCCGCACATTTGCGATTTCGGTTGGAAGACCCTGCATTCCAGGGCAACATCCAACGTCACCACGGAGGCAGCCTTTGCCACCTGGGTGACATCCGAGTCCAGGAATATAATTAATATATATATATATATATATATATATTTATATATATATATATATATATATATATATATATATATATATATATATATATATATATATATATATATATATATATTTATATACTTCGATCCTTCCGCTCGTCATCACAACCAATGGACTTGTTGAAATGCACTTGACCCAACACACTGCGCAGCTCGGACTTGATGAGAACCTATATATATATATAATTTGAAATGGGTTTTCGAATGCAATTTGTTGGATATTGACTATCCTCAGGAATATTTTTAATGAAATTAATTTCATGATTTCTTATTTCATTTGTAGATGAAATTAAATGAGCCCCACCGTGAGGTTTTTCATAATATCTGACCGATTAGAATATAAATTGAGAAATCGATTTTTGTGTCTTTTTTCTGAACACACTTGATTCTTCTTTGCCATGTTTTCAAATCACGAAAATATCATCGACATAACGTCACCAAGACTTTAGGCATTGCACCACAGACTTTTCATCACACAGAATTCGATATCAAGATTTCCTTGAATTTCCTTCATATAATAGATAAGCGTGTTTAGAAAAAAGACACATACCAATCGATATCAAATGACTGTTAAAATAGGTATTATGGAAACACTTAATGATAGGGATTATATAATTTCATCTACAACTGAAGAAAGAGAGAAAGAAATAATGAAATTAATCTCATTGAAGATATTCTTGAGGATGATGCATATCCAGCGAATTCCATACAAATTTATCTACGCGGAAAAGATTTTAATACGTAAATGTAGTAAGAATCAGGCATAATTTTTTCGTCATTGGTGAATGCAAAGGAATATAGTTGAAAATGATAGCAGTACAAAATATATCTAGATATGAATTAAGTACAAAAAAATGGGAAAACGTTGGGGAAAGTCAAAAATCATAGCCTGCAAATAATATTCGATTTCTCAGAGTCACTAGTCAAATTTCCTTCTATGAACAAAGGTCCAATAATGTCATGGCAAATTGCACCCAACTACACATGTTTCAGGATGTTGAGAACCAGCGTAGAACGTAGAATTCTCGATGAAAATTTGTAATCCTCATTGGATCTCTCCTGTATCAGGTACTTCAGAAAACTGCGCTCGTTGCTTGAAATCGTCTGGGTGAAACTTATTTTTTCTGAGAAGATTTCCAACTGACTACTTAGTCACATCGAATTAATCGGATAGTTGTCGTAAAGATTGTTTCGAATTCTCTTTTATGGACAGCAATATATTGAAGGCCTCATCGCCACATGTCGTGGTTGAAGGACTAACCGATTTTGGCGAATTTTCAGTTTGTTCGACATGTGCAACCACCCGACAAGCACTAGCTTTACTTAAAGCAGTGTTTTGATGAAGTCCTTCAGAAATTTGGCACACTTGTTCATAAGTCTGCTTGGGATGTCCCAGAAATCTCAAAATGTTGTATTCGCTGCTTTTCGATCAATTGATTCATATCGAATGTAAAATTCTCGAGGCATCGAAAGGCTTCATGAAATTTCTATTCCAAAAGAGTCTCATATGATACAAAAGGCTCAACTCCGAAAAATTTCAAATGCAGATCACTTTTTTTATTGCGTGAATTTTCTAACGAAATAATTGCTCATCCAATCACTGTCAAATTGATACGGGCCACGGATCTCGTCGAAATATGAGAATACCGAGGGCTGCATCAACGCCCTGGGCCAAGGGTTTGAAAATTCACCAGTGGCGGCTCAGCCATCAGAGCACATGAGCACGTGAACCCAAAAACCAAACATTAAATTAAATTTCCATTTTTAAATAATCAATAAATTGCCATGCATAAGATCCTACTATTATTTTTCACCTAGTAGTATTTTTTAATGCATTTCCAGCTCTATCCTATATAATTGCGACGAATTCGTTGACAAATTTTTTGAGCGGGCAAAGGGCGGTGTACGCCGATTGAACTGAAAGAAGAGCACAATTTCGCTGTGCACCAACGCCAAACTAGAGAGACAATTGGAAGTTATACGTGTTTTTCGAAAAGTGTTGTGTGTCAAGAGTGCATTATGAATGCAACAAAGTTTACTGTGAAATATTTTGAACAAATATTTAAATCATTTATTATGAAAAAAAGTGAAAGTAAAAAACACTGGTATACCGAAACCTGAAATTAACTTAACCCAAAGTGATAAGGGTATATCCAGATACTTCAATCGAAAATTGAAAATGAAATTATACGACAAGAATGATTTGTGGATGTAGCACAACAAATCGTTCGTTTTGCTTTCCTTGCTTGTTAATTGGTCGCAGTCATGTCGAACCTGCATGGATAAGTATTGGAATATCTGATCTGGGTCATTTGACATAAAAAATTAAAAAACACGAAATTGCCCAGGCACACATCAATGCACAGTTAGAAATGAAATCGCCGGGAAAAGTGGTTATACGTCAACAGCTGGACAGTGCATATGGACGTTATATCCAACAACAAAATTAACAAGAAGAATCGGGATGTACTCTCGGAAATTATCGATTGCATCAAATTTTGTGGAGCTTTCGAACTGGCACTCCGAGAACACGATGAAAACGATCATTCTTCAAATCCGGGAGTTTTTAGGTGTTTGAAAAAATTTCAGTACGGAATTGGATGTGGCACTGAAAGATCATTTGCGGAATGTTTTCAAAGGAACCTCAAAAACGATTCAAAACGAATCATTAGATTGAATGTAACTCTTCGTCTTCTTTATTCGCGGTGTCTTTCTGGCAAAACCGAGCACTGGTGGCCCATTGCTCATCCGCCTGTAGAATAGCAGGCTCAGTCCCTTAGACACGTCAACAAATATGTCGCGAATCGGCAGGGAAGGGTTCCTCTCACCATGGAAATATTGGGTTTCCTAAGTGTGTTGTCCTTATCTCATTGAGGTGGCTGCAGTTGAACAGAATATGTTCAACGGTTTCATCTGTGCTCTCACACCAGCGGCACCTTGAGCAGTTAGTAAGTCCCATCCTATTAACATGTTTATTAAACAGATGGCCAGTTAATGCGCCAATCACCAGGCTTAGTTGTTTCTTCTCAAGGGCCAGGAACTTTTTCATCCCAGCTGCAGACGAAGACCTCTCAATGAGAAGCCTCGACTGCCTGAGACCCCTTCCCGTGCTCCATGCAGAGGAAAATTCACTGTCTAGTCATCTCTTAAAGAAATTGCCAACAGTTGTACGGCAGATGGGAAGCTACGGCCCCAGACCAACAGAAGCTGATCGTACCCCCTTCTTTGCCAGTACATCTGCCTTCTCATTGAAGGGGATTACCGCGTGTGCAAGACACCAAATAACTTTCACAAAGTAGCAGAGCCTCCCTGCATTCTCCTACTAAGTTTGAATTGACTTTTCTCTCAGCGAAGGCTCTGCTGTGGAACCTTGTCCTGAAAGGGTTGGCTAGGGTTGGGTACGCTGCTGTGGGCTATGCTGATGACCTTGTCCTGCTGATCAATAGGAAAGTAATCAGTGTCATTGTATGTTACTGGTGGCACAAGAAAATATAAGGAAAGAAATCTTACAAGCAGAATATGTTTCTGTTATGGCAGATGAAACTACAGATGTTCGTTATATTTTACAGATGGTTGTGGTATTCAGATACATTTTAACAGATAGTACACCTGTGGAAGATTTTTGGGGTTTAACTAATCGTACTGAGCATAATGCTGGCAGCCTGTCAGAATGTATCAAAATTGTTTTGAAACAGGGAATAAATGAAACGAATGAACTTATCTCACAATCTTACGATGTTGCTAGTGTAATGAGTGGATGTAATTCAGGTGTTCAAAATATTATTGAAAACTAGCTAACCCGGCAGACTTCGTACTGCCTCAATCGTTAAATAAAAAAGCTACTTCAATATTATAATAAACTATTATGGTATAATATTATGAAAGTGGACATAAAATTGTCCTGTACAATATGTGTTGCGCCAAACGATGTCGTCCAGAAACAGCTGTTATATTTTTGAATGTTGGCCAAGAAGTGTTTAGAATAATTTCCTTTCCCTGAAACTAAAGAGCATAATGCTTGAGGGATCTGGTGGTGGGACCAATTGTGGCTATTGGCCTGGCGAACTTTGTTTCGCCTTAGAGATGAATAAAGTTGTCCCAACTATTGTTTTTTTGTAGTCAGGAAATATATATTAGGTGGAATACAGAAAAATACAAAGTATAAAATATACAAAAAATTCAATTGCATTGAAAAAGGTATGTTCATTTTTATTCATACATTGAAAGAATTTACTTTATTCAAGAAGTAAAGAGTTAATTTTTTTTTCAATTCATTCAACGCTAGAATAAAAAGGGCAGATGGTCCATTGAGAATTGGCAGTTAGGTACTTCTGCGCAAAGACCTTAGAATTCCAAAGATTAAAACGTTCAGGCAATTCAAAATATACAGTAATTGTTTACTTGCTATCTAATGGCGATAATAGTAGAATCCAGATTTGTTCGAAACATTCCTTCACGAAATTTTACGTTATATTGGGAAGAAACATAGGTATAATAGCACATGGACTCAGATGCGTTAATATTATTAGAAAATGTAGTTCACCGAATTAATATCAAATGCAATACTTTCACAAAAACGCTATTAACCGTAGCGACATCTACTGTCGTTATTCGCAAGAAAGAAAATTATTTGCAATTCCATTTCATCAAATTTTTTCAGAGTTAAAATGTATATTTCATGTTGACCCCGCTGTAGAAGAATCCAACAAAAAATGATTCATAACAAACAGTTCATCCAATCTTGAGTTATAAATGCGTAACCAACAAAATGGCCAACTTAGTTTTATATATTAAGTTGATTGAAAATACGCCAACTATGTGCACTGTTACGCTCACCAATTGAACTTAATTTTATCTCAGGCTACAAGCCAAAATCAAGAAATAGGTGTATTTATCTCAAATCTCAATGATATAAAATTTTTTTCTCATTCTCCTCAACGGGTAGCAGTATGAGATGAGTTCGTTGGACAAAGTGTTCCTCGCACCTCTGCTACTCGATAGAATTTCAAAAGCAGAACTATAAGTACGATCTTTGAGGACTGCGAAAACCTGATAGAATGCATGGAAATGAGAAAAACAATTGCTAGACAAACTGTGACAATAAATCAGGCAACTGCTATTTGTCGGAGATCCTAAATTTGTGTTTTGGTTAACAGTATTCCACATGTTGTCACATTCTGATATTTTATAACAGCAATTACAATAAAATTGGACAGACCCTTAACGGATTCACTCAGCCATAATTTGCTTCGTACAGGCGTACAGTGGAAACAAAAATAAAGAAACACATTAAATACAGTGGAGTGTGAAAATTCCGATCTATTCATTTCAACTGGAACACGCCGTTCAAATGAAAATACATATCTTACCAGAAGGTATGTGATACTATCAAAATGCAAGTGAAAGAAAGATTTTCATTTACAAAGCATTTGAAAGCGGCACTGCTTTTTTGTGGGGACAAAAAAAAAACGGAATCAAAGATTATTTACAGAAGACCTGATTTTTGAAATCTTAGCGGTGCTCGCAATTTGCTGAAAGTCATCTTTGAGAATAGCCTTGAACAGATATTTTCTGCCACCTTCTCCCTTCTCCGAATACTTGTGACAACTACGACAGCTGAAGCAGAAATAAGTTTCTCAACATTGAAGAGAATTAAAACCTCTTTAAGAAGTTCGATGAATGAAGAAAGAGTTACTGGGATGCTATCTATAGGAAAAAAATTGAAAAATTAACCAAATTTTCATGATGCAGTCAGTAATCGATCAGTTTGCTACAAAGAAGGAGAGAAGAATGGATTTTATTTTCGGGCAGTGTACACACAGGGGAACAGTTATATAAATATATGGACTTTTTTCATTGAATAAAATCAATGGCTTTCTTTAAATTTGTGAACCTCTTGAGCCGCCACTGAAAGTCAATAAATAATCAGAGGCGCAAAGTGGGAGTTCGGGTTGATGATGATCAGTAAAAGAAAAATGGTTTGATTACAGTACCCTTCAATCAAAAATTGTGAATAATTTCCTAATTTTCTAATGAAAAAAGGGCTAAACGAATTCTACTTTTAGGCATATATCTGAATAGGTAATGAAATTATCTTTCGTTTGATGTCTACCTATGACAATTCATATATTTGTGTTTTTGACTTTTATCATTTTTATTGATGTACCTAGTGATATCACAATAACTATTGAAAAAAATATATATATTTCATTCTATTCTATTCCCATTAAAAAAAATTAAGTGATGAGAAATATCACTGTGCGAGAATATATACTGTGCGTGTAGCCTAGTGGATAGGGCTCTGGACTCCGACCCGGCAACCCGGCAAGTCGGGGTTCGAGTCTCCGCCAGGGAAGAAATTTTCTGGTATGGAGAACGCGCCGAACCATTCACTGTTGGGTAAACAATTAACAGTGCTGTGCCTAAGGTGGCGTCGGGACACAGTAACAAAGCCTACACAGAACACACCCATCATTCTAACTCGCACAAGCTTTAAGTAGCTTCTGAGGGGTTTCACTGAAACCTAGAATGCATGGAAATACATACATACATACATACATCAAATTCAAAAACGCATTCAATTAATTGCTTCTGAAATTAAAAATTGACGGATACCAGGATTTTCCTTGACAATTCTTTGTAAGAGAATTCCTGACGAGGCACGTTACTTTGTCACCTGTTCCTTCGAGCATTGCGGCTGTAGTCGTGGATTAGTTCTCGATATTTCGCCAGTTTGAGTTATATTTCAGGAGATGTGTCCGCTGAATTGAGCTGCATACTCAGGCAGCTCAATTGAGCTGTTCTCGTCGAGAACTTATTCACGACGACAGACGAAATGCTCTAAAGAATAGGTGATATTGAACAATGGCTGCGAAAGCCTCAACCAATTCATTACGTTACTTTTTTGCCACGCTCTACAGGTAAGTTTACCATCGATCAATTCTTCTCGAAACTAGAGCTACTCAGAAGACGGGAAAAATCCTGATAAAATTTCATTGAGGTTCAACAAGAACTTGAATGAATGCATGGGCTTAATTAAATGAGCTCTCAGCGAATCTTGAATAATAGTTTTCAGTACACACGTGATTTTCATTTTCAATGGGTTGGTAAGTTTAATTCAATTGAGAATGCAATGAGAGGTTTATTATACTACACAGTACATCATTTAAGTGGTTTGTTCAGAAATATGAACCTTAGAGGTTTTTTTAAAATTCATAAATCACTCTGAGTATTGAATTAACTGGATGCAGATTATTGATATTAGTTCACTTATATGATGTCAGTAAATATTCTGAACAAAGACAATAAAATATATCGTATTCAAATGGTACGACTAAATTTTTTAGGTTGAAGAATTCTGCCTATGGGTTCACTGATTGCAGTAGGCATTGCTATCATTATCATAGCCGGAATCGGAAAAACTTATCTGCCTTATTTCTCATTGAACATTGCATGAAAAATATTTTTTTAAACAACATCAATTTCATTCCCAACTAGTATTCTTTTCATGAAATATTTCTCATCAGGAATCTCGAGATGTTATTGTTCAAGGACTCTCAGAGTTGGTCGATGAAGAAACTCATAAAGCTCACTCCAAATACTGGGATTTCATTGTGAACACTATCATCAGAGGACTTGGAAAATAAAGAGAGATATCCAATGGAATGGAGAGTTGAAAATGTGTTTCATTATAATATGTTTTCATGTAGAACTAATCTCATTTTACAGGATACAAACTTGGTTTACGGACCTCTTTCAACAATAATTTTTCTGCAACTTGCTTGAGTTTCAAATGATGAATCAGATTTTGTTATTATAACATTGTATTTGAATTAAATATTATAAGTCAATTCGAACGTTGTACCTACCTATACTAAAAAATAGGATATTCACACGATAGTGCAGTCCTTTATACATCATAGTATGCGTCAAATCCGGTAATTGTGATTTTTTTCAGTCTTGTTAATGATGTTGGCCTTATGAAAAATCCAACTTTGTGACCTCAAAAGTTGAACGCAATTTTGTCATAAATACAGAAAACCTTAAAAAATAGTTTTCTTCAAATTTTGGCAATTATCAATCTGAAGCAGTGGTTTTCGATTAAACCTTATCCTAGTCAAGAAGACTAGATTTCCTACAAGATGATGCCAGAATTATCTCAGTAGGCCCAGTAGTTTTTAATACACAGTATTCCAAAATTTTAGAACTTTTTAGAATATTGTAATTTCCAAAAATCTTTTCGGTTTTACATTATCTATACTATTGAAGCCCTATACTTAAACTGTACTCATGTTAAAAAAAAAATAAAATGAGGAGAGCGAAAGATGATGCTTAGCTGAGCAACGAATAGTGACATAAAAAAGATGCATACACTAAAAGTTAATGATTTCATTTTTTTGGAAAGTGAGAAACATTCATGACTAATTTTGCCTTCTTGGAAGATTCCGGTTGAGGTTTCTTTCAATCTGTATCGAAGCATTGGGATTCATTGGACTTCTTGTGCCCAGCGCTGTGCCAGAGCACTGTGCTTTGTGCTCGTGAATGCATCCGAAGCCATTTTGTGCTCCCGAGCACTTTGCCCCCAGGCCCTTTTGAAAAGCAGCGCTTAGTGCCCATTAATTGAAGCAGTTCATCAAAAAGTTTAGTGCTTGGTAATCCCCAAAGTGCTCCCAAGCACTTCTGCTGATTACTAGGCACCTTACCTTATCTTGTCGTAACACGAATATATGCTATCTCAAATTTTGTGGACATTTTTTGTAAATTATTAATACACTATGGTTCACAGCACAATAAAGTATTTGCAAAGCTCGAAACTTCTGACAGGAAAGTGATAGAATGGTCACAGCTCTTGCACATGCAGAAGAGTGATTCTTCATATGTGGCAGAAAAGTTAACAACTATATAACAATTTTTTCTAGCGAATTAACTATTAAAATAAGTGGTTCCAGATATTCGATTTGATTGCCTCTGAGAGGGGATAATAGACTTTGAAGTTCCTATCAACCTCACATTGGTATTTTTTCTGAGGTTTATACGTTTCTGAGAGCTTTTGTTTCAGATTCAATACTTACTTTCAACTGTTACAAGCTCAAACTGATCTTGTTTTATTTATTTTACAGTCATTTTCTTTTATTTACATGATTAGTACAGATGAAGTCATCATCAACTGATTTCAATCGTACTTTCGTTACTGCAAATAATACCGAGATTATCTGTTAATGAGTATTTTGTCCTGTCTATGAGGAAAATTCACAGTTGGTCATCTTGTCTTAGGAGCAATAAAATCATATGTCTGAGACCATTTGCTTGTGATTGTTTATATTTTACTCAACAGCTATCTTAGTAAATATTTGTCCTACAAAAACGTTTGAATGTGCAAATTTGTATCATAAATTTTATGGGCATTCAGAATTCAGTACTAGGAACTACATGAAGCATCATGAATAAATTAACCCCTAATGCCTGAAAACCAGCTCCCACTGTTGCGTGTTAAACTGAATTCTGCAAATTCCCAGATAATGTAACATACAAATAATTTTCAGGGGTACAGCTCTCGGCTTAGCTGCAGTGGTGAAGGGTGTAGGTTTAAACACAAAAAGTAAAAAAATTAGTTTGAGGGCGCCATGTGGTATTCAAAAATAGTAAAGCCCCTGAAAATTATGATTCCCACCACCAAAGTAAACGATCTGGATAAAATTAAAAGGAAAAAAACAAGGGAAATTCAGTTAGGTATATATTGATCAAACTCTGCTATTTGTTACTATGTTACAGTGCCTGCAGGGCTTTGATTTTATGATTCATGATTCATTTACAAAAAAAGAATACAAAAAAGCCTACTCTGATGACTTTTGTGTGGGTGAGGACTGGCAGCTCTGGGTGGTTGTCTCCGTTCAGGGAAAAAAACGTTGTCTTTCATATGACGTGGGCACCACTCCTATATTGACGACTAAAGTAGATGATGCAGTCGAAATAAAAATGGAAATAGGAAGAAGCCTTTAAAATCATCAAAAATTTCAGTTGAAATATTGATATTTTCTTCTTTCATTTACCTTGGATGGTAAGATTTAAATTCAAAATTCGTCTCTTTTTATTTCTACTCCCATACGTTCAAAATATGAATGATATTTCCACCGTATGTTCGCCTCATCTGTGTTTTTTCTTCAAAATAATTCCCGTGTATTGTAGTGAATCTAACTATAGAAAATAATGCACACTTGCCAAAATGTTGTAACAAATATCCCCCCCACCTAGAGAAAGAGTTAAGGAACCAACTGGAAATCTGCGCCTGGTTTAAGGTCATTGACGTGCCATACTCCAATCGAATTTCAAAAATTATTTTCTACTTCATATGTACAAGAACTAGTTTTTTTTCTCTAAAAGGCCCGACATATTTCGAACTTAACTTATGAAAGAAAAATTTTACTTCATTAGAAGTTGTGCCACATTTCATCACCAACGTTATAATTTATTGGTCGTCTTCTGAAATTATACTTTTTGCTAGCTTTGGCGTAGGCATTTTACGGTATTTTCTTGACTGTTGTATAGATCTTATAATCTTATCAAGAACCACACTGGATCAACCACTAGCCGGTCAACGCTTATGTTCCTTTCTTTCAATTCGAGTTCTTTATGTTGATCACCCGAAATAATAGGATCTCTACCAAACAACAAAAAATATGGAGTAAATCCCGTAATCTCATGTACTAAGGTGCGAATAGCACAACTCACTGACGGTAAGTAAACGTCCCATTTTGGATGGTTATCTTGTATACCTATAGCAGGACAACATAGTTTTCCAAACACGGTTATATCTTTCCGTAGGGTTGGTTTGAGGATGGTATAGGGCGTTGAAGAAAATTTTGCTTCTATATTTCTTACACAAATCAGTAAATTTTGTACTTCTGAACTGAGGTCCGTTATCGGTAATTAAATATTGAGGTACTCCGAACAATGAGAATCAGTGGCGTAGCTAGGTGGAAGGGTCCCTGCTCCTAAATAAATCGTTTATTTATGTACATATAAGTATATGAAATATAATGTATATGTATAAATAAATATATTTATATGTATAAAAATTACATATTGAAAATAATTCATTTAGGTAGATCCTTCATGGCCTATGAAAATATGTATAAAAATTTATCAGTTTTGTTCACATTCGCAATCTTCTTCTAGATTTATTTTTCGCGAAAGTATCAATGACTTCACTCAAGTCTAAACTAGATGCAGATTCATGTTCGATTGATATGAGTGATAAATGTCGCAGTCGATCTTGACCCATGGTATTCCTGTAATAATTCTTTATTATTTTCAATTTGCTAAATGATCTTTCAGCTTCTGCAGAGGTGACAGGGATTGTATGGAAGAGTAATATTGCTGTGAATACTTCTGAAAGATCGCTTTCCATCATTCCGTATTTCCTCATCACTTTCATACAGAATTCGTGAATTATTGTCTATTCCTTATTCTATTCAGGTAGAAATAGGTTGTAAATATTGAGAAATTGAATAGGAACGTTGGAGCCTATTATATCACAATATTTATTCCGAAATTGGTCACAACATTGAAGTATCGTATTTTCATCTGCATTTAGTAGGAATGATGGTGAAAGAAAATTGAATATTTTATTGATTGCGTCCATACCATCGGAACGTGCATTTAATTGCGAAATGACTGTATCTAGCACTCTGTTAAAAATATTTATTTTAACCATTTCTTCTCTACTTCTAAATCGGTGATCAGAAGCTAATTCATCAAAATGTTTTCCGACTTTTTTTCGAAATGGGGATCTATACCATACAGGGTGTCCGGGGAATAACTGTAAATACTCTCCCCACAAATAGAGTTGGACTAGGTGATTACTGATTGACTATAAAAAATTAATTTCTGGATTTCAATAGAAAGCTACAGGGTGATTTTCCAATTTCATGGAAATACTTAGACCATCATAAAATCCAACCTTATTGACGGATATTATTAAAACTTGGGAGGTTATTGGCACATGCTAAGGTCGAATCAGAAAGATATCAATTATTTCATTATTCCAGGGCCGGACTCATTAACCTTCATTTGAAATGTTCAGGCTGAAACAAACACTTTGTATTTCGAATAACAAATAATTGATTCGCTTTTAAGAAAGGAGCTAAATTGTGCTTAATTTTGTGATATCGCTTAAAGTTGTCACATCAACAATTATTTTTTTATGAATTTTTGAATTTGGACAAAGTTCGAAAAATTGAATTTATTTACCTGAACACGACTTGGTCATCTTGTGGAGGTCGAAAATTTTCTTGAAAGAGTAACTGAACTGAAGACTATAATAATTTGTTGATATACTGGGTGGCCACCCCAGACGCGGATCTCATTGCGATGGAGTAAATGAAGGTATATTTCGAAAAAAAAATTGGTGAAGTGTAAAGGGTACATATAAGCATATTTCAAAATTATTCGTATGTATACCGGGTGTTCGACAACAAAGATATAGACCAAAGTGACACTTGTTCCAATGTAAAAAACTTCTAACTGAATTAGTAAATCCAAATTTCAACCCGCTAGAATATTTTTTGTGGGGAAAATTGAAGGATATGGTATATTCTGAAGAAATCCAGTCAAGCGAACAGCTGATGAACAGATTTATCAACGATAATTTAAGAAATAATGGCGATATAATTCTCAAGCCTGTATCCAATTTGAACATTCGGCAAGAGAAGTGTATACGAGCTAATGGTTTTCATTTCGAACCACTTCTGAAATAACGTTTACTCAGCAATTCATTCGTTCCTATTTCCATTTTTATCAGGTACTTCTTACTATATTTTAGTTTCTTTCATTTGTTATTGTTTCGTTATGGATTGTGCTCATTAAAGCTCTGAACTTTTTTGAAAATGTTCTACTAATACTGTCGCATTTTATATTCAAACATGAGATTTTCAGTTCTGTTCATGGTGAAAAATTCAATTTTTCGAACTTAATCGAAATTCAAAAATTCATAAAAAAATAATTGCTGATGTGACAACTTTAAGCGATATCACAAATTGAAGCATAATTTAGCTTCTTTCTAAAAAGCGAATCAAATATTTGTGATTCGAAATACAAAGTGTTTGTTTCAGCCTGAACATTCCAAATGAAGGTTAATGAGTCCGGCCCTGGAATAATGAAATAATTGATATCTTTCTGACTCGACCTTAGCATGTGCCAATAACCTCCCAAGTTTCAATAATATCCTTCAATAAGTTTGAATTTTATGATGGTCTAAGTATTTCCATGAAGTCGGAAAATCACCCTGTAGCTTTTTAGGGAAATCCAGAAATTAATTTTTTATAGTCAATCAGTAATCACCTAGTCCAACTCTATCTCTGGTAAGAGTATGTACAGTTATTCCCCGGACACCCTGTATACTATTGCAGTTTCACTAGCCTTGCCTTTGAAATACTCGAAGTCATTCCTATAAGTTCGCATCTTTGAATACGTCTTTTCTAAAGCTCTACATGCTTCGTCTAAAATGATATCGTGTTTTTGTAAATTTTTAGATGCACAATTGATATCATTCAGTATGCGGTGCATAAAATCGCAAACGAAAATGAATTCATTTTTTTTAATAATTTCTGCTTGACTTCGCTCATCCCTATTAGCATTCTTGAGAATTATTTCTTATAATGCACGAATGATATCAGAAAAACGAAGTTTAATTGCCGGAATTGTATAGACCCTACTGGACCATGTGGTCGGATTTAGTTTTTTCAGAGTGGTGTCCGATTCGCCAGTGAATTTTGATAGTAAATCCCATCGTTTGATACTGTTTCCAAAAAAATTATACAAATCTTGTAACGTTGAAAAAAATTCTGTACTTCGATACAACTGCTTGCAGCATCATTAATAACCAAATTCAAATTATGAGTGGCGCAATGTACATACTCCGCCTGAGGCAGAATATTCTTAATCAGTTTCTTTACACCGTTATACACTCCGCTCATCACACTAGCCCCATCATAACCTTGACCCACACATTTTTTCAGATCAATATTTTTATCGATAAGAAATCTGCCGCGTCATGTTTTATTGCTAGAAACACTTCTCTCACTTCTATAACCGATTTCAAGCGAATAACCAGTAATGACCGCGGTTATCTACGGTCCTGCCTGCGGTTATCTACGGTTATAGCCTTCAGGGATATTCCTTGTAAAATGATTATAACCTACAATGACCGAAGTCGCTTGAATGCAGTTGGTCCTAGTTGGTAATTACCAATGAGGACCAGGTTATTCGCTTGAAATCGGTTTATATCAAGTGGGTGTCCATTTTGTGATCTAGTTATTACAGCATAACTCACAACAATGCTTAGCTGGTCTACCTTCGATATGTCCTGTGTCGTATCTAATATGATGGCAAAAAACGGGGATGCTCTAATTTGTTCCTGCAGATGATTTTCAAGTGTGCTTCCCAAGCATTCATTTCATTTTGAATTGTTGGACTCAGATATCTGATAGATCCTGGAAAAAAATGAATAATCATCGAATATTCTATAACATGGTTAACCGAATAAAATAAAAAGTTTAAAGGAAATAGAAACAAATAAAAATAATACCTTTGGGCATATCCAAAACTTCCTGCAATATATGATCATATCGGGCGAGAAGTTGTACAATGGCCAGGAAATTGCCATGGTAGCCTTCCTTACTTAAGTCTTCTACATGTCCTCTCAGAACCAGAGAATTCTTCGCTAGGGTAAGTATGACATCAAATAATCTTCGAAGAACCAATTTCCAAAATGACTGTTTTTTACGAATTTCATCTTCGAGTTCCTTGTCAACATTACCATTTTTTCCCATAGTTCATAAATAGCACATGCTTCCACATGCCCACTCGAGAAACTATGTTGCTTTATTCTTGTGGATAAATGTCCCCAATCCCGAAGGCCTGTGCACCATAAATTTTTCCTCTGGGAAGCAAATAACCAGCAAGATTGACAGTAAGCAGCATCTAGAATTTGGGAATAATAGAGCCAAAACCGTCGAACCGATCCATATTTTGTTGTCGTGAAATAGTACGATTCCGAAAAACTCCTGTTGTTCTGGTGGGAGTTTTTCGGAAAAGGACCGTCAGGCTGTAGAGGTCCCATATCAAAAAATGTTTGTCATCCGAACTCTATTTTTTTTTTTGGAAGTTCCCCAAGTCGTTCGCATTTACAGAAAATGAAGTACAAAACACATCCGCTTTCACCTGTGCGTTGCAGATATCGTCATTGGCGGTGGCGGAGGTATTTTTTACTGCAGAACTTACGGCATCTTCTTCGGCAGGCGCCGCAGGCACTACACTATTCATATCATTATGCCCAATACATCCCTCCCAGCATGCCTATCAGCAGGGAAAATCTGTAGATTCTGCTCTACATTCGGTTGTCACCTGTATTGAGGGCGGTCTACATCATAAAGAATGGACACTAGGTGTATTTCTAGCATAGAGATAGTATAAGGGGAGATGCGATTTCGTGACTAAAACGGGACCAGGTCCGCCACATTGGTACGACACATTTGTCAAGCGTTCGTTAACCTTGATGTTTCGTGTTCGGTTGTGAGTTTTGTGAAAATTATTTATATTTGAAGGACAATCTTCGTTGAACCAATTGAACAAAATGGTTTCTTGTGCTGTGCGAAGTTGCTGTAACCGGGATGGCGTGGATAAGAAGAAATCATTAGGAATTACATTTCATAGGTTAATACCAACAATGTACAGGGTCGGTTTAAGTAGATTTGAAGTCTGATACTAGAGATTCCTTTATATATTCATTTAAAGAATTGAAGAATAAAAAGGGTCTTCAATACCCTTCAGAGAATGTCATCAAAATTTGCTTAAAGACCGAAAAAATCATGAAGCGAGAAATCATTATAGCTGGTAAAAACTGTGTTTCAATTACAACTTTTAATAATAGGATATTTAATGAATTTTTTTCATTGAACATCTTCTCATTTTTAATTGATCACAATTTTGATCAGTGTTTTTTGGATAATCATCGATTATTATTGATCACCTAGTTAGGAAAAATAGATGGATTATGGTATACAAGGTATATATCACCTAAAACGCTTTCACAATTCTTGCAACTCCGATTTATCATCATCTTCGAGTTAATAACTTTTACATCTGAGGCAGACATACTCACACAGCCGTTTCCGAACTTATGACAACATACAGTTCATGTAAGCACCAAGTGGTTTTCATAGTGCTTCCCGCAGCAATAACATTGAGTAGAAGTCATGACTAATTTTCCTCATTTCAAGTACAGGTCATTAATTAATATTAAATAATAGACGATTACTGGCCAGTTTCAGAGGTCTTTTTAACGGTAGTTTATCTATTCGATAACTTTGACGGATGGATAACTGCATATTTCTTTATCTGAATATCCCTCTTAAAGTTGTCCATTCGATAAACTCAGTTTATCCACTCCTATTGAATAATGTATTCATTATTCAACTGCATTTGAGCAATTAATAGTATCTATGAACAAACTGCGGGAGTTATAATAACTCCCGCCTATATATCCCTGTGAATAATCAGAATAGACTCATAGAATTATTTGACAACCGAATCTCAAGCTACTTTTGTGCTTCTGTACGAGGCGGTTGACATAGAGGGAACATCTCATTATTGTTATCGATGGGAGTAATGTCACTTGAATAATTCTGACGTTTCAAATTTAGTTGACACCAAACAACTATTGTGAATGTTTTTCTGAATAAGACCTCCGATAGTGAGGATGAAATATTATGTAGGTACACTTCCAGAAATAAGACAAGCAGCTAGTGCTACAGTAGGTACAGAATTTATTGCCCGCGGGAAATCCCAAAACAAATAAATATAAAGGTGTATCAAAAATTTTCAAGAATGATGTGTGATAGTAAGAATGTATATTATTATAGTTGTGGATAAAGTATAGTATTCAACTTGCAGTAATGGTCATAACTCCCCTTCATCTGCGGGAGTTATGACTTGCATTACTGCTCTTTAAATAATATACTATTATTTTAACGGGACGATTTGGGCAGTTTATCTATTAACTAACTAGCGCATGGGCAAAGACGTAATGTTGGACTTCGAACCTCACTTTTCTTCCTGTAAACTTGTCAAGTTTGTCTTGAGATTACTCTCTTTTGCCTGTTTTGGTTTAGAAAAATGTATGTGAACATAATATATTGTTGTGGAGTGAAGGAATTTGTTGGAAGAATCATGATATAGTTTCAAGTTCCAGCGATCATCAGATGAGGCAATGCATCATGACCAATATTTCTACAACCAGATTCGTAGATCGAAATGTTTACAGATGATTAATTTGAAAATAGGTACGGGTTCGACAAGCAAAGAGTTCTATACCTTCGTAATGAATTGAAAACATATTAGATTCATTATCGCAGAGGAAATAAAACAGAACTTATATCAAGACAAAAATACAATAGTTGAAACAAAAAGCATTTGGTGTGTTATATATCACAGCTAGAGCAGTGCTTCGCGATATAGCTTCGCAAAATACAATATGTATTTAGGAACTTCAAGATAAAACTTCTGCAACCACGGATAATTAAATTCCTAGTTCGATGAAGGAAATTAATCTTCTGAGAATAACTGTTACCAAGTATCTTAGGTAAGTAATAGCTAGAACTCGATTAATTAGTAATAATAGCCTCCATTCAGTTCAAAATAATTACATATTATAGGATACAGTAAAAATTTCTTTAGATTAGAACAATGAATGAAGGAAAAAAAACCCAATTAAAACTACATACAATTAGTACACACAAATGCCAAAAGCCAAGAAAACGCGAGCCTTGTGTTTGGCTTTTTCTATTCCATCTTAAACAATTTTGTGCCAAAAACTTAAACAGTCACAGTACATTAATCCAATCCATCGCGGAAAAAGTGAAAAACAAAAGATATTCTCATCGAAAACATCTATGAAAGGAGGAACCTAATAAAAATCGCTCTAGAGTGCAGGGTTATTTTTCAGTTCGATAATGTCGGCTATGGATGATCGCGATTGTGAATTTATCCATTTTTTGATCTGATATTGAAACACTGCCAATTTTCTAGGACTTTTCATTTCGAGGGGAATCTGATTGAACATCCGAGCAGCTAAATAGGTGAAACTTCTTTGGTCAACCGTTCGCTTGGGTTTTGCAAATCGGAAACTATATGCAGTATCGTGTTATATATTCATGTTCAATCACATCCTCTCGAGTTTTAATACAAAACTGGTAGATCAATATTCTACAACAATATAGCTGCCTTAAATAAAACAACCTGCTCTCCATATAAAGCTGATCTGATGCCTAACATTGGTTGCATTCACCAAACGTAACAGTTGTGCAACTGTTGCGGAATCGTCCGGTGGCACATACGCTATAAACTCAACACGTTCTGGAGAAGCGGGCATTTTGGGGGAGCTTTCAATTTATGCTAGGTAGTGGTAGCGGAGCGGTAGCAAAATCTTCGTTCGGTAAATGCAACCATTAGTTTTAGAATTGGTTTCTGTAATATTTCCACTTTTTCAGCCATACATTTTCGACACCTCCCCATACTAAAATCCCTTAATTCTATATGGACTGAACTAGTGAAAAATATACTGTTCTAGAATACATATTTCTCTGAAGATTTTGAAAACAACTAAGAGGTATCGCAATTTTTTAGGAAACAATGCCATATATTTGTCCCATCGAAGGTGGCAATCGATCTCAACTCCCAAATATTTTATATGTTTGACCCTATTTATTATAATAGTCTTCCCACTCAAGGTGAAACTTAAATTATTGAATACTGGGAGGCAAGGACTACGTTTAGCAAAAGGCATAAAAAAGTTTCGTTAAAATTCAACGTAAGTAGTTTTGATCTTCAGAAATTTATTATCTGAAGGAAGTTTGTTGTGTCGGCAACACAAAATGCAGATTCTTGCAATGTGGGTTGCTGAAATATAAAATGTTCAATTGTTCCCAAAATACGCGTTCATATGTAATAACCGTTTTTTGCGCTGTACAAGAACAATTGTCTTGTGAACTTCTTCAAGTGCATCACGAAGTATCCCCGCATTGTTGTTAATTCCGCTAAGTGATATTCAAAAACTCGCTATATTCGCTAAATTTGATTAACCGGCTTTATTACAAATTTCGCATTTGTTAGAAAATACATTTCAAGTGTTAAAACTGATAGAGACAGAAACTTAGAATTAGGTGACTCCGATTGAAGTGAATGGTAATCGCCTTTTCAACCTTGAGGGATCCCTCCGGCAGGCCTGCTACTACAAGGAAGCCCCTAACATCATTGGCTTCAGGTAAGACATTTTATATTCAGTGCCTTACTAATCTGGAATCTGTATATCTGTAATTGTGTCCGCTTTCGCAACATCAAAAAAAAAATAGAGTCCAAACTTGCTCTACGTATTAATCTAATACGGAAAAACGCCAACATTATTTGGTCCTTCGGGCCTACAAAGGTCTTTGATTATTGGTTTGATTGCAGGTTTCATTCATAAGAATTCATAGGTTTTCGCTATCTTGTGGTTTTTCTCGCGGCCGGAGGGTTGTTTGAATTTTTTGTCATCTATTCATCAGAAAACCACTGGAAAACGCAAACTAAATCGCTTTGTGTTAGTTATAGATACTTTCTATACGCATTTAATTTCATAAATCTCCATTTAAATTAATTTTTTGGCATATTTTGCTAGTCCATTTTGGAGCTCTTGAAAATATTCAAGACGCAAGTACGCTAAGATCGCACTCCCGCAAATCAAATCCGAATCAGGAGACAGGTGACCGGATCACAGCCTCTGATTGGTACCTACGCATTTCGCGTCGACAAATCAATTTATTTTCACCGATCGAGGAATTTCACTAGTAAATACAGCTTATAAAATGATGGCTATCATATTGATGAGAAGAATAATCCCATACGCAGAGGAAATCATAGGCGATTACCAATGTGGTTTTCGCCCCGGAAGATCCACTATCGACCAGATTTTTATACTACGACAAATATTGGAGAAGAACTGGGAATACAATCGTGATGTGAACCAGGTTTTTGTCGATTTCAAACAGGCATATGACTCTGTGAGCAGGGAAGTGCTGTGGAGAGTCATGTTAGAGATGGGAGTCCCCAAAAAGTTGCTAAGCTTGGCACAGGTATGCGTGCAGAATTCAAGTGCGCAGGTTAGAATTGGCAATATTACTTCAGATGAATTCCAAATTGAAAACGGTCTTAGACAGGGAGACCCCCTTTCCCCGTTATTATTCAACTTCGCCTTGGAATATGCAGTTAGAAAAGTACAATCAAAACTATCAAACGGTTTCGCAACACAGGGTTCGAAGGTCCTACTGGCTTTTGCCGACGATGTGGACATAATCACACAATCCGTTAGAGACGCGAAAGAAGTTTTCACCCTGTTGGAAGAAGGAGCCAAGGAAGTAGGCCTCAGGATCAATGAAGACAAGACCAAATATATGGTAATCACCAAAAACCCAAGATCACGTATCGGTCAAAATGTTATTATAAATGACTACAATTTTGAAGTAGTAAAAGAATTTGAATATTTGGGAGCAGTCATAACAGCTGATAACAAGAATGAAAGAGACGTGGAATCGAGAATTATGGTCGGAAACAGGGCATATTATTCCTTGGCAACACTTTTAAAATCAAAATTAATTTCAAGAGAAGCGAAAATAAAAATCTACAGAACAATCATTCGTCCCGCAATAACTTATGGGAGTGAGACATGGATCCTGAATAAACGTGAGGCTGATAGATTGCTGGTACTGGAACGGAAGATCCTGAGGGCTATTTTTGGGCCTTGTAGAGACGAAATAACGGGAGAATGGAGAATAAGAAAGAATCAAGAACTACAGGCACTCTATGGGAACGAGAATATAGTGCGACATATCAAGTCCAATCGCCTAAGATGGGCAGGACATGTCATGAGGTCACAAGATGGAAGACTCCTCAATACAGCATTCTGGGAAAAGCCTGAGGGTAGAAGAACGGTTGGTCGTCCAAGAAAACGGTGGAAAGACGCAGTGACCAGTGATTTGCAGAGACTGGGAATAACACAATGGGAGCTAGCAGTACAAAATCGACTAGAGTGGAGAAGAATAGTAAATGCGGCCAAGACTCACCTTGAGTTGTAGAGCCATTGATGATGATGATGATGATGATCGTCGGGTGAACATAAGCCAACACATTTTCCTTCTGAAAAATACATCGTTGTTTTTTAAAGCATACCACACTTTTTCAGTTCCCACCGCTACTTGAAAATCGCTTGAATTACGCATTGACTATTAGAAATATTTTTCGCATAATTTAGATAATAATAATAATAATAATAATAATGAAGTTTATTGATCCTTTCTGACAAATCAATGTATAGGACAAGTCGTCAATATACCTACAAACTAAACAAGTAAATCACTTCGCAAGTATTCATCAACACTATAGAAGCATTTTTTCAACAAAATCTCTCTCACAGCTCTTTTGTACCTAAATCTACACAAAGACTCAACTGTACTAGTCAAGTGGTTATATAGTTTAAGTGCTTTATATGATGGAGAGCACTCGAATTTACTAGCTCTATGCTTCGGTAAAGAGAAAATATCTTTATTTCTGGTAGTATAAGAATAATAACTCGACAATGTTGTAAAGTTATTTACATTATCCTTAGCATATATAAGACATTTATAGATATACAAACAGGGAACGGTTAAAATATTATTAATTATGAATAATGGTTTACAAGAGGAGCGTGGCTCCTGATTAAATATCATGCGGAGGATTCTCTTTTGCGCGATGAAAATTCTACCAACATCCGATGACACTTCCCATAATAAAATATTATGAGCTATATAGCTATAAACCATGCTGTAATAGATTGTTAACAAACATTTCGTTGGAAAGGAATGTTTTACACGATTTATAGCTTAGAATGAAGTGTTTAACTTTTTACCCAGCATATCAATATGTTGGCACTACCTTAGATTATTATCTATAGTCCGTTTCAAAATGATTGGCATCTCGGGCGGCTGTGGAATCTCGAAAATATGTTGGTAATATCCCATCAGTAACTTTTGAGTTCTGGGATTTAGGTTGGTGTTGATTGAAAACACTAAGTTTTGACATTTCAGAGTTTGAATTAACCTCCTGAATATATTTTGAATTTATTTCTGTATGCTTATGTTCTTGATTAAATCGACAAATTAGTTTTGGATTTGAATATTTATCAAGTATTACCGAATTGAAAATGGCTAGAATTCATCAAGATACCCCTCGCCTCGGCTAACTACAAGGCAACGTGAAGTAGTTTATCGGCGGGACTGAGAGTTTTTCTCAACAATTCAGCAGGTATTTCTGCCAGTATTAATCGCGTTTTGCTAGTTATTATTCAGGTAACAATCATTTACTTCTTCGGGGTGTTTTCTGATAAATAAATGAGTCTCAAAATTTCAGTTTTCACCTAGACCTGTCTGATGAATTTTGGAGAAAAAAGAAGGGAAGACAAGTCATTACAATCAGGAGTGAGTAGTAGATGGAAACCTATTCCACATTATACCTTCAAAGAGACATTATACGACGTTATTTTTTCTAAAATCAAAAACAATGAATAAATCAGTTTGTACATCTTTTTTGAACTGTCTGAAGAGTAACTGAATTTTAATCAAAATCAACCTTTGGTATATTATTTAATGAATCATGAAATGGACAGTACATATCAATAAATACAAATAATAAGTGATCTATTTTATAGCATTTCACACTTCAAATGATTCACAAATTGTCAACAAATATTTTCTATTTGTTTCAACAACTTTGCTATGAAAGTGTAAAGTCAGGTCAGCTTTATACTTTTTGTTCCACAATACTCAGAAAAAAAAACACAGGGCGAGAACTTGGCTGAATTTTCGGTAGTAAACAAGAATGCAAAGATTGCCAATGGGTCTTCATAAAGAACGAACTTTTAGTTATCTTTGATGTAGTCTTAATTATTTAAAGAATGATATCTCTACATTGGAGTTCCTCGAAAACCTGTAAGATTTCATGTTGAAGCATTCCACGCTATTTTTATTATCAATCCTGAATTTCCAATTCTCATGCTTGATCTACAGCGAAATTGTATGGTTGTGTATAATTTAGTCATCATCTATCTCAGCTTGTTTCTCTTTTGCAATTGAAGCTAAGTTTGAATATTTTTCAATACAGCAATGATGAAAATAATATAATTTCACAAAAAATTCTTCAAATTTATTTGCCTTGAAAAATCAATCTATGATGAACACAGAAATTTTTAGTAACTTTTTGTAACTAGAAATTAAGCCCCGGCTGGAATTCCATGGCTTGCTCTGATGACAATCATTTTGAAACGGACTATATATAAATCCCTAGAAACTTTATACATTCTTTAGTCTCAATAATTGTGTTGGAATATGCTATGCTCAATGGACTCCAACCTATATTCTTGATTCCGAAGTAGATACAATCAGTTTTATGGATGTTAACTATAAGTGAATTCGCCTTACACCAGTCAGAAAAGTCACGTATAAGCGGATTTTTCTGTCTGATTGAGTCGACAGCATCGTTCATGCTCCTTGATTCTCGTATTGAATTCTCTCAACCCGGTATTTACAGGATACCTTGTGACTGCGGCAAAGTCTACATTGGTACAACGAAGAGAAGTATCAATACGAGAATCAAGGAGCATGAACGATGCTGTCGACTCAATCAGACAGAAAAATCCGCACTAGCGGAACATGCTCTGACAGATGGACACAATATTGTTTTCTCAAAGGCAGAAGCTATTTCAAACATCAAAAGTTTCTATCCTAGGATGAACATGGAAGCCATTGAGATATATAAACATAAGAACAATATGAACAGAAGGGAAGAAATTCCTTTAGTACATAGCGCATGGTTGCCGGTGTTGGAAAAGACTAAAATCAAGCCAATACGAAGTGGAAGCGATGGACCAATCAACATCGCGCGCGTAAACCCACTACCTTCTCCCGCCAATGATCAGGGTATAAGTGGGGCCAACGGATCGAATCCAGCATCACTTTCGGAAATTCAACGGTCGAGTTACAATCTAAGACCAAGAATCCTCTGAAGATGCCTACCGCAGTTGTGGGCGAAACGTCAGGTGAAATAATTCCTAATAGACCACGGCCAATAAGCCCGGAAGACTCTCTCATTTCCGTTATTCCTTGAAGGAATATCTTCACCTAATTTTTCGCTTTTCTTTTCATTACTCTTTATTACATCATGACAGATTCGCGTGGGAAAAAAGCTGAGCTAACAAGAGGCATTGCTATTGCTGAAATGGAAATCTTAAAGGCCTTGGCCATTGAAGCTCAATCAGATAAGACGAAACATACGCTTTTCAAGATCCGTTTCAGTGAAATCGATGATCCCAGGGAAGACTTTAATAAACAACATCAAAATGTTTTATCACAATTATTAGCTGACGAAAATTCAGATTTGGCAGTTGAGGAAGCAATAACATCTCAGTTTCAAAGATTACTTTCTTGTGAGAGCCACTTTTTCAGATCTTTTTGACTCGGAGGAAACAGGGTTGATTGTTAGTTTTGGAAAGCCAAGTCTGTTTCCTCAGACTCACTCGCCTAATATCAGACTCCCAGAAATCAAAATTGGAAAATTCAATGGTGATTTCACCATATTTCCAACATTTTTGGATTTGTTCAACGCTCTAGTCCACAATCATCAAAATTCATCGGAAATTGAAAAATTTAATTATTTAGTTTTGTCGCTGGAAGGTCAACTTTTATCTTTAGTACGCACCTTACCTATGGTTAGAGATAATTACGCTATTGCTTATGATTCGCTCGTACAACGTAATTCAAATTAGCGCTTGAGGGCTGATGCTCATTGGGAAGCTTTAGAAGGTTTGGCCAAGGTTTATTCAAACAACGCAAGTAGTCTACGTCATTTGCTTGATACTTTTTCTCAACATTTGGCGGCATTGAAACATATTAAATTTCCGGTGGGATTTCATTTTGGTTCAAATGTTGTTCAAACCCATGGACAATTCTTTAATATAACGGTTTCAACTTGAGCATAGTTCCTCTGAATTTCCCCAATTCTCCACTGTTATGGACTTTTTGAAAAAATATTGTTGCGCTAAAAAAACCCTGAATCCTTCGACATCTTCAGATATTTGCAAAGGAGCCACTTCGCAAAAATCTACATCGCATAACAAAAAAGTAAATTCTCATTTTTCGAATGTAAAGAATGATGCTATTTTCACTTGTTGTTTATGTAAAGAATCGCACCAACTTTTCGCATGTCCAGATTTTTTGAAAAAATCCCCCAAAGAGCGTCATACTTTCTGCAAAAATAATCGTCTATGCTTTAATTGTTTGAGCTCCGTTCACAATTTGCGCAATTGTAAGTCTCTTCATACTTGTCGAGAGTTCAAACTGAAGCATCACACGCTTCTACACCTTGGATCGAACAATTCTTCGAATAATATTAATTCTGAGCCCTCTATTAGTTCTTCCAATGTTTCGCCTCATACAATCGTTTCGGCTACAGGTTGTGAACGAGATATTCTTGATAATGGAATATTTGTTGGAACATTATTTGCGCTATTTCCATTATCTATATTGTTGGTATTTACCGACGTTTCGGCAAACATTCGCCTGCCGTCAGCAGGGTGTTGTTGGTCCTAAGAAGGACAGGTCTTTGCCAAACTTGTTCCGTATAGACTTGTGCGCTCCATACAATTTATTCATGACATGTATGTCCAAGTGTCAAAACAACTCGAATTTAATGAGAATTCCCTACTTCAGTAGACTGGTAGTCAGAGTGGGTTGAGTTTCGGAGTTAACACTTCTGACAGCTCGCGTTTGAATTGCCACAACACAATTAGATAGTATGGAGCGCACAAGTCCAGACGGAACAAGTTTGGCAAAGACAGGTCCTTCTCAGGACCAACAACACCCTGATGACGGCAGGCGAATGTTTGCCGAAACCTCGGTAAATAAAAACAATATAGATAATGGAAATAGCCCAAATAATCAGCTACAGGTGTTCTTAAAAGGACTACCTCGGTATTGTTGGCTACTGCATTGGTAGAGGTATGTGATAGTCACGGTAATTTTCTTGTCATGCGCACGTTGATTGACAGTGGATCCATGGTCTCATGTATTTCGAAAAGGGCTTCAAATATACTGGGTCTACCAAAACAGCGTATTGAAGTGAAGATACAAAGTCCAATGTCTTAATTCTTTAGAAACTAGTTCAAATAATGGTTGCATCACGACCTGTCAATCACTGTGAATTAGTCATGAATTTCCGCGGACTAGAGTTTGTTCGATAGCTTTTCAGCATTTACTGCATTTGAGTTTGGCTGACTCGCGATTTTTCGAACCCGGCAGGATTGATTTACTTTTGGGCGCTGATGTTTTATCTAAAATAGTTTTGGGGCAAGTAATTCACGGAGAAAATGATGGAGTTGACGCGATAAATACTAAATTTGGTTATATTGTTATGGGTAGAATCACTCCTCAAATAAACGCTTCGCATTTTTTCTTTTTTTCAACTAGTCCTGAGCAGACATTAAATCAGGATCTTCAAAATTTTTGGGAACTTGAAGGGTTGCCATCAGCCCCTGAAAGTTGGCATGACGATGATTAGGTGTGCGAGAGTGTGTACAAGGTCAACCAGAAAAGCGACGATTCCGGAAGATCGCTTCCTTTTCGTGACGTTTTGCCAACATTTTCAGGCAGTCGGGACCTTGCTGTTGCTCGATTCCTTAATCTTGAAAAACGCTTGTTGAAGCAACCGCCACTCTATGCACTATTCCAGGAATTCATGCGTGAATATTTGGACGCAGGTCATATGGAACAAATTGAAGGCAATCGAATTCCTCCTCATTCCTACTACTTGCCACACCATAGTGTCGTTAAGGGCGAGGGAACGTCTGCAAAAATTAAAGTTGGTTTAAACGTATCTAGTAAATGCTCTTCACAGTTGTCATTAAACGATCATTTGTTGACAGGACCGAAACTTCGAAAAGATATTTTGTCTATTCTTTTGCGATTTAGAACGCACGAATACGTTTTATGTGTAGATATCAAGCAAATGTATCGGATGATCTGGGTGAGCCCTGAGCACCAGGATTATCAGCGCAGTGTTTGGAGGTTTTCGTCTAACGAAAACATTCAAGATTTCAGGTTGCGCACTGTAACATACCTACGGTTTATCAAGTGCTCCCTTTTTAGCCCTTCGTACGTTGAAACAACTAGTGACAGATGAAGGAGATAATTTTCCTCCCGCGGTTCAAGCTCTTGATAGGGATGCTTATATCGAGGTAACCGGTTGTGAGACAATTGAACAGGCACGCGAATTGAAATCGCAGTTGATTAATTTGTTGGTATTGGGTGTATTCGAGTTAAGAAAATTTTCGTCAAATAATCTTTCAGTACTAGACGGTCTCCCCGCATCGCATCTTTCTCTAAATGAAAAGTTCTTCGAATCGTCCGAAGAAAACGCTTCATTACGCATTTTAGGAATGCAGTGGTGCTATATTTCAACAAAAATTAACCTTGCCGATGCATGATCGAGAGGGATGTTACCGTCCGAGTTCAAACATAATGAGTTGTGGTTCCGTGGACCTTCAGTCCTATGGAAAAACTTGCAAATATCTACCTTCAGTGATTACCAAGAAGAGGAAGTGTTAATCGAACCCTTATCTCTACTAGTTACGCAACCGCCTGAAGATGAACTTTATCTTCTCACTGAAAATTTTTCTTCATTATCCAAACTAATTCGGTGGTTTCATTTTACGCTTTAAACATAACTTGAGTCATCCCAAGTAACAACGAAGGCTTGGTTGGTTGTCCTCGTCAGAGTTGAACGATGCATTATTGGCATTAATTAAAAGCACTCAAAGAGTCGAATTTAGCAAAGAATTTCAATCAAAGAATTTTTCGAAATCTTTTCGTCGCCTAAATGCATTTACAGTTGATTTCGGAACTTTGAGAGTTGGAGGTAGGCTAGAGCATTCCTCACTTAATTATGATGCAAAGCATTCATTACTTTTACCCTCCTTACCAATATTTCATCTCGAGACGCGGTCGTTGTAGTCACATTTATAGTAATTGTGGCACGAATTTTGTAGGTGCTTTTCGTGAAATTAACAATTTCATAACCCGTACCCTCAGGTTGAGACGGACTCATTTACATTGTCACCCTCTTCAATTATGGTCACACACCAGGTTCACATTGCTGCCCTTCGTTATCTACATCTTCAAATGCTTCCTCAATGCACCCAAGATTCAGAATCTTACTGTGTAAAACTGGTGGTTCGTGCTGTATAACTTGGGCTTGAAGTTTCTGTTTACTCGTTTTTCTTTTACGTGTAACTTTAATTGGTAAGGATTTCTCACATTGGGCCTTCATATTATTATTAAATTTGAAAATTTCTTCAATAAATTGTATTTTTTCACCTGTTTCATAAAAAGGGGACCTCTACATCATTGAAGAAAGTTTTATATAAATATATGTATATGAATAAACCTATATAAATAAGTGCTCTCATTATTCAAAGATAAATCCTTTAGGTCAGGGGTGGCCAAACTTTTGACCTCTGAGGTCTACTTGTGTTCAAACATATTTCTTGCGGACGACTGTAAGGTAGAGTTTACAAGGGAAAATTAAAACATTTTAGCAATAAATTAATGAGTATTTTGAATTTGAAGCTTATAAATGAAACACATAGGTAATGTTCATGCTGTATGTCAATTAAATCATAAAATTACTTATTGTTTCTATTTTTTAGGACCAATATCACAACCAGCATTAAACAGTCTAGTGATTTCTAACCATGCTTCTCTCCTTTGATTCACCGTTGAGCCCTTTCTTTTTTGAGCTCGTTAATATTTGTACACTCTTCAGTAATATCCAGAAAGCAACATTTTTTCACGTCATGTCAAATTCTTGCTTCGTTAAAATACTTTCCACAGAAAACATTTTTTTTTTCAAAAAAAGTTCATTCAACACTATCAAAGCAGATATGTAAAAACTTGATATTCTGTTTAGAAAACTTCCTCAATTTGAATTTCGGGAGAGGAGTTTCGAATAATGTAAATGTATTTTTAAAATTTATCGTTGAAATATGAATTTGCATGTGGCGATATCTGTTGAGCTTGACACAAACTTATGATCCCAGGGACGGGCCGAAGCCAAATTTTTGGGGGGGGAAATCCATCGAAAATCTTCCAACTCGACATTGAATTAACAGGAAACCGTTATACATATTATGGTATAATATTTGTTTCGGTAAAAAAAATTCAAAATGATGAATTTCAACAGAGTGAGGAGTAATTAACTTTTTTTCCCATCTACCGAACATTCAATTAAGTAGATTTTAAGGAGTTTGTTTTTTTCATGAGGAGTATCTTGATGTTGCTTGAAACTTTGAGAAACACTCGGTACTTGTTTGTTTCTTCAGTTTTGTAGCTTTTCTTTAATAATGTGAGTTTCTTTATTTTATAGAATCGTTTTTTTTTTCGTGAGTATGAAACTTTGAGAGACATTTTTGTTTCATTCTTTAATTTAATTCAGTTTCATTCTTTGGTGTATCTCAAAATTTCAAGCATCATAAAACAAGGTATTTTTCACGAAAAAAGCAGATTCCATAAAATAAAGAAATATACATGATTGAATGTTGGGTAGATGAAAAATCAAAGTTAATTACTGTCCACTTTGATGTGATTCATAATATTGAAACTGCTCATGCCTAAATCAGTCATATTGATGAAACAATTTTGAACAAAATCTCCTAATTTGAGTTGGCGATTTCGATCTCTTTGCAGCGTTTATTGCAATTAGTGTTTGGAATTGAGGATGTATTTAGTGTTTTGAACGATTTTTGTTGTGAATTCCGATATTCTGGTCTTCTTCTTCTTCATCTGCGGTGCTTTTTCTGGCAGAATCGAGGCCTGGTAGGCCATTGTTCATCCGCCTGTAGAATGTAGAACAATAAGAGACACAATCCCTTAGACACGTCAACAAAAATGTCGCGAGTCAACAGGGAAATATTGGGTGTAGGGTTTTCTAGGTGTGTTGACCTTAACTCATTAGGGTTGCTGCAGTTGAACAGAATTCTGTGGTCACTATACCCATAATTTTCTCTCGCACTTGTTGTCCTTCGTGCATTTTCTTTTCATAAATTTTTTTTTTAATTTTCATAAGGCACGACATAACTAACTCCATCTTCACTTTGAATCTTTTTTGGTTCATTATTCAAATTTATTTACACATACGGCCTATTAGCGTTTCTGGAGAACTGGACCTATTTGAAATCTGAAAATTGGGATTATGTTATTGTATGACATTATCTATCAAGCTAAAATATTATTGGAGCCTGACCACTTTCAGTTATACATGGAGTGGAAAAAAAATTTCAAATTTTTTTTTCTGTTTTTTGTTTTCGGATTGGATATAGTATGCAATTCTGAATACATTCGTACTCGTAAAGTTGCATTTGTCAAAATAGTTTCCAAAATATCGAGAAAAAACTGAAGAAAAGAAAGAGATAAGAGTATTCGGTATCATATTTGTTATTCCTATTCTAAGTATCTTGAGCACAAACCGTTTTCACAGTTTTGAAGTCGAAGATTGTAGAAATATTGTACATTTGCTGAATTTCGAAAAATTCGTCACAATTCGTCCAAATGTTGGGTCAAAAATTGGGATCAAGATTGACCCATAATTTTCTTTTTTCAAATTGTAACCCTATTTGTTTATGATTGCGTTGGAGTGTGCGAAGAAAAATTATGATAATGTTCTCTCATATTGATGCTCCAAAATTTAAATATTCTTGAGTTATTTAGGAATTCTGATTTTATGTCGTCAAATTCATTAAATCTGTTTCATATCAACAATGATGAATAAATTCAGAAAAGAGGTGTGTCACTAGTGAGTTATTGGAATAATTCATCTTCTATGACCAAGATCATTGTTGATATGAAACAGAATCTATGAATTTGACGCTACGTACGACATTAAATCAGGAAATCCTGAATACTTCAAAAATTATTAATTTTAGGAGCATTAATATGTTAGAACATTATCTTAATTTTTCTTCGCACAATCCAAAGCAATCATGAAAAAATAGGGTTCTAATTTGAAAAACGAAAGTTATCGGCCAATCTTGATCCCAATTTTTGACCCAACATTTGGAACCCCCTGTGACGAGTTTTTCAAAATTTTAAAAATGTACAATATTTCCACAGTTTTCGACTTCAAAAATGTGAAAACGGTTTGTGCTTGATATGTCTAGATTAGGAAAAACAAACATAAAACCGAATACTCTTATCTCCCTTTTTTCTTCAGTTTTTTCTCGATATTTTGAAAATTGTTATGACGAATGCATAGATTGGAATACGAAATTTTTGAAATTTTTTTTCCATCCCCTGTATAACTGAAAGTTGTCAGGCTGCAAGAATATTCTAGCTCGGTAGATAATGTCGCACAATATCATAATCCCCATTTTCAGATTAAAATAGGTCCAGTTCTCCAGAAACGCCTAAAGTAACAGCTTAAATTTATGATACCAGATGGTTTTTTATGACACAGTCCATTCGACGAAACTGAAAATTTACAACTACTTCTTGAGGCCGCATCTCTCCCAATACTTGATGGTAAAAACATTGGGTTAAATACCATTTATTGCCGGCTATACATATGTTGCCAAGTACTGATTGCAAACTTGTTTGTTCTAATTCAGATTCCTTCTCATTTCATAACTCTCTCGGAATTATGTATTTAAACTGCCTTGAAATTTTACCAACTGCTTTGAACTTTTTCCAACTGCTTCGGAATTTTTTCCAACTGCTTTGAAATTTTGCCAACTGTTCTGAAATTTTTTCCAACTGGTCGAAATTTTTCCAACCACTTTGAAATTTTTCTAACTACTTTGAAAATTTGCCAACTTCGTTCAACATTGGGGGGGGATCATCCCCCCCATCCCCCCCCTTGGGCCCGTCCCTGTATGATCCACTCGATAATCATCAGTTATATCTATTCGATAGTTAACGGACGACAGAAAAATACTTCAGAAACTGTGTCAGAAACGTAGTTAGGTTTGAGAAAAGGTTATCGGTTGGTTAATATTATCGAATCGTTTCCTATTGGAAGGTTCACTCAAGATGTCGGAAACCGGCCATAAGTCACTCTTTGTACTCAAAGGTTTATTGAAATTTTCGACTTGCTCCTTTTACATTTCTAATTTCGTGCACAGCTCAACAAGATGATCGATCGAATTAACATCGACTAAACCGAGATGTAGTTGATAATATGGAGTTCTGAGTTGTAACATTGAAGTTCTATTGTTTTTAATCGGAGCTCAACATATTACAATTGCACTTCAATCTTTTTCAGTAATATGTCCAATTGCAATATCTCTGGAATTTCCATTCATCAATAAAATTATTTTTTAATTGAAAGACCCTCAATTTGCTTTTCTAACTTCTTCCTCACAATTAATTAGGCAATTTTATGATAAACTTTTTTTTTTTTCAGTTATAGACAACTGCCTCTTAAAGCTGATTGGAATTGGGATAGGATAACCCGTACCCTCAGGTTGAGACGGGCTCATTTACATTGTCACCCTCTTCGATTATGGTCACACACCAGGTTCACATTGCTGCACTTCGTTATCTACATCTTCAAATGCTTCCTCAATGCACCCAAGATTCAGAATCTTACTGTGTAAAACTGGTGGCTCGAGCTGTATAACTTGGGCTTGCAGTTTCTGTTTACTCCTTTTTCTTTTACGTGTAACTTGAATTGGTAAAGATTTCTCACATTTGGCCTTTATATTATTATTAAATTTGAAAATTTCTTCAATAAATTGTATTTTTTCACCTGTTTCATAAAAAGGGGACCTCTACATCATTGAAGAAAGTTTTATATAAATATATGTATATGAATAAACCTATATAAATAAGTGCTCTCATTATTTAAAGATAAATCCTTTAGGTCAGGGGTGGCCAAACTTTTGACCTCTGAGGTCGACTTGTGTTCAAACATATTTCTTGCGGACGACTGTAAGGTAGAGTTCACAAGGGAAAATTAAAACATTTTAGCAATAAATTAATGAGTATTTTGAATTTGAAGCTTATAAATGAAACACATAGGTAATGTTCATGCTGTATGTCAATTAAATCATAAAATTACTTATTGTTTCTATTTCTTAGGACCAATATCACAACTAGCATTAAACAGTCTAGTGATTTCTAACCATGCTTCTCTCCTTTGATTCACCGTTGAGCCCTTTCTTTTTTGTGCTCGTTAATATTTGTACACTCCTCAGCAATATCCAGAAAGCAACATTTTTTCACGCCATGTCAAATTCTTGCTTCGTTAAAATACTTTCCACAGAAAACATTTTTTTTTTCAAAAAAAGTTCATTCAACACTATCAAAGTAGATATGTAAAAACTTGATATTCTGTTTAGAAAACTTCCTCAATTTGAATTTCAGGAGAGGAGTTTCGAATAATTTAAATGTATTTTTAAAATTTATCGTTGAAATATGAATTTGCATGTGGCAATATCTGTTGAGCTAGAAACAAACTTATGATCCACTCGATAATCATCAGTTATGTATATCTATTCGATAGTTAACGGACGACAGAAAAATACTTCAGAAACTGTGTCAAAAACGTAGTTAGGTTTAAGGAAAGGTTATCGGTTGGTTAATATTATCGAATCGTTTACTATTGGAAGGTTGACTCAAGATCTCGGAAACCGGCCATAAGTCACTCTTTGTACTCAAAGGTTTATTGAAATTTTCGACATGCTCCTTTTTCATTTCTTATTTCGTGCACAGCTCAACAAGATGATCGATCGAATTAACATCGACTAAAGCGAGATGTAGTTGATAATATGGATTGAGGTTTTTCATTATTATCTTCACCTTAGTTGATTCCGGAGCAATGCATGTTAATCTAGAGAAAAAAATTTTCATATAAGTAACAAAAATTCCAATATTTTCATCGTTCCCCTGAGTTCGTCTTTTAATTTCCTCAAATAAACGATCGTCGTGATCCGGCTGAAATTGTTTCTTCAGTCCAAAAGCTAATTCATCCTAACTATTGAATCTAGTGCACAAATTGCACTAATACACTTTTCGGCGGTACCATTGAATAAATCAAAAGCGGACTAAAACAACTCGTCCTTATCTAAATGTCTAGCCTGTCGAAATCTTTCCACTTTCTCCTGAAAAGAGCAACTGAACATTTTCTATCATCTCCCGGAATTTTCAAGTTGCATTTATACACTGAAACAGATTTTACAGACGTAGACGTGGTCTTGAAAGATACAACAGATTTTCGTCGCGAAGCATCAGGGGTAACATTGGTGTCTCTATCATGAGATTCATCGTCACTCAGTTCCAAATTCAAAAGAGTCGAATCTAAAACGCTGGCGTCCTGATTTTGTATAACACGAATACGATTCTTCAACTTAGGCATTAGCGTCAAACTTTTGCTAAGCAGTTTACCACGGTTTTTACGAGTATTCTCGTCCCCATAGGGTATTCTATCAACACGCTTCACGATATGGGCTATCTTGGAAATAATTTTCTTATAACTATTGACTCCATCAGAAAAATTATCTATCATATTCTGTATCTCATCAATTTTAACGTCAACTATTCCAAATTTTTCTTCGGATTTCAAAGCATATGAAGGACAGGTGAGTTTTTGTCCAGATTTTTTTTATTTTAAAACATTTCTTAAGCTAGCTCGCATTTCCTCAACTTCACCAACATCCTCAAAACCTCTTATTGCCTTATTGTCAATTCGTATGCAAGCTCATCTATAGCTTAATGGGTACATTCGAAATTCAATTCCATATCGGAAAAATTGAATCTTTGAAAGTGTAAGTATAGATTTGATTTTATATTCAAGAATAATCATTAATCGAATGAAAAATTTCGGAAGTGAAAAAGAACTACAATAATTTATTTCCTCAAATAATTTGTAAACCTGTTGAATTTTGTTCAGAATTATCCATCATAAATGTTAAATTATCGACGTGAATTATAAAAACACTGAGATAAACAAGATCAAAATAAGTTATATCAAAATAAATATGCTGGTTTTTGTACGAGCCGTCAAGGTAAATGACAGAATTTTCAAGACGCAATATTTCTGAAAATTATAATCTGCAATCAATATAGAAAAGTTAATTCAGTCGAAATAATATCGATCAAATAATAGATTCAGGTTTATGGAAAAAGAACAGAAACAAATCAGCAAGAGTAAAGCGAAAGGGGAGCCCCCACGAATGGTCGAATGTTACGTGTTAAACTGAAAGAATCGTGTGCGATCATATCACCCGGTTTGCTTCAGCTAATGGCATTTTTCCAGAAAAACAACATGGATTTCTGCCTGGTCGTTCTACAACAACCAACCTCATTCTATTCATTGATGAGTGGACTAAAGCGTTTGACCAGGGAGTTCCTGTAGACGTTCTTTATCTCGATTTCTCCAGGGCCATTGATAAGGTCCCCCACCTTTAACATCTGGTGTTCCCCAGGGTTCCGTTCTCGGCCCTATCTTATTTTTATTATATACTTTCGATCTCCCCCAATTACTCCGCTCAGCTTGTTCTATGTTTGCAGATGATACTGAAATTTACAATTTTCCTCTATCTAATTATGATACCCTGCAAAGTGACCGGCATGAAAGTGTCTGCTGTGACAATTGGTTGCTCCCCTTGAATGTGGATAAGTGCTGTACACTTCATATCGGAAGAAACAACCCAAGAAAGGAATACAGCATCTTTGGTACAAGGCTAGGGAGTGTTTCAAGTCATTGCAACCTGGGTGTGACTATTACCGAAGATCTACGTTGGACTAATCATATATCTATTGTCACTGCCAGAGCTAGACAGTTGACTTACGCCATCCAGAAGTCATTTAATAGATGCGACACTGATACCTTAAAGTTTAAAGCTTTTATACACCAGCTACGTTAGACCATCTCTAGAGTATGCTGGTACGGTTTGGTGGCCGTCCACACGTGCATTGGATAACTCGTATTCCTTTCGAAACGATTCGTTCTTCCTACGAGGAAAGGCTCAACATCTTCCTATTGTCATCCTTTCTCTTACGATGCGAGAGAGGTGATCTGATATTTTCCTTCCGATCGCTTCGTGTTGACTTCGGTGATTGTATTCGCGGCCAATATACAATGAACAGCAACAACTTCAGAGGTCACCAGTTCAAATTGTCTAAGGAGCAGTTTGCAACCCCTCAACGCCTAGGTTTCTTAACGAACAGAATTCTGGAGAGATGGAACAGTTTGCCGAGTACCGTAGTGAACGCTGGGACCGTCACCGGATTTAAGAATGCCCTGGATCTCTTCGTAACAAAATCCATATATATATATATTCTATTTGAGTTTATAGGAATTTACCTCTACTCTGATATTTTGTTAATAATAATAATAATAATAATAATTTATTCCGGTTCCAAGTGTGAATTTCATAAAAAATAATGTTACTTTAGCAAGGCTGAAAGTAATGTATTTATTCATAATATTATCAAATACACATATATGACGAGGCAGACAGATGGGTCGGTTCTAACATATAGGCAGATCATACAATACTTTCGCTGTCGTGCTGATGAGAGCGTAGGATTCTTTCTGTTTTACTCCCCATTTCATTATGAACTAATGTTTTAGCAATGCTGCAATTTACACATGGTATTCATATTATCATCGTGTATACATATTGAAACAAAACAGGCAGATAAACCACTACCTCAGTTAATAATGATTATACATATAATCATTAATAACTGAGGTAGTGGTGGACTCCAACGGAAGAAAATCCAACACGATACAATAAACGAAGTAGAAATGCAGTGTGAATTAACATCTTGATGTGTGATGAAAGTTGAAATAAATTAATGCTCAATACTGATTTCATTGATACACAGAAAAATATCAAAAAAACCTATTTAAATAATTTCATACTTGTAAACAATTTATGATTGAGTAGAGATTGAAATATTGTGGTAACTTGAAGGATTTAACAAGGGTATTCATTATCATATTATTATTTTAAATATACCAAACATTGAAAAGATTATAATATTCTTTTTGTTTGATTTTAATTTCTAAATATGTATATTGAAATGTGTTTTTTTCAAAACAAGCTACTTTTCTTGTAAGTTAGGTTTTCTTCCTCAGTATAGGCATTCTTCAGTTCCCTTCAATAATAAAGCTTTTTTATTTCTTCTTTCAGGACTTTGTTCTCTCAATTGTAGCCATTTGTTGAGAAAAGGTGGTCGATGTCGTATAACTTCATTATCACGACACTGCACTCGTGTTTGTAAGTCTTCATCAATGCCATCTTAAATAGATTTAAAGCAATTGAAACTAGGAAATTATAAAATGAGGATCATAGTAAATATGAGCATAATCAGTTTGAATATATGCAAATACCAATATTATAGTAGCTCAAAGAGCTGTCGTACTTGTTGACCAAAGGCCACATATGCTCCCCTGATACAGCCAACATTTTTGCACCTACTGTTTGTACTCAGCCAGAGTTGGTACAAACCGCTACCTGTTGCTAGGACATCTTCCTAAAAATTGAGATCAGTAATAGTAGTAACTGTGGTTTATTGTACCATTTTAATCCAGATAATTAACTAATGCATAAAAACCTTATCAATGTTTTTGTCCTTTTTCAATTCCTTCACCATATTTATTAATTCAAGCAGGTCAGAGGTTCTGAAACAAGAAAATCTATAAAAATAATACCATTTCTTTGTTGACGGAGTCAAAAGGCCATTGACCGAAGTCTTTCAACCACAATAAAAATAACATCCACTGAACTGACATCTAAATAGTTTTTTTTGTGATGTTCCTGGATCGTCATTTGAGCCATTTTCTCTGTCTGCAGATATTTCTTAACCTGGAATTAAATATAAAATGAGGTGAAGAAGCCTTTGACTGTGTTGTATTAGGTGGGTGGGTCATGTTCGATGCATTGCTTTATGAAAATTTTTAAATTGAGTATTGCAAAGTTCATTCAGATTCTGATGGATAAAATTTCTACTATACGCACTCTAAAATTGTTTAGAAATTCATAATATGAATAAAGGTATGTTTTTTAGTTATCTGAACAAAACTAGTTTACGTTCTCCTTTTCATTTGCAACATTTGCCCTTTTTGAATTTAGCTGGGCAGTGTGAAGTTTCTTTTGAGTTCTTGGCACTGCATTGTTGATTTCTCTTGTAATTAGGATTACCCATTTTTCATTTTGTTCTGCAATTGATATACTGCGTTCGTCGACTTGTTTTCTAACTGAAAAAAAAATGTACTCTATTAAATGTATACGAACATGCTCGCGAACATGTTATTATACTATTGTTTATCGAAATGTTTGCCTTGAACTATGTATGGAGAAATTATTAACAATTTTACAAATACTTACTTCTGAACTAGACCTGAGTGACTGCACCTTTCTCCTTCAATAAGATTTCGGCCACTTGAACTCATTTCTGGAGAGACCACGTGGAGAGGATGCCGGATGAGAGACTGGCCAAATGGGCGGAAGCACAAAAACCAAGTACACGCAGACCATTAGGGCGCCCTCCAAAGCGTTGGAAGGACTCGATGTCCCAAGAAACAAACTAATGAGCTGAAAACACAGGACATAGTCCTATTCAAAAGTGGAAGAAGAAGAAGAAGAACTCATTTTGAATAAAACAAACTCGAAATAATCCCAAACTGAATACTAAATTCAAAATATGAAAATGAGAAATTCAAAATTCTAACCTGTTCGATCAGATAATATTGTCTATTTTAGCAGATTCTGTGGTTCGATAGCCTCGAAACAGGGTAACCTCATGTCAAATCATAATGATCAGAGATTAGTTAATTTTGCCCTAAACATCCTTTCAGCAACCCAAATTGATTTGACATCGATGTCAAGTTGAACGTTGTGTCAGTTGACATACGGTTTGATCGGCCTTTCAGAAACTGGCCGTTAGACTCTTTGAATTTCTGATGTTTCAAGGAATATGATGGTCATAATTGAGAAACTGGCTGATGTTTGTGAAATTCTGTATTCGGGATAGATTACATTTGTGAAAAACTAAATTCCAAAAATCATTTCAATCGATAGAATCGTTATCGAGATATAACAAAAATTGAATTTTTTATGGTTTTCAACAGCCTATATATTTTTAATCAAGACAAATTGGGAAAAATGGTAAAAAAAAGTGTTTCATTTTAACTCAGGAATCTAAGGTTGAATAATATGTATAAGTCGAAGTATCACCCTGTATAGGTTTGGAGAGCTGTTTTTAAGCAGGAAACCTTGACTTGTTTATTGTAGACATTTTATATGGGGATAGGATTACTGAAAATGTTTAGATATGAAAACTTTCGCCCACAGTCGATAATACTCCATCAGTTTTACTGAAGTAGATCTAAACAACCATCACCAAAAAATTTCTGCATTCTCAATAGCGCTGTATTTTAAATCTATTCTCATCTACTTGTATGCTTGCATCCTCTTATGAAAGGACCCAATTCATCAGATTTGTCGTTTTCGCCGAATTTGTGGTTTCGAGCGCTTCTTAGCACCAAGTTGCAGAGACCGGAATTAATTATTCATCATTTGCAGGGCCGCCGCCAGGGCCGGCAAACCGGGCAGTCTGCCGGGGCGGCAAATTCTAGGGGCGGCAAAAGCAGTTTCGTCATACTAGATTTTTTTTCCTTTGAAATCGAAAACCCGCCTGTTATTGAAAGTGAAAAGCACGACCAGATTCAGGGGCGGCTTTTTGAGCCTGGTCAACCAAATATATCACACTTGTACACAAATAACCAGATAAAAATGCAATTAAACCAATACAAGAGTAATACGATCGAAGATGCAGCATTCTACTCATAAATAAATATCCCTGTCAGGTTGTAAATTTCGCCAATGCCTCTACTCCTAGTTACACTCCCTTGTTTACGAGTTTATTACCAAGACGGTCGGTCCCTTTGATGAACATCTGGGACTAAAGTTTTTGGGATAATTCAGCAATGATTCTTTTTTTCAGTTTGCCAATCGGAATTCTAAATTTTAATATTCGGGAGGGGTCTATAATACTCGAGAAATAAGTGTATCAACTCTCAACTTGTTAGTCCTCAGTGTCGTCACATCTGTCTTCGGAGTTATGATTTTCGAACTGAATTACCCTACAAAATTGAATGATGTGAGTTCTATAATTCCGTATTTTTTTACCGTCGGATTTAACATTACATTTAAACGATAATAAGTATAAGGCGCTCTCTGCTTATTAACAGTGATTTAGGTGATTTTTTTTTTAGTCTTTCAACGATCGCCCCAGATACGCATATTAATCATAAAGCGTCGTTTCAATAATTCGAAAAGGCGCCTTTAAATGAGTTGAAAATATGCCTCCCTGAAATTTGAGGCAGATTAGTGTTCTTGATTTATTGGATAATGGTCATAGTAGAAGAATATATCAATATTATTATAATAATCATCATAAGATACAGGTGAATACTTAAGATTTATATTGACCTCTTTTCATTTACTTAATCAGATGCCAGAGTTTAAGAACATCGCAACAGGTAATAAATGTAATAGGGTCATGTAGGTACCTTATTCTGTCCTGAATATCATTGTCCAGAATTTTTCTTACATACGAGAGCTGTGCTGCCTTGGAACTAAGAATAATCAAAAACCAAAACCTGTATTTTTATTCCTTTAACATGAGATCATTTAGCTTCGTACACTCAAAGCAGAGAGCGTTTTAATTGTTTCGATATTTTGTATGTGAATGCATTTTAAAATTCTGAATTTTTTATTTGACATATCTTATACAAATGCATTTGTACTTGAATCGATTGATTTATTTTATTATTATTATGATACCTTACCGCCTGATTGAGAATTTTTACATACGCATTTATATTTATCGGTATCATGTATCGTAGAAACTGTCGTATAATGATTTTATTAAATATGGAAAATACTTTTGGGATACTTTTGGCGAGAGAAGCTTTTCAGAGTTGAAACTAATACAAAATTTCCTACGATCAACAATGGCCCAAGATAGATTATCTGATCTAGTCATTATATCCATTGAATATGAGAGAGTCAACAATTCATGACTTTGCGAGATGAAGGTGAGAAGGAACAAATTTATTTGAGTTCGAATATTCTAGTCTGATGGTACTAGGTTACTTTTATACATACGATAGCCGGTATATATGTTCTTTTTGTTATTTTTTATTTAATATATTTTTGTATGATACATATTTATAGTTATATTTTCTATTTACACTTTCCAGTTCCTGAAATGATATGTTGAGTTTTATTTATGTTTTAGCAAGTTCATGTGATTATACAAGAGAAGTCATCTTCAATAAAAATTATTTACAATTTGATCAAGGGGAAAAAAATTCAGAAACGAACGAAATATATATACAGTGGAACTTCCCTACAGCGAACGTCTCTACAACGAATTTCTCTGTACAACGAATTTCGTATCTGTCATTGCACCTTGAATCCAAATACCCTGTTAAAAACACCCTCTAAAACGAAGTGAATTCTCTCTATAACGAATTATTCCAAGAAAGTCACTCTCTAAAGGCGTATTGGTAAGAAGGTTTTTCCCAGAGTATACTAAGGGATGGTTTTTTCCGTAATTCTGTCGGACGTAGGTAATAAATCCCGATCATAAACTAAACCATTACGCCGGACGGAGAGTTCCTTCTGAAACAGGAGGCTATACAGATTGTTCAGTTTTCAGTTTTTCTCTGATTGTTAATGAAAAAAGTAGTGCGAAAATGTCTAGAAGGAAGTGCTTAAGTTAATTATGTATAATGTATTCAAATAAAAAAAAATGCAAGTGAACGTTGCTTTTTTCGACACTTGACACAATAAAAAAAAAATTTCTGCATAACGAAATTTCTGTATTGATTAAATTGTAAAAGAGTTTGAATTAAATTAATAAATTTGAGTACTTCGGTGTGAAATGGTTTATTTGTCGAAAACCGAGCGCTTTCGGCCTAATTAAAAGGCCATCTTCAGGGTTTTCCTGGAAGGGTATATGTAAGTTGTATTGAGTAAATAATTAAATGAAGAATAGTTACCCGTCCAAGAAACCATCACAAACATACAGGCGGAAACGGTCATCACAGCATTTTACGGACAAGATTCACAAAAGGGTGAATTTAAGACACTGTAAAAATTATCGGTTCCGAATATAAAATCGCGAAAACAACAAAGGTTTACAACCTCGAGACCCCGAGAGAACAAAAAATGAATATCCCAACTATCAACACATTGTTGAATGTGACGACAGCGGGTTCAAATCGAAATGGAAAGTCATGGGCGTAGTGACATAGGGGGACCTCGAAGTCATATCACAAATTAAAATTCTTTTAGACGTCAAACAAGGAAATAAAACAAAATTAAATGAGACGCATACAAAGCAGGAACACTCAGTCAAATCAAGCTCTTAAATAACGGAGTAAAACTATTATTCAAATTTAAGTTCACCTGGGTGTTAACACAATTTTCATTTGAACGTAGTTCCCGAACTATTTCGATATCCTCCAAGAGGTTCATCTTCATATTGTATCTGTTTGTCACAATTCTATGGAGGATCTTGGAGTTGCGGTTGGGGCTGAATGAGTGACCTGTAAACCTGAGGTGATGGCCGAACGCTGATGAATTAGGTCTGTTCAAATGTTCTTTTATTCTGACCTCCAACTTTCTTCTGGTCTGTCCAACGTACGAGGCCTCACAATCGTTACACTCCAACTTATATATTCCACTGCAATGTAAACTATTCACCCTATCTTTCGAGTTACATAGTAAGTTGTTACATTGCAGTGGAATATATAAGTTGGAGTGTAACGATTGTGAGGCCTCGTACGTTGGACAGACCAGAAGAAAGTTGGAGGTCAGAATAAAAGAACATTTGAACAGACCTAATTCATCAGCGTTCGGCCATCACCTCAGGTTTACAGGTCACTCATTCAGCCCCAACCGCAACTCCAAGATCCTCCATAGAATTGTGACAAACAGATACAATATGAAGATGAACCTCTTGGAGGATATCGAAATAGTTCGGGAACTACGTTCAAATGAAAATTGTGTTAACACCCAGGTGAACTTAAATTTGAATAATAGTTTTACTCCGTTATTTAAGAGCTTGATTTGACTGAGTGTTCCTGCTTTGTATGCGTCTCATTTAATTTTGTTTTATTTCCTTGTTTGACGTCTAAAAGAATTTTAATTTGTGATATGACTTCGAGGTCCCCCTATGTCACTACGCCCATGACTTTCCATTTCGATTTGAACCCGCTGTCGTCACATTCAACAATGTGTTGATAGTTGGGATATTCATTTTTTGTTCTCTCGGGGTCTCGAGGTTGTAAACCTTTGTTGTTTTCGCGATTTTATATTCGGAACCGATAATTTTTACAGTGTCTTAAATTCACCCTTTTGTGAATCTTGTCCGTAAAATGCTGTGATGACCGTTTCCGCCTGTATGTTTGTGATGGTTTCTTGGACGGGTAACTATTCTTCATTTAATTATTTACTCAATACAACTTACATATACCCTTCCAGGAAAACCCTGAAGATGGCCTTTTAATTAGGCCGAAAGCGCTCGGTTTTCGACAAATAAACCATTTCACACCGAAGTACTCAAATTTATTAATTTAATTCAATCTCTTGGTGTGCACAACCACCTTCGTAATGTAAAAGAGTTTGTTATGAAGCCGAAACTCAAAATAGCAAAGCAAGGTGGCAAAATATAATTTTCCCGGGGCGGCGAAATTTTATTTTGCCGGGGCGGCAAAATGTCTGGCGGCGGCCCTGATCATTTGCGAACGCATCGTAACAAAAACTGAGCTACAACTCGGAGCAAAATAACGTCAAACAAACCGGGCGCACCGAATTAAACTTCAATTTAGCCCACCGAAGTTGCAGCAGTAGATGCATCCAATGAATACTGTTAATTTCACGATCTGACAAATTTTCTCGAATGAACTTCGAAACTGTTCAGCTTTGAAATAGATGAATTAATGTTACGGTCCAAATGCCGGGTTAATTATAAGGATTCGTGTTGCATTTGCGGCATCATACGAAATGGGCATTGTGGAGTTCATCGAACTGCACTGATGCGTAGCTAGTGCAAGTTACCTGGAGCGGGATATGTAATCTGTAGTATTCGGAAAGGAGCTAATTCGACTGATTGATGAATTTGTTGAATTCTTGTGGATATTCAATACCTTATCAGTTGCTTATAGGCAGATACCTCAGATGTATTCCATTATTCGCATTTGTCCATTTCATAGGCGGTAATAGGGGGTTCCAGGGGGGAACGCTCCCCCTCATAGTTTCACGGTAACCCCCCAAACAGAATTAAGCAATTAGGTGTGATGCACTGAGCAGAAATTACAAAGTAGTGACATCCAATTGCTTACAAATTAAATTTTCATATCTCCAATGACATGCGAAAAAAGATCTCTGTACTCTCCACTTTCAATCAATGATATTTTATTTTGAATTCATCGATGTTTCGAAAATGTTTTCGGTGTGGCCTCCGCAAAGGCAAAGAATTTTCTGTTTACCGTTTTATTCTTTTTCATTTTTAATCTACCCAACCAGGTTGATAACTGTTTTGCATGCGGACGACTGGGTGATTGTATTTTCAGGAAATACATGGGATTATGTGTATGCGGCGTCGTTAGAGGGGATGTATGATGTCAGGAATTCGTAAACACATAATTATCTGCCATGAATATTTCAAAAACAAAGTTCATGGCGTATTCTCTAAGATCCGATGGTCAGCCTGTTTTTATTTCTATTCCTATTCACTCTAGTACCACATTAAATATTAGAATATACAAGGTGAGTCTTTGACTCGTACATATATTTTAACGGGACTTACCTGAGGTCAAAAGAAACACTTTTTGTTTCTACCATATCTTCTGATATCGGCTCGGTTAGAAAGATACAGGCTGTTGAAAATCCATAAAAAAAATGTAATTTTCGAATAGATCTCGTGAACGATTTCATCGAATGAAAGGATTTTCAGAATATAGGTTTTCATTAATGTGGCAAATCTTTCACAAATACAAAATTTAACTCACATGTTTTATTTTTTTCGTTATGACCAATATATACCATTCCATTCCATAATTATAGCAGAAATACAATGATCCCGACCCTTTAAAATTAGTTGAATGCCATTCAATGAATATTTGGCCATTTTGGAAAACGAAAGCATTCTACGTGAAATCTCGTGAAATGCTCACTCTTCGAGTAATTAATGATTTAAAAAAATCTATATCAGCGGAATTAACAAATTTTGTTACTTTGGCTGAATATAATTCTGTTCAGAAGATTCGCAGAATTAATATTTTGCTACATTTTCTCGAAGGTTCAGGTGGTAGATCCAATGCTCGGAAAAATTTTAGTGTCATATTTCCAGGGGTGGCATAGCTCATTATGAAAGTTTAAGATAGCTAAGTATATCTTTTTATCTGAATCGGCTATATCTTTTTAGGCGGAATCAGAAAAAATGCATGCTATACAAAAAAAGTATTTCTTTTGAGGTCAACAATCAATGGTTTGAATATATGTATGTACAAGTCAAAGACTCACCCTGTATACCTTGAGCAACATTTGAGATGGGCTGACCAGGTTGATTTTCTCAACGGGAGGCTTGAGAAACTATTTCATATATTCTATAATTTACGTGGAATTCTCAGTCGCATAGAAATATTACGTGTATATGAATCTCTTGCAGTTTCGATATTGAGATATGGAATTGCTGCTCGGGAAGGCTTTTGTAATGTTTATTTGCAACTCTTAGAGGTGATAAGAAATACCATATTAAAAATCAACATTAAGGTACCAGAAAGATATAAAACAACTAGTCTATATCTACAGACTAAACAGCTTTACATACGATAATTATATGTTTATGAAAATCTCCTTAGCCAGTCTACAACAAATGAATGTTTGGTTAATCACCTATTAGCACGAGGCATATACTTGATCAGGCGGTAGTGGTACCCAGGTTAGAGCTAACATTCAGCCTAGTTGGCTGTATTTTCGACCCAGGCTTCTTAACATTCTTTCAGTGGATCTTAGGAGAAATTTCAATGTCTGGAAAAAGAAGTACAAGAACGAGCTAGGATGTTATATTGTGCCCAATTTTGGGAAATTTTATTCTGTAATGGAAGGGTCAAGCTACAGGCAGTGGGATTTTCAGAGCACTAGCTGATTTCTCTAGATTGTTGTAACTCGATCGCTGAATTTGCGGGAATGATTTAGGAAATTCATCGGTCGAGTTACAACCTCAGACAAAAAATCCGCTGAGGATATCAACTGCTGTTATCGGCGAAACGTTTGATGAAATAATTCCTAAAATACCACGGCTGATAATCCCGGAAAACTCCCTCAATATCAAAACATCAATTGTTCCAGAGCACATCATCATCAGCATTTCATCATGCTGGTTCTTGAAAGTGTTCACTGATGGGGCATCCTCAACACGGGGCAGCAAGGACTACAAAGTGTCAAAAACTCTATTAGGAAGAAAATTTCTTCGCACTGATGTCTTGTACTGTTGCTTTTTCAACTTTAAATCATGCTCGCAGGCGGTGGTCGTCAGTAAATGTGGAAAGTGATCCGAGGTCGCTGCTAATGAAACCGTTCAATATGCGACAAAATAATATGAGATCACCACGAAGTTTTCGGTACACCACTCTACATCACCTTCGGGGTTTAGTGCTAAGCGCGTTTTTCGATATCCTCTACTGGGCCTAATCCACGACCCCCTTGTTCATTGAAATGTTGTAAGATTGTTATGGCCCATTTATTCACTTTTCTTTTTTTTTAGTGCCATGTCGTTTCTCATGCTATAAGACGGTTGGGTTTCATGATAATGACTATTACGGAACTCGATTTGCTGCCCCTCTGGACGTTCCGCCCGTTTGCAGTGCCGCTTACGGTGGGTTAACCGCAGTCGTTACACTATTTATCTCTTAGACACTGAGCGTTCTGAAATTCTCACAGAAACACAAATATTTTAATTGAAGAATTGGAAGCTTCTGCGCTGAACCATATTGATTAATTTTTTTTCCCAGCAGTTTTTCCTGGTTTGGCAGAACTCAGTCGGGATATCTTATCAAGCTTTACAAGTTCCTAATATTGCGGCTTTTTGGGCGGTGAGTATAAAATTTTCTATCTCCTTTATTCCTAACTTTATCAATTCCTGTTTCAGGTGGCGCTCGAGAAGACCATTCGATGGTCACCTGCGTGACATCCGGGTCCAGGAATATAAATATAATATGAGGATAAATAATGAGGGATCGCTGCCTCCGTGGTGACGTTGGATGTTGCCCTGGAATGCAGAGTCTTCCAACCGAAATCGCAAATGTGCGGCTGGCTCCCGTGTGTTGACTCCGTTATGTGATTTCAATTTCCAATTTTTCACCGTACTGATGAGGGTCAAAAGCCCGAAACAGCTGTCTACGGTTCATTTTCGTTTCAGAAGGTAATGTCCATTAAATTTTTTCTATGTATTATTTTTTATTCTGATGACTTCGTCTAGTTCGTAAATTATTTACACTTCGAAGGCTAAGTCGATGTATTTACTGACCTTCTGATTTCTTGCTTCGCGTGAATGGTAGTCGCATGAGATACTAATATCAATTATTCTGGCTCTCTTTTTTCCTTTCTCCAACACAAATAGGGTAAAACCCGGATAGATGCCCCAGTTGGATAGATGCCCCATTTTCAAAATATGTAACTTCCCAAACTCTCCACTAATAACTACCCAGACGGCACCCTATATTCTCGGAATATTCCTCCAATCTGCCATTAAGCCAAAAAATATTGCAATATGCGAGGCATATGCCAGATATATATCAAATATATCTGCTCTCAAAGGAATATTCCAAATATATGCCATCCCAGATATGTCTGGTATATGCTATGGGAATATCTATATGATATGCGTTTAGAATATTATTCAATAGTATTTATTGGTATATATACATGAATCTTCATGGAATATTACAAAACCCTTTTTGAACGATAATTGTGTGTAGGCACTGCCACTACCTCGATTTTGCTTTTGTTCCGAACTCATCAATAATTGATGAGTTTGCTATTTTCCAGTAAACTGTTAAAGAACTACAAACTTTCTATATAGATTATATTTTCGAGGAATCGCAGTTATCATCAAGTTAATCATAGTTGGATTCAAGTTAAAAAATAACACTTTCATTCGCTTAATAATTTGATCTTATTTATTAAACTGAGTAAACAATGAAATCAATGATTTGTAATTTATTTATATGATTGATACAATGAAATGAAAGAGCAGGCAACAAATTAAACGTTTTTATTTGTGAAAAATGGACATGCTATACTATATCGTCTATCGACTGAGAGTCGAGTGACTTTTTAAATAATTGAAATGTTCGATGAAACAGAAAAAGAGGTCCATTATGATTTTGATCTTATAGGAAAGAGATCAAATATATATTTTCAATAAATGGAAAAACAATATATGATATTCGAGCAGATATGTGAAAAGGGCGTAGACAAGTTGTCAAAAATCATATATGATAATCAAATATTAGTCAGCAGAGGTGAGAGTAGCTTATTCCACTGGAGAATCGAATCACTTTTGCTCATATTTTTGTTTCCATGAAGCTGCCATGTGGTGACAGAGATGTCTGGAACTTAGAATCTTTCTAGTTCAACTTAATACTTCTTGCTTTTCATTGAACCAAATACATTGCATTTCAAACATTTCAGAGCCATTGTAGGTTGAGGAAGTTATGTGGCCACTTCGAACCATATTTTCGCCCTTTCTAGATATTTCCTTGAATTTTATCAAAATATCTGACAGAAATACCAATGACATTATTTCTTTACAGGAATAAAACTACTCCTTTATAAATAAAAAAATAACTATTTTCTGGCCTCTACCCATTCTTAACTCCTGCAATTTCGTTCCCTGAATTTACCGATAAGAATATCAAATTTCGATTTTATTGAGATTTGACTTTTTCTTATGGATGTAAACATTACGTCACGACGTTTTCAGTCAAAATATTCATATTTTTGTTTTGTGGTCTTGGATTGAGGTTATTTGTGTTCTGTGATTAGCAGTTTCAGTTTGGCCTGGTTTGGCGTTCCAAACTTCCAAAATGGTCGTCACGTCACTGTGGTGACATGACTTATGGAGCTCCATGAGTTGAAAGAGTCTTATTGAAAAATTATTAAATTGTGTGTGGAGTTGAAAATATGTTATTGTTTGAGTATTATGTGATAAATAGTTTGTGATGCAGCCGAGCACATGATAAAAGATAAGACAGGCAGACAAGAGCATGACTGTAGGAGCGTGAATATCAAATCAGCGTTGGTAGGTACTCTTATATATTTGGAATGCTTGAAAAAGGTTTTCGTAATATGCCAATCACTTGTCAGTGCTTTATCTTTGGTTATGTGTATTTACGTTTTTTCAGGTCAAAGAATTGAGGACTTTACAGTGAGGAAGTGATAGAAAGGATATTTCCTATATTTTAGTTCGGTTGGGAAAAAGGCAAAAACTAACTTTTCATCCCTAATAAAATTGTGCAATGTTCTCAAAGGTATGATATAAATAATTTCAGTGATCATAAAACCCATTTTATGTTTTATTAATATTTTCAGAGGTTCTTAAACAGAATGAAAATACTAAATTTGTTACTGAAAAATGGCTCCACGTTGTGCAGATAGCTTAACCAAAATTTTGCTTTCAATCCAAACGTAAAAACTACAAGAGCATGAGTGGAGGAGCTTCTCAGGTGTAGTAAGTCTCACCCAAGCTGTATATCGTAATTTTGTTCCTGCAAGCAAAAAGGCTGTACAGGTCGAAAATATTAGTGGCATCAATACGGATTTAGGCCCTAAAAATTAAAAAGAGGGATCGTCTTCGAGAAGGAAGGTTGCCTCGATATAAATTGTCAACACTGCCTACTAAAATTCAAAGTAAGTTTATAAATATTAAATAATCAGAACAGATTCCACTATTACTATAGCAGTAGACAGCCTCTTATCTTGAAAATCTTAGAATCACTGGTTTTTTTCAGGGCCAAAATCAAAGAATTCCAAGGAAAAAGGCGAGGTAGACCAAAAGCTACCTGGATGAGCGGCATACAGAAGACGATGTCTGAGAGACCGGGAGAATGGGTGTTGATAGAAGGGGCTGGAGACTGGGAATTGGAAGGCCTGGGATGTTATAAACACGGATATCTATATCAGCACCCCAAAGGTAAAGTGTGTCAAGTCACAATATCAAAATTAGACAAATGAGAGATTTTTCAGTTCGATAATTATTTCAAAGAATGTGTACTGCCATTACTTGGCGTCTTCATAAACCTAGGGAGTCAAAAATGTGTTCCACTAGCTAGAATTTACTAATGTGAATCCAATATTCTAGATAGGTCGTGTCTGAAAAAATGTGACTTAACACACTTTACCTCTGAGGTGCTGATATATAGATATAAGGTCGGTTTTAAAAAACTTTGTTAGTACCATTTAATTAACTGGAGCCACCACGATTCGTAGAAATTTCTAAACGAGTAATTCGATTTGTGAAACCGACCCGTAATCTGATGAGTCGATTTCAAATGGCTGTTTTGTTTGGTTAACGGTTGACCGCTCGGTTCATAAATGACAACGTCAAACGAACTGCGCTTTCGAATTCTGTTCAAATTTTGGAGAAACATCTGATTTGAGACGTCACCAGAATGTCATTCGAATGCGGTTGGTCCAAAACTGACGGACCAATCTATGAACCAACCAAGAACCAGTCAATCGAAATCGCCTCTAGTTCACAAACCAAATAATTGAAGTTCACAGTTCAATATTTATATCATTTAAAATATTACCTCATTGTGTTTTCCCTATTTTTTAGTTTAATTCATCAAATGTTAATTTTTACTTATTCTTAGTATTGTTTTGTAAAATACCTAGTTGATTTATATTTATATTTTTACTTTATGTTCATTTTTATGATTTAATGTGATAATTTTGTTAATTATTGTTATTGTACAAAATATTCTTAAAACTGTAATAAATTTTTTTGAAACAATCTAATCAATGCATTATTATTTAGTACCGCTACAAAAATTTACATATATTTAAATATATACAAAGATATTACCAGCATATGGCATGGACAAATCAGGAGATAAAAAGATATTGCCAGCATATATGTAAGGGAGATATTCATAGATGAATCTGTATGGCATATGCCATGGATATATTTTTGAAGATTATGGGATATTCCTGGCAGATGTTTCATGGTGACCTTGGATATTCCTGCTATCTGCCAGGCTTATGCCCTGGGAGATTTGGAATATGTTTGGAATATCTCAATATGCCAGCGGTATATTCATTGAATATGCATGGAATATTTCTGTGCCGTCTGGGTAATAGTATAAGAATGATCCACTGTCGCTCTTAACTTCAGTTGGTAACGAAATATGGTACAGTGAGGACGCGTTTTGCAAGTGTATGTGATTATCTCCGCAACGAACTTCGGAAACATGAAAAAGTTTCAAAGGCTAGTTTTTGCCGTTGTAGAACTTTTAAAGTAGTTATAAATTCGATCAAAGTTTTTATTATATCAATAAACTGGTTCTTCAAATGTGCGTCTAAGTATGACCAGTTGCTTTTTGTTTTTAATTTGCGAAAAAAGTGCATGGGCATCTATCCGTACTGAAAAGGATAGTTGCCCTGATTTTTCGAGGTAAAGATGTCCTTAGGGGACATATATATCTCTATACAACCCATACACCTGTATAGTCTGAGTATTAATTCTTTTTAAGTTCTGTTATAGTTTGTGTACCCATCTGAACTATTCACTGATTGTAGCAAAACCATGTCGCGGAAGTATGAGAGAAAAAGAAGGAGTACAAGGTCAAGTTTGCTCTTGGACCGCAGAACAACTCGAAGCAGCTTCCGATGAGGAGGAACATTACGAAGGCGTTATGCCCCTGAAATATGAAATTATTAATGAAAATACAAAGTCTCGGTCCAACTGGATTCAGTGTATAAGGGTATCACTCAACTGGCTTCATGAAACCTGTACACTTTTTCGGAACTACTGCTCAAGATGTGGAAAACTTAAAACACTATCTGACTGATACCCTCTTCGTTGTGTTGTTTTGTTTTAAAAAGAGTACATACTTCTATTTCTCTTGAAACCTATTAGGTATTTAAATTTCATAACAACAATGAAAAATTCGTTTACCTAGTTGTTGATACCTACCTGATATTTTATGATATGATGAATTTATATTTTCGTTTGAAAATTTGCTCTCGAAATTTCATTGAGTAGGCTGATTTAAGTTATATTACGATTATAACAGACATAACGATAAGAGATTTCATTGAATTTGGCTTTGTAATTTGATCACACAATATGAAGGGCATCTATCCCGGACTGAAGGCATCTATCCATCTCAGTATTTTCATAGTGGGACAACTATCCATACCTGTATCCCCAGAAATAATGTTCCACAAAAATCAAAATTCTGTGAAATCTGCTAATGCTAGGTCAGAAAAAACCCACAGTATTTTAACTCAAATAACAAGTCTAGCTACTTTCATGAAAATTATTCAGATAAAATCGATATTTTCGAAAATATGAGGCAATTTCAAAAAGTGGGGCATCTATCCGGGTTTTACCCTATATCAGGTCAGTTATTGAAGAACTATCCCAAAATATTTTAGGTGTTGTATTTTCCATAAGTTCTTTTGGATTATATTTGTAATAGGACTCACCGTTATTAATGAGGTGGTGCTTATTATAACCATTCTGAAAAGAGGTCGATGTGGCTAGGTTCAGCCTCCCGGAAACTTCAACCGCAAGGATCTTTCATTCTTTATCCACTTCGTTCATTAAAATCCCAAGGAGGCTGTCAATGGCATTAATAAATCCAACGAAATCTTTATTAGCTTTAGCTCTTACCTCATGAGGATCCAGAACCGCCATCCCTATGTGAGTAGTTTTGAGTTCTATCAGCTCTGGACACTTGCATACCAAGTGTACAACCGTTTCTTCTTCTGATCGACATGGCCTGCGAATTGCATCGCTGATTTTCCCATGCGATACAAAAGATATTTGTATCGGCAGTTCGCGGAGGCAGACCTATATCTTTTCTCGAACATCAGCTCGTACTGGTGGATAGTACGATAGTACGATAGATGTTTTATAATTGTGTTTGTAAGAGGAGCCTCAGTTTATACCTGAAGCATTACAGTTTACAGTGTATGAATTCAAATGAGGCGAGGCGTTCCAGCCTTTCATGACGAAATTTGTTCTTCTACAAACTGTCTCGTGAATGAGCCGATGCAAAAGACGGATAATGTCATGAGAGGTTTGATTTGAAGTTAAAGCAATTGGGAAGGTACAAATTGAGAATGAGTATTTATTGTTAGAAATGAAAATAATGGGACTGTGAGCGCGTGAGGTGAACGGTCACGTAATATTTGTTCGTAATTCGGTAATTGAAGATAACCCTGATGGTAAATTCTCATTCAACCAAAAAATTTGAAGTATGTACATTATAAATAGTTTTTCTTTTCGTGAACGAATTGTCCTAAGTTTGGAGATCCCAACATCATTGGAATATGGTACTTTTTTGAGACTGCATTATACCGACGAGGAATGTTTGTCTAATTTGAGATAATTCAAATATAACTAGTCTCAATTCGCAATTTCAACATTTATGAGGGATATTTGACTATATTTTCTTCTTCCATGAATAAAAAATATTCTCATTGTAGTACAGACTCCCTGTATATTCGGTCTGATTCTATTGAGAAATAACGACAAATCCGATGCTTCATGAAATCTGTGATATAACAAGACACACTTGTAGATAGGAAAGAGGTAGCCACCTACTATCGACATAAAAGCAATTAAGTATAGGGTCACTGTATTTTAAGTACTTCAGTTGTTGCGTTCGGCAAAAATCCTCAGGTCGATTGAATTGCGCTCCGACCCATAAATACGGCCTCACAGGTACCGCCGTTCTCGCCACTTAATCGATCGATCCACGGACTACTAATAATGAATAGACCAAGCAAGTCATTCAATAGCGGGTTTGTTTTGGGAAAGAACATATAGAACGAGATGGGCACATCCGTTAGAGTGAAATACAAACAGAAATGGCCGTTTCCTGGGTCACGCTATAGGCGTCTCATGCGGGAGGCGGATTTGTGTATTTAATATGAAAATATTCGTGTAAGATTAGATTGTCAGTTTAGAATACTTAACTTTTATAACTGGTTTTCCAAGCTACATGAAAATTGCTTCAGAATTTTGTCTAAATTACAATAATGAATAATTTAAATTTTAATGTTAATCCAGAAGTATGCATTTATTAATGAATCATCAAATGTACATAATGAAGAGGGAGGTATTCAAGGTAAACAGTTGGAAATAGAAATAATTTCGATGTTTAATCACAACTAGACAATAATTATATTCGAACAATACAAAAACGGCTCCAAATTGGATTGAAAAATTAAAGAGTATAAAACAAATTTGGATATCAGATAGATTCTATTGAAATATATTATAGAAGGTCTTTGCATTTTTGGGAATGTTTTCTGAGGGTTTTCTCTCACAGTCTCGGAAACAAAAAACAATTGGAAATTTGTTTTTACAAATAGAAGAAATAGATTTTTTTTTTTGGACCTTGAGGTGGGTTGAAGCTAAGCCATCTCCGCAGCGGCGCTTTCGATGTTGATACAGAAGTGCTTGCGGATTTGTGTGGGACTCTAACCCACTGAACCACCCTCCTTTTTTCCTGGTATCATCGCCACCTTTGCAGATGCATAACCTGGTTTAAATCAAATTGAATTCATCATTCATTTCTGAACAGAATTGTTTTCGTGAGCACACTTCTTAATCTACCCTGTTTTGAATTGTCCAGTTTCTTTGCCGTTTCATGGTGAATGCGAAGTTTAAAATAATTTGCAAATATTAATTTGATCAGATTAAAAACGTGACCATCTATAGGATCATGTTTATACAGATGATCTTGAAATGTAGACAAAACATTTGGTGCCAAGTTATTCATTGCATGTATATATATTTATCTACAAGTTGTATATTTTTCAAAATAAGGGATAAACATTTAATATAGGTCTACGATAGTTGATTAAAGTAGATAGATAGGTAGGTTTAGATAGGAATAGAATTATTGATAAAAATAGATAGATAGGTAGGCTTAGATAGGAGTAGGGTAATTACTTAATTAATTGATAGAGTTAGATAGATAAGGAGTTAGTTAATAAAATTAGATTGGTGTAGATAGGATTATTTCTTCGAATATATTTAGGATTAGAATTTTGGCATTTCAATTATTTCTACCTCTCATACTCATTAGAAAACTCAGATTTATAACTACTTTCTATTCATCAATTGTTTGTTTGGTAATTTTACGAAACGGTGGCCAGTCATTCAAATTACCTGGCGCCCCCTAGAAGTTAACATAATTTCATTCATGCTCAAGAAGAAAAACTCACCTTGAGTGTGCTAGCTGATAAGTTTGGAAAATCTGAAAAATACTCCCTTTTTTTGTTTAATTTTTTTTCACGTAACAAACACCGCAAATAAACAAATTCAATGTTCTTTCCCAGCAAAACGTAAACATACTCGCTCTAGTTATATTAATAGGCTATGGATCGATCCGATGTGTTTGCCTAACATAATTCCATCTCTTGCCTCTTTCGGATCACCCGTAATCGTAATTCGTAATTCCGTACCGGTCTCCACGAGCGCCTCACCCATGCGTATTCACTTAGTGGGACATTCGAATAGAGGTGGTACAGTGAGCACCTCACATTTTTGTATCGTGTACGGGACAAATGAGCCGACTCTTGGAAGAGGTACCCAACACTAAAACTCGTGAGCTTCCTAAATTCCTATTTCAATTACTTTATTCAGAAGCATTTTCCTAGCATGAAAAGTGATTTGGATGATTTAAATGAATATTGAATATACTCCCTGGGCTGAACTGTCTGGGTTAATGATTGAATCTAGAAAGTTATATATTTATAACTACGAGATATTTTACTTCTTTGATTCAACATTTATCTCACTAAATGTAAGCGGGCATGTCTTAGCAATACATTTAGTGAAGTTGTAACATTAATTATAAGAACTCGTGAGTCTTTGCCCTGAGTAATCCCGATAACACTTGCTAGTGGCCATTTGGGTAGAGGTGTTGTTTCATCCTGCAATACTAAGATATCATCTACTTGAATATTTTTGTTAGGAATAAACCAGTTTTCCAACGTGCACAGAATTGCTGCTGAATTGGCTGCATTTTTGCCATAGTATTGATCTATTTATTGAGAAACAAGTGAGATCCTCTTCTGGATAAGTTGTAAAAGAAATGTCCTGGTGTTGAAACGTTAACATCTGAAGGATCATGTGAAATACCATATACAGAGACCGATGAACCATGTGTGGGGCCCCTAGGCAGTGAAATTTTTGAGACCTCATTTCAACCATTATTCTTTTCTCGCATGGGGCAAGGAGCCCTAGGCAATCGCCTAATCTACCTTATGATTAATCTAACTCTGACCACAGATCGGACGTGAATTGAGGGCTAGTAGAATGGTAAATTCTTGAAAAGTGAAAATATAATTTTTCATTATGTTTATGTATCAGGTCTAATTTAATGCTCTTCATCGATGCCTCTCACAAGCCACCATGATGTGATGAATGAAGTGAAAAATTATTTCGAACAGCATACCTTTGCAAGATTTCAGAAATTATTTCGAATTTTTTTAGTGATTTTCAACAGGTTGTATCTCAGTGGAAAATGATCTGATTGAAATAAAAAAACTAACTTTTGAGGCTTGAAGACTTTTGTTTCTAAACTAATTGGTTCACAACATCAAGGTACCGGTAGTCGTAGTATCATCGCATAAAGCAAGAAGAAATTTTTTTTTATTTTTCAAATTTTTTTTCTCTGCGTGCATGGAAAAATTTTCTCGACCTTGACCGATGAAAATGTCACATGACCTATTCATTCAGCTCTAATTTGCTTTTCATTACTTTCAGAAATAACCATTTGTCTTCGAGATATCCTATTTTGAATGCAAAACTGTCGATATCTCCTAGCCTAGCAAGCCCACTGATCACCTAGCAAGCCGTAAGGCAATTTGCTTTTCTACAGAAAATTTTCTACAAATATCTGTTTTATTCAATTCAAAAGAAATGTTTTTTCACCGGTCACTTAAATGTAGAATTAAAGCAAAAAAATGCCTTTAAACTATTTTTTTGTTTAATGGACTGTATCTTCGTCAATATTATCGGAAGAAATAATTTTACAGCCTGATGTTCCCCGAAGTAACTACGAAATCGGTAGATCGATCGGTTCAGCAGTTTTCTTGAACCGATTGATTGAAATTTTGAAAAAATTCAGGGAACAAGGTTTTTGTTGCTTAAACTTGATCTTATTTTCTTAATCAATAAATAAGTACATCATTTCTTCACTTTTCACTCAGAGTCATAAGAAGTTTTTTTCCAAATTTTCGAAAATTTGGAAAAAAAATCAACATTGGACAAATTTCGTTCAATTTTGTTCCAAAATTAAAATCAGAATCAGAAAAAATTTTCAATTAAAAAAAACCCAGAGACCATTTTTGACTCGCCTCCATTGGAGCTATGGACAGTGGATACATTTGAACCGTCATTTTCCTCAGAAAAAAAATCATGAAATGAATTAAAGTTTATACCCCTTACTTGCTCACGGTACTCGTTAAGCCAAATTTTGAGCGACCGAATTTTTTCGTTTTCTGACACCACGTTTCAAAAAACAGTTTTTTTGAAAACCTTTCGACTCTTTTGGTAAGAAAAAACGATTTTAAAAGATTAGGTCGAGTTTAAAGAAAAAAACCTTGTTCTCTTAATTTTTTCAAAAGTTGATCAATCGGTCCAAGAGAACCGCTGAACCGATCGATCTACAGATTCGGGCGGGCACTTCAGGGAACATCAGACTGCCAAATTTTTCATAACCTAAGCTTTCCCTCCAATATTGAAGATGATACAGTCCCTTAACCAAAAAATGGCAAAATGATTTGTGCTTGTTGTGAACGAGATATTCTTGATAATGGAATATTTGTTAGATAGTATGGAGTGCACAAGTTCAGACGGAACAAGTTTGGCAAAGATCGGTACTTCTCAGGACCAACAACACCCTGATGACGGCAGGCGAATGCTTGCCGAAACGTCGGTAAATACCGACAATATAGATAATGGAAATAGCCCAAATAATGTCCCAACATGATTTGTGCTCTTTTTACACGTTTATGTGACAGGTGAAAAAAAATTTGTTTAATTGAACAAAAAAGATTCTTGTAGAAAATAGGTGAATAAACAGCATCGGTCTAGCTAGAAAAAATTCTGCGTGAGCGTAAAGCAGCAAAAATATAAAATAGCGAAAAATTTTAGAAATTTTTTCTTCGTGCTTTATCCGATGATTGCATGGCCACCGGTACTCTGAGAAATTGTTAAGCAATAATTTAAGAATCTAGAGTCTTCAGAGGTTGGTTTTTATTCTTCATACGACTATTATTCACTGAGATACAGCATGTTGAAAAAAATTTTTTAAATTTTTCTGTTCCTGTTGTTTTGCGAAGTGTATTTGCAATGTTGTCAGCAATTACCTTTCAAGCGCAAAAAACCGGATGTCTCTAGTTATTCGCTATCAATGGTTATTACCTACTCCCCCCACGAAAAAAAAGATTTATGCGCCCTTGAATATGTTTTATATTATATAGAAAACATTTGATTGAATGGAATATAAGCATTTGAGAGTCTACCTCCGACTCTTAGAATACCTGTGATATCAAAGAAGATATCAAGTTTTTGAATGACCTCATTTTTAAATATCTTTTCATTTTGTATATATTCTAATTAACAGAAAAATAACTTGAACAAATTTGATGGCTGCTGAGTTCAATTCAGTAACAGAATATGAACCATACAATCTCTTTAATGATTTTTTGCAATTGTTAATAAGGCAATAGTCTATTTACCATATTAAATAAAATAAATCAATGTTTTGTGGCAACATCGTAAATATTTTGAGCAGGAAGGCAGTTTTCCTTTGTTCAGGAAGATTGCTGATAAATTCCTTGACCCTGATTTTGTCGAATCAAGGTCCGGCTGGAAAAAGAAGCTGGGACCATTCCACCACAAATCCGAGACTACTTATTATGATGATAATGAATCTCTGGAGAGAAGATCTGCAGGGTTCTGCTTGTATAAAAAATAACTTTCAGCTGTTATCGGATGAAAAGAGACAAACTTATTTGAATTTATCGTACGCAAATGAACACAAGCTAAATATGTATGAGAACTGGCATCAGCAAATCCATGAATTTCATATGGAATGATAACTGACTCAGAAAGCAAAATAGTTCTTGGAATTTCCAATTCAAAAAATATTCACAGACTTTTCAAGACACCATTCGAAAAGGTAGGACAACCTGAAATTCACCAGATGGCAACCGTATGGTTGTATCTTTGAATATTTGTACAGCTTGTTGCTCTGCTTGAGTGAATATAGATTCAGATTTATTTTGCCCTTCCTCGATTGCCCAGAATTAGTTTAAAATACCATTCAACATATCCATTTGAGTGGTCGTAGGATCTGCTGCTTCTGACCAAATTTTTTTAGTTCAAGTATCAGTAAAAAATTTGCCAAATTCCAAATTATTAGAGCCATTGAATGAATGTATTTCAATTAGAAAAAGTCTCCGATACAGGCGAAGGCAACATCTTATCTTCATTCGTTCAGATGAAAAAGAGTTAAATTTCAGGACCAGAACAGTTGGCATTTTAGGAGAATGCGTTTCATAAGGGATTTCGCTTGGTGAAACCCTCGCCTCAGAAACACCTCTCATCATTTTAGATGCATTCATATTTTTGTAGCCATGCAGTCAGAAAGTGGAAAAGGTGCTTCAGAACGCTTTTCAAGTATGAATGTGTACTCGTGACGTTGATGAAACCGGAACGAATTGAAAACGATTCGGCCGTTTCCACTGTCACAGCGGCGAAATAAAAACCTGGCACCTATATTCGAATTCACCTTTCCGTTTGATGAATGATGAACGCCCTGTTGTTGACATTTTCAATCCATTGTTTTGGTTGATTTTGACGAAGTACGATGTTCGACCGGTAGGTTTTTGTCGGTAATCCAAGAGCGATGCTGCAGTATAGTGGCGCAATCCAAACGTGTTATTCGATGTTGAAACAACAACTCACGATTCTATTGATTTGAGTTATCTCACATCTCACAGGTTTTGACCCGCAGAACCCTGAATCATGTTTTTGAATGCGATAAATTTTCTGTGTAAAGGGGTTTCGGGAAGCTTGTAGTGTGACAAATGATATTGAGGGTCGGTTTCAAAAAACTTTGATTGCACCGTCCAATTAATTGGACCTACCGCGATAGGACTCAATGAACTTCTTGCCACCTGGTGTATTTAAGAGTGATGACTCATATTCCCGCTTTGCTTGTGAGAGCTTGGATCTCAGATCTATGGGGTATCTTCTACGATGACCGTTATCGCTATCAGATCTGCTTCATCTTAACCATTGCCAAAAGGTCCTCTTCAATCGGATCATCTTTTGAAGATTTGGAGTGATCCATCATTCAGATCGTGTTCGTCATGTCGCGTATACGTGGGTTGAGTTGCTCCCAATGTTCTAATAAAATTGATAGGTATGATGAAGCTATTGATTGTCAAGTGTGCATAAATAGTTTTCATATAAAGTGCTCGAACATTCCTATTGAGAATTACTACAAAATGCGTGAAGATGGAGCGATAAATAAGTGGAAGTGTGAAAATTGTGAATCAACTACTGATTTCCATGATTCAACATCTCAGTTACAAGTTAACTCAAAAGATGAAACTGATAAATTTGATTCTATTGTTCAACTTGCAGTCGAAAAGGCATTAGCACCACTTATTTCGGAAATACTCAACTTGAAAGATTTAGTGGTAACACAAAGTTAACAAATTAATTCGCTTATCGATAAAATACATCATATGCAAGGAATTAAAAACTCCAGCACAACACAAACAGCTGATCGGAGTTTCCAACGGTCTCCCCCGGTCGATAAGGCAACGGAACATATGAAGGGAATTCCACCAGATTTGAGTGCTACAATCAATAATTCCTCAACGGAAAATGAAGATTCGAAGACTCCTGCTCAGGTGAGTTCTGCTGTGACTGACGCCTTGGTGGAGCCTCGTGGTGTTTCTTCTGAATGGACTGTAGTTGAGAATAGGAAAAAGTCCAATAGAAAAAATCAAGAAATAACTAAAAGTAAAAACAAGCAATTAACATCTACTGCTCTCAAACAGGGTAAATATATCGAGCCAATCACTGGTTCATCTAGTTCCACTGCTCTACAAAGTGCTCCAAGAAAACGATTATCACATATCCATATTACTAGACTTAGCCCCTCTACATCTGTTGAAGATATAAATAAATTTCTCAACAATATCACTACAAATTTTACATGTGAACAACTAAAATCCAAGCAGCCTGATATATACTCATCATTCAAAATAACTTTTCCTTCTGAGTATGAAACCAAACTTATGGATCCAGAGCTCTGGCCAGAAGGTATAATGATCAATAAATTTTTTTTAAGACGAAGAATAGTGAATCACAATATTACTTAGATCATACATATGATGGTAACTCTGAATCTTCAGTACATCAGTACCACAACGAGGAGGTGGAAACATTGAGAATATTACAATTGAACGTACAAAGTCTTCCAAATAAACTAAACAATCTTGAGTTATTCCTTAGTTCTTCAGTTCCCGATTGTGTTAGCATCGTGGAACACTGGTGTTCATCGGATCATATTGAGTATATGACTTTATCTGGTTATCAGATCGCTTCATTTTACTGTAGACGTGATCGCGAACATGGAGGCTGTGCTTTATATGTTAAATCCGGCTACAAGGTGCAACGGCTGAATGTTGATAGGTTCTCTGTTGAGATGCATTGTGAATTATGTGCCATAAAGATCAAGACGAAAAAAACTACCTACTGTGTATTGAGTGTTTATAGACCTCCGTCAGGTTATATTCCTCTATTTTTGAAAACATTAGAATTTGTTATCAACTATTTTGATTCTATTTCAGATATTTTGTTTTTGTGTGGTGATCTGAATATCGACTTCCTTTCAGTTAACGACTCTTGTAAAAAGCTTCTTGATGAACTTTTTAATTCTTTTGGTTTATTAGAGTGTTCCTTGGAACCTACAAGAGTCTTCACTAATAAACACGGAAAAACTTCGTCTAGCAAAGTTGACTATATCACTGCTAATGCTGACGGGATGAGCATTTCTGTGTCTGTATGCGAACCCTTCATTAGTGACCATAAAGCTCTCATTCTCGACTATCTTTGTCAGCGGTGAAGATCTACATGAGTATAATACAAGGAAAAAAGACAACTTAGTTGTACCTTTGCATCGGATGGCCCGAACCCAGCAATTCTTTGATCACTGGGGAGTCAAACTTTATAACAAGCTCCCATGTGATATAAAACGATTACCGAAGGATAGATTTGACAGAGTCATAAAGGATGTTCTATGTCGGGGGGCATATTACAGTTTGGAGGAATTTTTGAACTCGGAAGTCGCGTTTTGATTTTTTGTCTTCTTCTCTTTTTCTTCTAATTATTGTGGGGGTTAATGTATTGTTAAATGACATGACATGTAATATTTTGATGTCTCAATAAATTATTATTATTATTATTATTATTATTATTATTATTATTATGAAAAACTTGAAGTTGAAAAGAATTTTATTACCTTCAGAATGACAGCTCAATCGAATTTAGATAACCTGTCCTCCATGATCTCCAATGCTGACTTTCAAGTATTATACGCCCATGATACAGTCGACACTAGATTTCAGAGGTTCTTAGATTTATTAACCTCTTCGATTGAGGCTACTTGTCCCTTGAGGACATTACCTTCCGCTCGATGTCGACCGAAATGGGTAGGTTCCTCAATACGCGAAGCAAGAGACCATTTGAGAAATCTTCACTGGCTTTCTAGGAACTTGAAATCTCAAGAGGCTGTAGTTAATTATAAGAAAGCTAAAAAAGCATACAATCAATTCCTGAAGACTTCAAAACATATTTACAACGAAAAAATTCTTTCTGAATCAACCAATCCCAACAAAACTTTATGGACCCTTGTGAATATGGAGTTGGGTACCACGAAACTAAGTAGTGTAAATGGAATTACGCTTACTGTTAATGATCAGCCTATCTCGGCTCCCGATGCGGTCGCTGACGCGTTTGGTAGTTATTTCTCTACCATGGGCGAGCTCGCATTGCGGGGTGAATATGGAAGTTTAGTCTCGAACTCATGCACCACCCAAAAGTTGGTCGACTCGAATTTCTACTTTTTTCCTGTTGTTCCCGAGGAAATCATATCTGTGGTCTCACAATTGAAAAATTGTGGTGAGTCTGGGCCTGATAATATTTCTTCTAAGGTGCTCAAGTATATATCTCCTCTTATTGCGGAGCATTTTTCAGATTTGATCAATTTCTCTATTTCCATGGGTAAATTTCCATCAGTGTTGAAACAAGCAATTGTTAAACCAATCCATAAAAAAGGTAGTATTGATGACTTGGAGAATTATCGTCCAATATCTCTATTGAGTCCGTTATCCAAGGTAATCGAGAGGATAGTCTGCCGTCGAATGTATGATTATCTTTCAAAATTTTCCATCCTGACAAGAAGTCAGCACGGTTTTAGAGCTGGAAGATCCACTCAGAGTGCGTGCTGTGAGTTTCTCGAGTTCGTTTAATCCTCCCTAGATGATGGAGATCAAGTCGCTGGAGTGTTTTTCGATTTAACTCGTGCATTTGATTGCCTTCAGCCAGATTTTCTTATTTCGAAAATGTATCAGATGGGTTTTCGAGGAGTGTTTCTAGACTGGGTTCTCAGTTTTATCTCTGACCGGTCTATGGTGGTTAAGCTGGGTGACTCCAAATCCCGAAAATATTATCCCAAGATGGGTGTCCCCCAAGGTTCTGTATTGGGGCCACTTCTTTTCCTACTGTTCATTAACGAGCTTCCTCAGTATATTGTGTCTTGCATTATAGTTCTCTTTGCGGATGACACGTCTTTGGCTATAAAAGCTCGTAATCTTGACGAGCTGAGAGAGATTTGCGAAACTCTCATCAAAAGATTTAATATATGGTGCCAAAGAAACTCCTTGATTGTGAATTTGGCTAAAACCAAGATCATCAAGTTTCAGATTAGGGACGGTCTTGATTTCGAGGTTACCCTCTCTAACTTTAGCCTCATGTCATCGGAGTGTGTCAGTTTTCTGGGAGTTCGCGTTGATAGTAGGTTAAGATGGTCCTATCACGTAGACCACGTATGCAGTAAAATCAGTAAGAGCTATTTTGCTATTTCTCGCCTGAAGAGTTCATTATCAGTGGATTCTCTCATTGATGTGTATTTTAGCTGTGTGTATAGTCACCTCTGCTACAACGTGGTACTGTGGGGTTCATCCCCAGATGTGGGTCGTGTATTTGTTGCACAAAAAAGAATGCTTCGTCTCATTTTCAGCCTGAGGCCTCGAGACTCATGCCGCCCTATATTCAAGGAAAATAAAATACTGACATTTCCATCGATATACATCTTGAATTGTCTTATTTATGTTCATCAAAATTTGAAAAAACTTAAAACATATACTGAGTTTCATGACTATTATACCAGGCATGGGGATATTTTATGTATTCCCAAGCATAATACTAAAAAGTATGAGTCGTCACCCTCCTTCACGGGAATTAAATTGTATAATCCCTTGCCTAAACATTTCAAGGGAATTGGTGATAGACGATTTAAGAAGGCAGTAAAATCACTCTTAATTGAAAAGTGTTTTTATAGCATTCAAGAGTTTTTTGCTAGTTCTATAATTTGAGTGTTTTTAAATTCTGATAATTTTCTATATCATTATATTTCAACTTTGTTCTTTTTGTATTGCCATTATGTTTTATTTTTCTCTCATTGACTATTCCTATACATAATATAATGTCTTAAAGGAGGAATAAATTATTATTATGGTTTCGAAGGATAAACAGAGTATGTGTTTTCCACATACCGTCAACTAATTTTGAAACACCGAATCCCAGTCAACTACTTTCAGAACTTCATTGAGCTCGGAAAAATTCATTATGGTTTTCACCTAAATGAAGAAGCTAATGTTAAATGATCGGAAATTCCAAAAGGAGGGTGATCCAAAATATCGGTAAGGAGATTTTCATCGTTGACCAGAACAAGATCCAGTAGTTTTTTTCTTTTGGGCATTTCCATCACTCGGAGAAACCTGCATGAGGGCCCTGATTAAGGGCCACTGCTAAAATCTCATGAAGAGAAAGAGGATGTACAGAGTTCTTTTTTGCATGTCATCGGAGATGTGAAACTTCATTTCGACGCAATTGAATGTCTTTGCTTTGTCATTTCTGCTCAGTACATCACACCCTAATACTTTTAATATCGAAGTTTTTTCATGAAATTTTGTCTCTGAGGTGTATGGGATACTGATGATGCCAAACAAGGCTCAAATCGGTATACCTCTCATCACAGTGACAATATCTAATATTATTTCTCCAACCTTATGACAAAAGATCTCTGAGCCTGGGAATTGAAAACGGTATTCATTTCGATGATTACTATTTTGAATTCAGCTATGTTTCAAAAATGTTTTCGGTGTGGCGTCCGTAAAGGCAGATAATTTTTCTGTTTACCTTTTCATTCTTTTTCTTAAGATCCAGTAGTGAAGGATGTTGACCGCATCTGTACCGGCTATCTACTAGCTGTTGCTAGTTGGAGACCAATAGCATAATACAAAAATCAAACGAGAACGAGCTGAAAGCAATTAAATTTGAAGGCAATAGCCATTTCACATCTGAGCAGTTGAAGTCCCCGACAATAAGCAAAGGAGATGCGGCATTCGACAAAGCTTTCATATATAGTCCACTGCATTTAGGTCGAAGTAGGCCCAAACTTCGGACCAATTCATACAAAAGCAAATGAAGGTTTTTCGGGTAGGTCTCGGTGTCCCAAATGATATCCCAAAAGTCCCCTAGGCGGGAGTGACCGCATAACATTTGGCAACGCTGTAAAGGGCTAAAATCCTGCCCCAATGTGAACTTTCGTGAATATCTTGGCCCCTATGGAACTTACGACAAAAATACATCAGAGCAAAAAGAAAGCTGATGAAATTTCCTAGAAAAAAGGTTCTGAGTCGTTTTTTGATATAATCAACGATTTCGTCACAATCTTGCCTTCAATTTGAACGTATGTGATATTCTGGATAATGGAGGTGCTCTATCCCACACCACCTTCAAGGTGTGTTTTTATAAAAGTGGTATCACCTAATAGGCATAATCCACGACTTTTTTGTTTTTTGGTAGACCGCGGACCAGAAGCCAATAGGTTAATTTCGTAAAAAGGAAGAAGAGGAAAATTGGTTTGTTATATTATGTACTTCGCTTAATCGAATGCTGAATATTATTAGAATATGCTCCTCTTAGTTTTATTCCGGTATAGAACAAATAACATGCGCGTTCATCTGCACGTCGTGGAACTGGTTTCAAGCTTTTTGAAAATGAGCAGGTGGGGACTCGGAGATGCGTGACGAAACCACAAAAACAATAATGAGGGATAACCTATAATTTCAATTGATGAATTAAACAATTTTCTGAATTAGTTTACCACCCCCTTGTAGATACTGAATCTCACAAATGAAGAACACTATTCACTTTCACTGGTAACTGAAATTATAAAGACTTGAAGTTGTCGAAAACTGAGTAAGAACAAAGAATAACCGAGAGTCAATGGGTGCATTCACCGGACGAAGATTTCGCTACCGCTATCTAGCATAAATTCAAATCGCTCCCCAAAATGCAAACTGATCCAGAATATGTTGAGTTTGTAACGTATGTGCCACCGGACGATTCTTGCACAACTGTTACGTTCGGTGGATGCGCCCAATATTTACACTGAATCGAAGCGTTAGATCAACCCCGCAACAAAATTCTTCATAGGTTTTTGACAATTTTTCAAAAATAAAATGCACCAACTAGTAGGTGAACCAAAGAATTTTACATAATTTTCAATCTCTTATATAACACAATCGTATCATAACTTATCTGAACTTAATAAGCCCACTGATGTTCTCGGCTCGAAAAAAGATTTTTCCAGTGAAGTTCCACTGAACCCCTTCTTGATTCTTGAGATGAGAAACGCAATCAAAATAAGGCAATCGATAAGGCATCTGCGATGACATGGGCGTTCAAGCCGTTGCAACCTCTTTGCCTAAGTTTTTATATTCGGCTATAAAAAACAGCTTATTTGATATGTTTAGCTATGTTTTTTATATTAAAAACTAATCATGAATATTTATAATAATAATAATAATTATTATTAATAAAGATATGAGTACAGAATCCTATAAACTCAATACAAGGAGAAAAATGAAGTGTATATGAATTTCTTAGTGCAAAAAAAATTAAATGAAATGAACACAAAGAAGCACTCAATCACTGAACCATCGGTCCAATCTGTTTTTGAAAGTGTTCACGGATGGCGAATCAACAACACTCTCTGGAGGGCGATTCCAAAAATCGAACATTGGATTGCAAAGAAAATATTCTCTGCATGGAATCGTGGACGTGCCCTTCCGGAGTTTGAACCAATGTCCTCGGAGTCTCTGTACTCAGGTGAAAGAGATGTGCAACGTCTAAACCTACACCGAACATACCATTGAGACAATGAGAGCTCGGTATGTAGTAATGAGGTCCCCACATGTACGGCGACTAGCAAGTGATGGGAGGTCGAAGAGAGCGAGTCTCTCCTTGTATGACGGGTGGGAACGTCCATAAGGGAGACATGTTGCACGTCATTGAATAGACTCCAGGAGCGTGGCATCACGAACAAGTGTTGTGGAGCAGAGAGGGCCAGTGAATTCCAAAATTAGGCGCACATAAGATTTGTAGAGTCTCTTACAAACGTGTAGGTCGCATCGGGGAAAGACTTTCTGTATGATATGAAGCACTCTCTTGGCTCTGTTTGTAATTTGCGAAATATGTATGTATTTGTTCATCATCGCCATAATGAACGAATACCGCAAGTCCCTACAGTGCCCAGTTTCCGTAATTTTTAATTTGAACATATATTATAATTGGCTACAACTTTCGCGATATTCTAACTACGCTCTCGAAATAAAAACATCTATGTGACACTTTTTCAGAACGTTTCACCGGTGCTATCGAAATTTCTTCAGTGACGCTTCAAGTTTGGTGATGATATCATAATATATGATTATACTATATTATGATTATATTTAGATTTCTTCTTAATATTCTTATTTCATCTGGTTTATTCTGTTTTGTTATTTTTTAATTGTGAACGAGATACACCCTTTGGGGTGTTTCCATTATCTGTATTTGTGTGGAATATTACTTGTAATGTTTCAACAAATACACCCTCATGAAGAGTATCTGGTTCACAATTAAAAAATAACAAAACAGAATAAACCAGATGAAATAAGAATATTAAGAAGAAATCTAAATATAATCATAATATAGTATAATCATATATTATGATATCATCACCAAACTTGAAGCGTCACTGAAGACCCCAAAGGGTGTTTCCGTTATCTGTTGAAACATTATTTGGGCTGTTTCCATTATCTCATCTGAACCAACATCGGTTCAACAAAGCTACATTAACACAGCAATGTATGGACATCAGGACAAAAATACAGGAATAAACTAAAGCAACTTGTTATTTCTTGTTCAAGTTTTTATGAAATTTATGTTATTTTAAAATGTGACTTTTCTTTATACCTACAACTTCAGGCTATGAAGATACAGGAAGAAATTAATTGCTTCTTCGAAAAATCGATTCTGCGTTCTTCTTATTCCTCTTATATTTCCTTTCCGCTTTGGATGTGGACTATCATACATGCTATCTAGACTTCATTCACTGCAACCCTGAACAACTCAGTTGTACTCATACCAAAACCAGGTTCTAAAGTTCTTCAACCCTGAGATTCGTCTTCTTCTAACTTCTTCGTTGTGGCTTCTGGAAGCGTCCACGTCTGTATCCCGTAAAACTGAACAGAGAAGACGTAACAGCGCAGTTGCTTCGATAGCAACTTGATTCGATCGGAGGTCAGTACTGACACCCACAAAACGAAAAATATAACTAATACAGTGCTGTTATGAGTTTTATTACAGCACTACTTTTAGTACTGTAATGAACCCATTACGATACTGAAATAGAGAAATTATGTTATATGGACTCATAGTGAAACAACCATTAGGTTCAGCAAAATCTAGTTTTCACCACTCAATTTGTCATCACACATTCAAGAATGGCATGGCATGAAAATAAGTTTGGAGGGTTAGCAATTCTGATATGTTATTTCGATCGTAAAAAATTCACGTTCGGAAGAGTCCGCAAACTTTGGTTGCTATAACCATAAGTTTTTGCAATATATGCTCGAAAAATGGATTTGCTATTAATTGTTCATTATTTTTTTAGATCAATGTGGAAAGTGATTGTTTTCGAGGATACTTTAAACGTGTTCAATGAGGCTCAAGATTTTGGACTAACGCTGTTTTTTCTTGTAGAAAATGTTCCGCTCTTACGGAAGGAAACATGGTACTAGAAAATATGCCAATTATAGTGCAGGTTCAGAAATCTTACAGAAAGTTCCCAGTGAAATAAATTGAAAAAAAAGTCGTTGCGTGAGTTTTTCTGGCAATAAGTACCCGCCGAAAGAATTATATTCATTACCGAATGATTCACAGCTCTGCAAGACCTCCAGGTAGGCAAAATAGGAGCCTCAATGTTTAGTGCAAATTATCTTCGCCCATATCTGAGATACTTTCCTATTTTTTTTCTATTATCACAAAATATTAATTTGGTTCAGTTTATACCTACTTCATTTTTCAAGAAAACTTCGGTTTTTCATTCATTTTTTGTGATAATGAATGCATGATAGTATTTTGAAAAAAAAATTCAGTCAATTTTGTATTTCCAATCCATATTTGTTTTTTTTTTCTCAAGAAACGATTTTTTAGTATTGAGGTGTTCAAAGAAACTCTCTCAGGAAGATGAATTGAAATCGCATAGTGTCATCATAGTCGTTCGAAATAACCCTGATCGTTATGTAACTTTGGACAACCATGATTTAATTAAAGAAAAATTATTATTGATCACTTTGAAATCTAATTTTTGGTACACAAAAAGATTCTACTGATGCACGGTATATTTTTTTTAGATTTTTCACTCGCTGTTTTACCCGAGATGGCTGGAAACAAGAAAAAGTTCAAAGTTACCCCGTTTTACGGTACCTAGTTTTCTCTTAATAGTGTGGCGAACAGTTATTGTGCAATGATATTTTAGAAGGTGATTAGTAGATTTTCAAAAACCAAAGTAAATGAATCGAGCTTTGATTTTCGATTATGTCTTCTGAAAGGAAATTTATGATCTCGATGAAATATAAAGTACCAAGGAGGTTCAATCATTCGAATCGAAAACCGAAAGATAATCAAATCTGAAGTTTGAAAACAAAGTGCATATTCAATTCAATAATTTTTGTATGGTTGTGTAACCATTTTGTTATTTCACATTGTCAAATTCTGTTCTATATTTTCATACATCAACGAAGAAAGGTTCGGTTCGAAGCAGCAGAAGTAAAAACCATATCGAATATGATGATTCTCCTGATGATTATATGCAACTCCTTTCAGTTTAATCCTGTCCGTCCGTGCCCTTGATTTCCTCCATCATTCTATTCAACTGCTCTACACCGCTTAGAAATCTCATCGTTCAAAAAGCCTGCATGTGCAAATCGGTAAAGTAGGCAGAAAGAACCGAAAAAAATGGTACATAAAATAAAATGATATCTCGGAGTCGGCATTTATCCGGACTGTTGAACAGACGTATACATTTCTCAGAATTCTTCTTCGAGTCCCGAGGGAAACTAATATAGAAGAAAATACTGTGCATTCAGAATCCATGGGATGCTCAATCTACTCCGTTTATTCTGAAAACCATCCATCATTCCTGTACAGCAAGAAGTGAAGACGTTGTGCTCTTCGTTTCTCGTCCTTGATATCTAGTTAGTCCGGAATAAAAACGTCTTCGCGTTATAATAGTACCCTGATGAATGATTTCGGGAGGTTTCTCGATCCTTCAGTAGTATCGAAAAGAGAAGTCTGAATAATGAATACTATCGTGGAATTGAATGAAGGTGTATTTGATATTCAAATCAGAACGTCCAATTTATTGCGATATTTTTTCCAGTGGAATTTAGATACTATATGCACCGTAAAAGTATGCAATAATTAACTATTTTGTAGCGCGAATCTGTACAATAGAAATAAAAATGATAATTCTACATTTAAGTTTTATCATAATCGAAGGCAAGCTGCATCGACTGCATCTTTGTTGCAAGAATTCAAAAGACTGTCTTCAAATAGTGTCCAGACGATAGCTCAAAGTGTCTGAGATTTCATTAGTAATAGAAATGGCATTTCAGTAATGACTTTCAATTGCCAAAGTCTACATAGTCACAAATACGATTTACAAGATTCAGTTACGAGACATACCAATGTGATTGAAATACCTCATTTCAATTGTATTGTTCAATTCAAACGAGATACTGTTCCAAAAGGTGGGGTAGATTTTTACCATAATGGTCATAATGTTACTAATATTATGATTCCGAATATTGAAATAAATGTTAATGTTAGACGCTTATTTGTTGGAGATATTTGTGAATGCTCATGCAAACTAAGAAATGACCTACACATAGTCATGGTAGCAATTTACATTTCTTCGAATCCAAAATTGGACGAGGTAGAGCATTTTATTCATCGCACTCTACTGGAGTACACTGAAGAAGGGTCGAAAATACTTGGTACAAATAGTAATAAATTTCCACTTATCTTCTCTGGCGATTTCAACATTAACTTCACTGATAAAAAATCAGAGCTGTTGACAACTTTTCTTCCGGAAAAATTGAATTTTAAAAATGAATAATGATCCACAAGAATCCACAACAAAATATTGGACTTTTGACGCAGTATTTTCCAAATATTTAGAAGGCATTAAGTCTCAAACTTATGTTTAATATTTCAGTTACCATAAACCTATGGTTTCAACGATGAACATTCCTAAATAATCTACATGAATTGTAAGATAAATAAAAAAATATTTTAAATCAACAATATTATCTTCTTATTTTTGAATAGATGCTATGCAATAGCTTTACCCCGGCAGTCCTCGATTGCCACACGTATTTTTTTTTTTGTTATTTTAGCCTTGAGAAATAAATCATTCATAGTTTCGAAACGTCGGCGGTATAATAAATATGGTTAAGAAAAGGATATTATTTTCATTGTCCAGATTCCCACTGAAAAATAGTTGATTTTAATTTATGAATTTATTGAATTTGGGTAATTCAGAGGGTCATCTTAATGGGTGGGTTACTCTGTATTCAGAAATTTGTGCATTTTTTCTTCTAAAAATTTAGTGGATGTTAGCTATCACTCGATATATTCACGACTTTTTTTCATATTGAGAAAACAATCAGTCCTACCATAATATATTCGAATACAATGACTTCAATAATGACTGTTCTTAATATGTCTTTGTCTGTTTTAATGAATTCTGCTTCCGGAAAAATCGAGAAAACCTTGGAGAAATTACTTCACGTGCAAAGTTTCTGAATAAATTTAAATTCTCTTGATTCAGAATATTCAGTGCCTAAAATAAGGAGGAACAATTGAATGAACGATTACATGGTTTCTAATCAGGTTGTATTGTTTAATAATGAGTTGCTTGAAAATGTTTTATTGGAAGTGTGTGTTTTCAGGAATTTATATTTTGTCTTGATTTTCAAAGCTGAAGATATCCTTCATTACAACTCAAAAAAATTATCATTTTGTTGAATCATTCTTATTGCCTCATGGTAGAAAACAGAGCTTTGCAGATATTGGATTATAGTGGAAGAGTTTACACTCTTTAGATATAGGTACATATAATTCAGATGTCACAAACTGTGTTGCACTTGTCTCACTTTAATATACACTGAAAATAAATAGGTGTAAAATTTGAGCAGGTGATTCCTCATCTAAATAAAGTTAGGATCTTTCATATAAAGAAACTTCATTGGAGCATCCCTTGTTAAGAAACAGCCCCTCAAAGGGGGTACATAAAATTTGTATAACAATTTTTTCACAAGCACTAAAAAAGTTTTTAAGAAAAAAAATAAGACTTAAAACACCAACCTTAGACAAAACAAAGATCAAGCCGATACGAAGCGGGAGCGATGGGCCAATCACGAGGGGTCTTTCACTGTGGAATTTTAGTGTACAAAATTTCGGAATTGTGAGTGAATTGCACGGAATTACACGGAATTACATGGAATTGAAAGGTATTATTCGGGAATTGAATGGCATTGGGTGGAATTGAGCGGAATTTCATTGGGACTCAATGGAAAAATGGAATTGTAATGGAATTGAATGGAATTGAACGGAATTCAACATACGCAGAAGGATGGTTTTAAAACTTACGCGTTACCTCACGATCGTTTAGACATGACCTATGATAGTATATTAAGTATAGAGAACGGTAAGGGCATTTTACCGATCGAAGACAATTATTGTCTGAGATCGGCAATCCTTAACGTTCGAGATACTTATAGCGATTTTTGCACGAAAGACACAATTTTTACGCAATGTACAAAATAATTATCTGACAAATTCATTTATTCGTGGCTTTATCAATGCTGTGTAAGAATATAATATATGGCGTTGTCTTGTTGATGACAACATAGTAGATTGTCAAGGTGACAATAATCAATTGAATTTAATAGCGTTAAAAAATGAGCTATATAGAATCTTCGTAAGATAATGAAATTCAAACAGGTTGGGAAATCAGCGGCGTTACACCAGCAGGGCACCTCAATGGATTTTCACAATTTTTGTGTCATCGTTTTGCTCTCGTTTTGCTCCGTTTTGCTCACTACTCAGTTTATTTTGCTCACCTGTGTACACTGAGCTATAGACAATTCAAAGTGCCCTGCTGGTGTAATATTACACCAGCAGGGCACCTTACACGGATCTTTTCCATATTGGTGTCATTCGAAAGCTCTCGTTTTGCGCCGTTTTGCTCACCAAACCGTTTGTTTTGCTCACTCATACTTTGAGAGATTTTCGAAAAAAACAAATTTTTTTTTGTCTCACCCCGCCGAGTGGGGTATCTACGTTTTGCTTCCGTTTTGCTCTCTTTAAATCTGCAATTAGTTTTTCTTTGCGTTTTTTCGTTATCGAGATATAGATAATTCAAAGTGCCCTGCTGCTGTAAACCACCCACACTAAGAGAACACCTGAACGAATATTTTGTCATTCGGATTGGTGTCATTCGAAAGCTCTCGTTTTGCGTCGTTTTGCTCACTAGTCTGTTCGTTTTGCTCATTTATATTCTGGGAGATTTTCGAAAAAAACAATTTTTTGTTTGTCTCAGCCCGGCGAGTGGGGTAACTACGTTTTGCTCCCGTTTTGCTCTCTTCAAATCCGCAATTAGTTTTTCTCTGCGTCTTTTCGTTATCGAGATATAGATAATTCAAAGTGCCCTGCTGCTGTAACACCACCCACACTAAGAGAACACCTGAACGGATATTTTCGATATTGGTGTCATTCGAAAGCTCTCGTTTTGCTCACTTATACTTTGAGAGATTTTCGGAAAAAACAAAAATTTTTTTGTCTCACCCCGACGAGAATGGTATCTTCGCTTTGCTCTTTTTTTGCTCTTCTGAAATCTGCAATTAGTTTTTCTCTGCGACTTTTCGTTACCGAAATATAGATAATTCAAAGCTTGGTGATATTACACCAAAAGGGCACCTTACACGGATCTTTTCGATATTGTTGTCATTCGATAGCTTTTTTTTGCGCCGTTTTGCTCACTTATACTTTGAGAGATTTTCAAAAAAAACCCCCCGGCGAGTGGGGTACAAGGTTCGAAAATATCATGATATTTATATAAATATCAAAATATCGGATATGTATATCGATATACAGGGTGAGTCGGGAGGAACGGACCAAACTTCAGGTGTGTATTCTATAGCTCGAAATAATATAAAAAAACTCATATGTTGTTATCCGATTTTCATTTGTTCTCAAACTATAGCGTCATTATAAAAAACATCATTTTCTATATTAAAATGGTTTCATTTATAGCATTATTTTAATAAATGCACGAAAATCCCGCCATTAACCATTATTTGGAAATCGGCCGTTCTTCAGTTGTTCCTGAGAAATCTAAAATCCACTACGAGAGTACATACAATACTTTCAAGGAATGGATTCAGACTAAAATCAGCCAAATCAATGAAAAAGTGTTACTGGCCTATTTTGTTCGGAGAATCGAAAAGCTGAGATCGCGTGGAAGTCTTTGGGTGGAATATTCAATGCTGAAGAGCACAATATTTTTGAACGACGGTATTCACATATCCAAGTTAACAGCTCTTATAGCATTCCTCAAAAAAATCTATTGGTTACAAACCCAAAAAATCTGCTGTTTTTACAAGAGAAGAAATGAATAAATTCTTAAAAGAAGCACCAGATGATATGTTTTTAATTATTAAGGTGTGCTTTTATCAATACAATAGTGCTTCATAAACTAATCATGTCTTTTCATGTGGGAATGATATTAGGTATATCAGGGGCATGTAGAAGAGAAGAGTTGTACAACATGAGCGTCAGGGACAAAGAAGATCGGGAATCATTTTTAATCGTGAAAATTCCCAACACAAAAATCAACATTCAGAGAATATTCACAGTCATCGCATCGATCGAGATAATGATATCAATTACGTGGAAATATATAGAAAATATTTCCGTCTGCGTCCACAAAATGCGAAGAGCGTGCATTTATTTTTGAGATATCAAAACGGAAAATGCAGTAATCAAGAAATAGGCAGAGGGACAATTGGAAGTTGGCCGTCAAAAATTGACCCTTTTTTGAATTAAGAAAATCCAAATGCCTATACTGGCTACTCCTTTAGACGCAATTCGGCCACCTCTTTAGCTAATAAGGGAGTAGATGTATTAGGACTAAAACGACACGGTGGATGGCGGTCTTCGACTGTGGCTGAAAGTTACGTTGAGGATTGGCTGGAAAATAAACTAGACTTTGCTGAAAAAATTTTGCATAGTACGGAACGTAGCGAGTTGCAACATGAAATGTTGAATTCAGCAAAGGTTTCTGTGAATTCGGCTACTACTCAATTCAGTGGTATTTCCATCAGCAATTGTAAAAATTGTACTTTAACTTTCAATAGCAAATGAACACTGTTTGTGTTATTTCATTATTTCAAAGAATATTCAGTCCTACCGTTCTGTTTACCTTAGTAACCAGTAAAAATGATTTACCGATCTAGCAACAAACTCGGTAACTATCAAAATTCGTTCTATCGTGCAAAAAATAATATTTGTTCATGGGTGATCGACGGTGTTCAAGCAACTGTTTCAGGGTAAGTTTTTTATTAATTTATCTATGTTTTCGAGACAATAATGTTCACAAGGATATTACCTATGTTTCATAAGAATATATATATATATATATATATATATATATATATATATATATTAGACTGTTTAAAAAAATTCGACATTTTTTGTTTTCACGAAACCCCCCCCTAATTATCTTCAGGGTATCGAAAATAGACCTCTATGAAAAAATCAGCTTCAAATAATAATATTTAGAGGTCGCTCATCAATTATTTCTATTTTCCCTACTAATAGCAGGGAAAAAATTTCTTTTTTCAATAAAAAATTCCTAGAGCAGAAACCAATAGACGGATTTCATTGTGTAATACATTTTCGTGTAGACAATCAGATACTCTACAAAAATGACCCTTACGATATTTCGGTAAAATGGCCCCTTCGAAAGTTATTGGATTCGATGCTAATATTGAGGTATTTTTGAAGAAAAAAATTATTCAAAAAAATCGATTCTGATTGTTTTCACGAAACTCCATTTCTAATTATCTTCAGGGTATCGAAAGAAGGCGTCTGTGAAGATATTAGCTTTGAATATTAATATTTAGAGGTCGCTCAGCGATTACTTCTATTTCCGCTGTTGATAGCAGGAAAAAATTTTCTTTTTTCAATGAAAAATTTTTTCTTCACGAACCAATTGACGGATTCCATTGTGTGATACACTTTCTTGTAGGGAACTAGATGCTCTACGAAAATGACTGATACGATATTTCGATAAAACCGCTCGTTCAAAAGTTATTCAAACTTTTTCTTCAAAAATACCTCTATATTAATTATATTGAGGTATTTTGGAGAGAAAAATTCAAATAAGTGGTTTTATCGAGATATCGTATTGAATATTTTCGTAGAGTATCTAGTTTCCTACACCAAAATGTATCATACAGTGGAATCAGTCTATTGGTCCGTGAACAAAAATTTTTTCATTGAAAAAAGAATTTTTTTCCTGCCATCAGCGGCGAAAATAGAAACTATCGATGAGCGACCTCTAAATATTTATATTCAAAGCTAATATTTCCACAGACGGCTTTTGTCTATGCCCTGAAGATGATTAGAAGGCGGGTTGTGTGAAAACAAGTAAAGTCGATTTTTTTAAATAATTTTTTTCTTCAAAAATACCTCAATATTAGCATCGAATCGAATAACTTTTGAAGCGGCCGTTTCATCGAAATATCGTCGGGGACATATTTGTAGAGTATCTGATTGCCTATACGAAAATATATCACACAAAGAAATCCGCCTATTGGTTTGTGTTCTAGGAATTTTTTATTGAAAAAAGAAATTTTTCCCCTGCTAATAGTGGGCAAAATAGAAATAATTGATGAGCGACCTCTAGATGTTATTATTTGGAGCTGATATTTTCACAACGGTCTTTTTTCGATACCCTGAAGATAATTAGGGGGGGGTTTCGTGAAAACAAAAAAAGTCGATTTTTTTGAATCAGTCTAATATATATATATATATATATATATATATATATATATATATATCTATATATATATATTACTTTATCATGACTGTTGTAAGGATAACAAACGAGAGAATTTCAGAGAAAATTGAAGAAAGGAAAATTCTCGGCTAAAAGGTGGTACTACGAAGTTTCTGATGGTAGTCAATCCGAAGAGACAACGGAATTGGAAGATGATTCATCGAAAAATGTACCCGATGCGCGACCCGTTCGCACTGAATTGAATCAAATAATTATAGATACAGAAAAATATTATGCGATACAAATTCATATATATATATATATATATATATATATATATATATATATATATATATATATATATCCGCTCTATAGCGTTCTACGCCTTGCGGTGCCTAATCTCCATTTGTCTCGGTCCTCCCAGTCCCCTGGTCTGAGATTTCTCGTTGACATTGCCTTGTTGATTCCTTTTATCCAAGTCATTTTCGGTCTTCCTCGTTTTCGATGTTCTAGTGGGTTCCAATTCATTATCTGCTTTGGTATCCGATGTTCACTCATCCTCTGCACATGGCCATACCAGCTTAGTTGTTTTTCCTGCATATGGTCCAGTATGGTCTTCTCAACGTTCATTATTTCTCTTATCGTTATATTTATGATATGCTGGAGTTTTGATATTCTTGCTGAACGCCGCCAAAAATCCATTTCTAGGGATAATAATCTTTGCTCCATTCTTGATGTCAGCTGCCATGTTTCACATCCATATAAAACAACGCTTTTGAAGATCATGTTGAAAATTTGATGTTTTTTTTCTCTAGAAAACCATAGTACGGAGTTCAGTGCTCCAATGATCTTTTTTCCCTTTATTATTCGTTCTTCTATTTCTGGTTCTGTTCGTCCGCTTCTTGTAATTTTTGTTCCCAAATATGTGTATTCTCCAGTGATCGGTATTTGTCTTCCGTCTTCCAGTTGTTAATCTCCGAATTCTGATCCGACGCATATGTACTTGGTTTTCTGCATATTAACCTTTAATCCCCATTTTTCATACTCTGATATCAGACGACGAGTCATAAAATCCAAATCATCTTTGTCCTGAGAAATTACCACCTGGTCATCTGCGAAATGTAGTGTGTACAAAGTTGAATGATCACTAAAGGTACGCATTTTAAGAATCCGTTTGCTTCCGTATATAAAACGGATCCGTTCAGTTAAATAATGAAAGCCTATAATTGAATCAATGTGCATTGTAAACAAACGGAATTTAATGAACACGTTGATTAAAATCGGGTGGTGAATCGAACGGTACCGATTTCATTTCGTATCAGTTTTTTTACAATGCACATTGATCAAATCATTATTTAACTGAACGGATCCGTTTTATATACGGAAGCAAACGGATTCTTAAAATGCGTAGCTTTAGTTGAATACCCATTTCCTTACACGATCTCCTCCGTTGTCTTAATGCTTCGTCTAAATAGATTTTGAATAATGTTGGCGATAGGCTGCAACCTTGTCGCAGACCCTTTGTGACGTTGAAGCTAGAGGAGAACTGGTTGTTGATTTTGATTTTTGATGAGGAGTTTTCATAGAGTTTTTGTACTGCTCGAATTAGAGTTAGGTTTATAGAAGTCTTTTCGAGCACTTGCCACAGTTTACTGATAGGGATATTGTCGTAGGCTTTTGTTAAGTCCACGAACAGTAAATGGGTGTCTCTACCAGTTGCCATTTTTTTTTTCAGTCAACTGGTTCAGTGTAAAAATATGGTCTATACATGACCGTCCTGCCCTGAACCCAGTGTTACGGTTAATATTTAAATCCAAAGAATAAGTAAAATTCAATTTCAGTATGAGGAGAAGTGAGATAGATGCGGAGATAGCGGGAAAGAAAGAGACGAGATGACGATATATTCGGAAAATGTGTATCGGTTCATATCGGAGTTAAAACACATGATAGGTATTATTTTTCAGTTGAGATTAATGCGTAGGCGAATGAAGAAGGGCGATTCGTATCAAAATTATTGTTTTATTGAATTCTGCGAATTGTTATCCAAGATTTTGGGATTTAACATTTACCTGCGAGGTGCTCAGAAAATTATTATCGGGGCTGGTAATAATTATCCGGAATCCGGGATAAGAGCAAGAGAAGCATTAACATCACAAAAAAGCCAAACAACAACCGAGGTCAGTATTTTGAGTAACAAAAATCACGAACCGTTTCTAAATACTTTTTAAAATGAATAGGCTTCACGTCAAGGGAACTATTCACCCCGTTGACTCCGATCTTCTACTTCTACCAAATATCATCTCTCCAATTTGAAATCAATTTCTCCAGGAGGTTAAGACGACTCACGGCAGCATTTCATCTCATCAGGCTGAGTACTATTATTATATAACCAATTTCAAGTTCAATGTTGAGAAATGTGCTAATTTAATTATAATTATTGTTTCTATTGTACAAAAATCTGAGTTCGAACTCCGTAGGCCTTTTCACATTTCGTTGTGATTATAATAATAATAGAATTTGAATAATTATAAGGGAAGACACCCAATTGCAATTGCGTCCAGAAATATTTCTTTTACCTAGCCACTCAAGATCTGAATCCACCCCAACCCTTCTGGGCTGGGCAAGTGTTCTCCTTAACGAGAAAGGAGGGCACTATAAACTTTTGTAAGTATTCTGATATTCCAACGAAGGAATGCTACAAAATGGCGCCCAACTTCTTGAGTGGTTAGAAGATATTCCAATCAATTTCAATTAAAGACAGTCATTGTTAGTGAATAGTTATTAAAATTCATTTGAGGAGATATACAGGGTCTTTCACGAGGAACCTCACCCATATTTATACGGGAAACTACTGAACGTATTTTCCTGAAATTCAGCACTTATAAGTATTTCACGATGCTGATGAAATCTAAAATATTTTCAAGGCATGAGCACCTCCGGTTTTTCCGGAAATGACGTCAACTTCCGTTTTTCAAATTAGAACACCATTTTTTTATTGCAGAAATAGATTCCTTAGAAAATTTTAAGTTATTTTGATGTAACATTTTTCAGTTTTGGTTGGAAAATTCTCTCTGAGCGGGAAAATTCGAAAAAAAAATCGAAAATAGAGCTCCGCTGAAACAAGAATAACTTCGAGGTTTTTTGATGGAAAATTTTCATTTTTGGGATTTTTCAAGATGTAAGATTGATGTATCCACTTTAAAAATCGAAATCGCGATTCATGATACAGGGGGTGAAAAAATCGCTTTGAAAGTTAGGGATGACAAAATCGTGAAAAATCAATTTTTTCAAATTAGAACCCCATTTTTTTATGGCAGATATTGAATCTACGTTAAAAAATAATGTGAGTGTATGCATCACACCCTTGCCCTAAAATGGATATTTTCTGAGTTATTCACAAAAAACTGTTTTTCGTCTTGAATTTTCAGCTATTTCTTTTCCCTTCACGCCAAAAAGATGAAATTTTCAGGAGATAGATATTCTGACATATTGACTCAAATAATTGAGCCGCTAGTACAGAACCATAATGACTTATGGTATCAACAAGATGGCGCGGCTCCACACAATTCACTCAATGTGTCAAATATCCTCTACAGGCTATTTGAAGATCGATGGTTGGCGATCAATGGTCCACATCTTTGGCGACCACGTTCTCCCGATTTAACTCCTTTAGACTATTATGTTTGGGGTAGGATAAAAAATATTGTCTACTCAACTCCCCTGACTGATAAAGAGGACTACATAGAACGAGTCAGAAATGCGTTCAGGTTTGTTTAGATTTCTAGATTCATAGTTTTGAAACTCAATTTGGTTTTTAAACACTTTTGCAGATCTCCCGATGAAATAAGAAGAGCAACGCACGAAGCATTCCTGAGACGTATAAATAAATGTCTAGAAATTAACAGCCAAAACTTTGAGCATCTTCTCTAGTTATATCTGCGAGAGTTTGCCATGGTTCTCCTAATAGTAACTTGACTTCGGTTTCAAGAAGGGGTGAAAAATCTACAGCATGGTTCAAATAACAGTTCCTGAAAATTTCATCTTTTTGGCGTGAAGGGAAAAGAAATAGCTGAAAATTCAAGACGAAAAACAGTTTTTTGTGAATAACTCAGAAAATATCCATTTTAGGGCAAGGGTGTGATGCATACACTCACATTATTTTTTAACGTAGATTCAATATCTGCCATAAAAAAATGGGGTTCTAATTTGAAAAAATTGATTTTTCACGATTTTGTCATCCCTAACTTTGAAAGCGATTTTTTCACCCCCTGTATCATGAATCGCGATTTCGATTTTTAAAGTGGATACATCAATCTTACATCTTGAAAAATCCCAAAAATGAAAATTTTCCATCAAAAAACCTCGAAGTTATTCTTGTTTCAGCGGAGCTCTATTTTCGATTTTTTTTTCGAATTTTCCCGCTCAGAGAGAATTTTCCAACCAAAACTGAAAAATGTTATATCAAAATAACTTAAAATTTTCTAAGGAATCTATTTCTGCAATGAAAAAATGGTGTTCTAATTTGAAAAACGGAAGTTGACGTCATTTCCGGAAAAACCGGAGGTGCTCATGCCTTGAAAATATTTTAGATTTCATCAGCATCGTGAAATACTTATAAGTGCTGAATTTCATGAAAATACGTTCAGTAGTTTCCCGTATAAATATGGGTGAGGTTCCTCGTGAAAGACCCTGTATAGGACGCTTGATTATTCGAAAGAAATTTTCATTTACTTCAGTCATTCTGTTCGTCAAATATTTCAGGCTTGTAATTTAGAAAAAGTAGAGAACATATGTTACACTGATAAAACTTTGTTTACCAGGGCGGCGTTCGGAATCAACGTCGGATAAAGTGCGTGTGTCGAACGCTGGGCGCACTCAGTTGTTTGAAATGTTGCCGATCGTTTTCGAACGACGTCGGGTGTTATCTTCCCTCTCTTTCTTACTGCAACGTGAGGTTAATTCAATATTTTTCAAATGATATATCAAGAGTATGAAGATATCTTATTTAATTCAATTTTCTATCAGTGAATACTAAAAGTGGCTATTTTATTTAAATTTCTAGAATGAATGCAGAAGTAGCTGGTTGATATTCGCAGGAAATAAATAAGATTGAGGGTTTTTATTTACACCACTTTGAAAAAAGGTAGATGACTCTCATTCTTTAGATTTTCCTCCTCTGGAAGCTACAAATGTATTTTGTATTGAAAAGTATCAGTGGATTTCACACCAATAAGTAAATGAAAGTCTTCTAGAGTGCTTGACAGCCTGTAAATAAATAAAATTTTTGGAGCAAAATATTCAATTGAAGGAAATGTAAGTAAACGTAATACATAACTGTAATATATGTGATAAATAGACTTTCTATTTTTTTGAGGTGGAGCATTCACAAATTAAATAAGATACAGCATTGCTGATGAAGCTAAAAGTATCAACTGTGGCCATTGAACTGGCCTGGCCGATCTTGGGGAAGTATGCAGTCTTGTTCATGCTATTTTGTTTGTAGCCAAATTTGTTGTAAAATCCAGGATGAGCAATTGTCCTGATATTCATTTATTGAGGAATGCACCCAAAATCAGTAAGGTAAGTGGTATTTATATTGGATGTAGATATTATCAGTAATAAAAATTATTTTAGGTTGATGCATGCCAGTTACAGAAATTAATTTTGGTAAAACAGTCTGTGGAGCAAGACCAGGCCTGATGAAGAAGCAGCTATCCTCAGAAGAGAAAATAATAATAATGCATGAATCGTAGTGGAAACTGCAATATGTCGTATGTCCAACATTCCAAGTTTTCAGGAGAGACAGCAAATTTTTCCAATACGCTTGATATTCATTTCACCTCTGAATGATAATACCATAGTTTTTCAAAAATTTATTGAGTCATGATTCTTGTTGACATTATGACTTTTTGTATACAAATTTTTTCTGTTTTCATCAATTAAGACTTTTTCTGAGTTGTTTTGAAAATGAATGATTCAATTACATAACACCTATTGCATGTTGTGTAGATTAGCAAGTTGGCCAGAGTGGTGCAATAAAATAATGATTAATGAATTGGTTGAGGCTTTCGCGGCCATCGTTCAATGTGACATGTGCTTTCGAGCATTTAGGCCATCGTCGTAGATTAGTTCTCGACGTTTCGCCAGTTCGAGTGTCTGGCATCTTCAGGAGTTATATTTCAGGAGATGAGGAGATGTTTTCACTGGACTGAACTCAGGCAGTTCAGTCCAGTGAGAACATCTCCTGAAATATAACTCCTGAAGATGCCAGACACTCGAACTGGCGAAACGTCGAGAACTAATCGACGACGACGGCCTAAATGCTCGAAAGCACATGTCACATCAAAATAATGATTGATTTTTTTTGAGATACCACCTACTGCGGTTTCCATCACGATATATTATGACTTAGTATTTATTAAATGTTCTTCAAAAGATACACTGTTTTATTTAAGAGCTTTATTCACTGTAAAAAAATAGGGTAAAAATATGAAATCCATTCATGATTCTAATGTTTAGTGATTCTATCATGTCTTGCATATTTCTCAGCTTCAGGAGAACTTCTATTTCCTGGATTATTTGTCGACTGGGCACCCAATCAGAGTTATCAATATTTTCTTGATAGCCGTCAAATAAACCAGATTTTTAAATAATCAGAAAAATAATTAAGAAATAATGAAGTGGTCCAAGCAAACTCCTTATCTCTAGACTGTTTGTTGTTCTAAAATAATGAAGTAAGCTAGAATTAAGCCTTTATCTAATGATAAATAAATGAACTTGAGTGCTTTCATAAAATAATGAATATAATGGTCACCATATCATTTTTCAATGATATTTACGTTTTCATACCTCGCTCCACTCCTCTATAACAGCCTTCCAGAACACTTGAGAAACATTCGGTTGCATTCCAACTTCAGTAACAGATAAGAAATTGGATAGAACGCCAGCACTGGAACTTCTGGATTGGTATCTGGAATAGAAATAATTTTATTTGATAATAATTTTTAACTTGTTTTTGAAAATACTTACTTGCTTTCTCTAAATACTTACCTTCAACACTGAATTTGGATTTGTAACAGATGAATAATAAACTCACCACTATATGTATTCATCAATGTATATAAAAATATTTTTTTACCACAGACAAGCTCTTGGCACTTTTTCTTCTGTATTGATAATGGTAAATATACATAATTCATTTTTAATAAACCTTGAATATTTTGGAGGTGTACTTCATTTTCCTTGTGAATAAATTATTCCATTGAGTATATATCCTAGACTATCACGTGTGTAAAATTTGAAATAACACTCATCTTGAAAAATAAAAATAATAAACTACCTTAAGAAACTAAATACTAGAAATTCCTCCGTAAAACAAACTTTTAAAATTCGAATGCGTAAATAAGCGATATCTGCGCAGGACGAGTAATTGTTACCTACCTATTTTCTTGGTTGCAAAGTTGTACATCCGGACGAACGTCCCAAGTGATTCCGAACGGGGGTAAAATTTACCCGACGTCGATTCCGAACGGCTTGGGCTGGCTTGGGCGCACACCGGACAACGTCCGACGTTGATTCCGAACGCCGCCCAGCACAAATTCACATAAATTCAATAACATAATAGGTACTATTGTATGTATTCTCATCATGGCTTACTCAAACATTTGGAAAAACGAGATAAACCGATTAAATCAGGAAGAACTAAATTACGAATTAGAAAGTAGAGGACTTAAACCTGGTACAGTTGAAGCTAATAGGAAATCTTTTAGAAATGTTTTGAAATTAGAAGCTAGGGGTGAATGGTCCACCATTTCTTATCCTATCAAATTTGAAGATGATATTGCACGTGTTTTACTTAATAATGAGGAATTAGTAAAACTTATATCCGATTTCAACAGAGATTTGAAATCATCAAAATTTTCTCGAATATCAGCATTAGTTACGCATAATGGACGAAGAATTCAAAATAGTGACCCCGGTTCAGTGAGTTCTCAGATTTCCGCGAAAAATGAAGCATTATTGCAATTGACTTGAAGTCCGATGTCGAAAAATTGCTCCGAAAATTCAACCGTTCATCTACTGATACATCTATTGATATATTAAACCCAATAAATAACTCGTCATCTCAGGGATCATCAGATAGTGATTCAGAACACGAAAATGTTTTTCAGTCGACTCCTGTCAAAACATCTCTGTTAAACGCATTCAAATCGACACCGGTTGTTAAGTGGAATCTTAAATTTTCTGGCGAACAAGACATGTCCTTGAGTGCTTTCTTAGAGCGCGTTGACGAACTCAGTAAAGCCCGAAATGTCGATCAGGACGAACTATTCAGATCTGCCTATGACCTTTTCTCCGGAAAAGCTCTTACTTGGTTTAGAGCAAATATTAAGCTAGCAGTGGATTGGCCATCACTAGTAAAATTACTCCGGGAAGAATTTCAACCTGCAGATTACGATGAAAAATTATACGAAGAAATTAAAGCTCGCACACAAGGCCCTAACGAAACCATCGGAATTTATTTAGCTATTATGGATAGTTTTTTCAGTAGGCTTTCCGTTACAATTTCAGAAAATCGACAATTAAAGATCTTGCTAAGCAATATTTCTCCTTTTTATCAGACACATTTAGGACTTACCGAAATAAAATCAAAGTCCGAACTTCTACGATTGTGTAGATTATTAGAAACAAAAAGAACACAATTAGAAAAGTTCGAACATCCGCCTTCTCCTAGTAGTTCAAATCTTTTAGAACCTGATCTAGCTTACGTGCAACCATGTTCAAGCACCAGTGTATCAAACAATAATTCAAGTTGTGATATAGTCTGCTTTAATTGTAATCAACAAGGTCATAAAAAATTACAATGTCCGAAACTCAAACGTCGGAATTTAAAATGTTTCAAGTGCGGAAGAGAAAACTTCACTGTCAGATCATGTCCCAATTGTAACAAAGGATTTCAAAAAAACTTCTAAACGGGTTGTTTACCCGAGGTGCAACCGTCAATAATAAAAATTCCTCGGAAACGAAAAATTGTGACGATTTAAACAATAACTTGAAAATTCGTTTAGATTTCATTCTAGCTCATGTTATGGACGATGAAAGACCGTATCTCACAGTAAATATATTAGGAAAAGAAATTAAAGGTCTGTTAGACTCCGGCGCGTCGAAAACTATCGTTGGCAAAGAAGGGTGGGACATTCTGAAGTCTATGAATCTGCAAGCGAAATCTTACAATTGCAAAAGCGTTAAGGTTGCAAATGGCGAGCAATGCGAAATTGTCGGTATTGTTTGTATTACTTTCAATCTCAGAGGAAATATTAAACTTATAGACGTCCTCATAGTTCCTTCATTACCTCATGTTCTGATACTCGGATCCGATTTTTGGAAAGCATTCGGAATCGTTCCAGATTTACGTCACGGAGAATGGACGTTCTCTAGAAATTTAGACGAAATTGCCAATATATCAGAGTGCAGTGAATTGACTCCACTTGAGTATTCCAAATTGAACTCCTTACTAAAAGAAATGTTTGAAACTATGCCTGATCACATCGGATGTACCGATGTTATCGAACATAAAATAATCACCAATTCAGAACCAATAAAACAGAGACATTATCCCATTTCACCTGCAATGCAGAAACAAATTTATATCGAACTCAAAAAAATGCTTGATGAAGATATCATCGAACCTTCATCGTCACCTTGGTCTTCCCCAATTGTACTCGTGAAGAAAAAAGATAACACCTATAGATTCTGCGTAGATTACCGTCAGGTTAATAAAGTAACAGTTCGCTATGCATATCCCTTACCTTTCGTCAGTAGTATTTTAGATAAATTGAGAAACGCTAAGTTCATTTCTTCACTAGATATAAAATCTGCATTTTGGCAGATAAAAGTTGCTGAAGAGTCACGTCCAGTTACCGCATTCGTAGTTCCCAACAGAGGGTTATATCAGTTCAAAAGAGTTCCTTTCGGTCTACACAATTCTGGTGCAACGTGGCAACGAACGATAGACAAAGTCCTAGGTCACGATTTAGAACCATTCGTATTCGTTTATTTAGACGATATCATTATTGTAACGGAATCGTTCGAAAAACATCTTAAAATAATAAAAGAAGTTTTGAAAAGATTGAAAGCAGCAAATTTAACAGTCAGTAAGGAAAAATGTAAATTCTGTAGACCGCAATTGAAATATCTAGGATACATTGTAAATAAACAAGGATTGCATGTCGACCCGGAAAAAGTCGGAGCCATTTTAAATCTGCCTGCGCCCAAAAATGTCCGAGAGACTAGAAGAGTTATTGGTATGGCATCATGGTACCGCCGTTTTGTACCAGATTTCAGCTCGGTTATAGCACCCATAACGTCCTTATTGAAAAAAAAAGGTCAGCAAACGAAATTCGAGTGGACCGCAGAATGCGAAGTAGCTTTCAAAAAAATTAAAGAACTGTTGGTCTCAGCGCCCGTACTTTCTTGCCCCGATTACAAAAGAAATTTTATTGTTTCAACCGATGCTTCTCATTACGGACTAGGAGCAACTTTGTCACAAGTATTTGATGATGGCGAACACGTCATAAGTTACATTAGCAGATCATTATCGCGGAATGAAAGAAACTACTCCACAACCGAAAAGGAATGCTTAGGTGTCCTCTTCGCGATTGAAAAATTTCGTCCTTACATAGAGGGTACACATTTCACTGTTTACACGGATCACTACTCATTGAAATGGTTGAACGAAATAAAAAATGCTACAGGTCGTTTGGCTAGATGGAGCTTAAAACTACAACAGTACGATTTTTCTATTTTGCATCGTCCCGGAAAGGAAAATGTTATACCAGATATTTTGTCTAGAACAGTACCACAGATAGATGAAATTGATGTAGATATTAACTCTAAAAACGCGGAAATATTTAAGGACTACATTGATCCTTGGTACGATGAATTAAGGAACAAGATACAGAAAAACCCACTTTATTACCCTGCATGGAGAGTTGATGATAATATTATATACTATAAAACGAAAACCAAGTTTCCTGTTTTAGCCGATTCAGATTATATGTGGAAGACTGTGGTTCCAAAAAGTCATCGCAATATAATAATCAAAAATAATCATGACAGTATTACAAGCGGCCATTCAGGCATTTACAAAACATTCCACCGGATTGCAAATCGATTTTATTGGCCTAAAATGAAATCAGATATAATCCGCTATATAAATCATTGTCACAAATGTCTCGCGTTCAAATCTGAACAAAAACTGCCTTTAGGACAAATGTCGAGTCGTCTGAACATTACGAAACCTTGGGAATTAATTACTGTAGATTTAGTTGGTCCACTTCCGAAATCATCTAAGGGTTTCATTTATATTTTCTCCGTTTGCGATTAATTTAGCAAATTTGTTTTCTTTTTTCCACTCAGAACAGCCACTGCTTCGAACATTTGTAAATTATTAGAAGATAATGTCTTCATGCTTGTTGGAGTCCCGAAATATATAGTAACCGATAATGGCCCACAATTCAGATCTGCAATTTTCAAAAATTTGGCGAAACAATACGGAGTAGAAATTAAATATACCGCCTTATATCACCCACAATCTAATGCCGTAGAACGTGTTCATAGAGTCCTTAACACTATGCTTGGTTGTTATGCAGATGGCAATCAGAGAAATTGGGATATAAATCTTCAAAAAGTAGCTTGCGCAATTCGATCGGCTAAACATGAAGCCACACAAATGTCCCCGTATTTTATAAATTTCGGACGAGAAATGAATCTAACCGGCGAAGGTTCGGGTTGTGCGCAAATTTTGGATACGGATATAAAGGTTACGATGGACGGATCACATCAAGAAGACAGAGCTGAAGAGTTAAAATCAGTTTTTCAAGAGGTCAGGAAAAACCTTAATCAAGCTTCCATTAGAGCTTCCCAAACGTATAATCTTAGACACCGCAATGAACAGTTTAACGTAGGTCAGAAAGTTTGGCGAAAAAATTTCATTTTGTCTGACGCATCTAAATATATTTCAAAGAAATTATGTCCAAAGTTTATAGGTCCACTTACTGTACACAAAAAGGTTTCACCTTGGACTTACACACTGAAGGACGAAAAAGGAAAAATTTGCGGCACTTATAATATGAAAGACTTGAAAAGTCACCCTCCTGAATAACGTTCAAAAATAGTATAGTCCAATTCCAATCATTGCATTTGTTTGTGTCTATCCAAGATCTTCAATTAGTAGTTAGAACAAAAAAAAAAAACTTTGCAATTGGGATGATCAGCTCTGAAAAAAAAATGATTCTCATTTTTTTTTGGAAAGAAGGGATGGTATGTTACGGTTAATATTTAAATCCAAAGAATAAGTAAAATTCAATTTCAGTATGAGGAGAAGTGAGATAGATGCGGAGATAGCGGGAAAGAAAGAGACGAGATGACGATATATTCGGAAAATGTGTATCGGTTCATATCGGAGTTAAAACACATGATAGGTATTATTTTTCAGTTGAGATTAATGCGTAGGCGAATGAAGAAGGGCGATTCGTATCAAAATTATTGTTTTATTGAATTCTGCGAATTGTTATCCAAGATTTTGGGATTTAACATTTACCTGCGAGGTGCTCAGAAAATTATTATCGGGACTGGTAATAATTATCCGGAATCCGGGATAAGAGCAAGAGAAGCATTAACATCACAAAAAAGCCAAACAACAACCGAGGTCAGTATTTTGAGTAACAAAAATCACGAACCGTTTCTAAATACTTTTTAAAATGAATAGGCTTTACGTCAAGGGAACTATTCACCCCGTTGACTCCGATCTTCTACTTCTACCAAATATCGTCTCTCCAATTTGAAATCAATTTCTCCAGGAGGTTAAGACGACTCACGGCAGCATTTCATCTCATCAGGCTGAGTACTATTATTATATAACCAATTTCAAGTTCAATGTTGAGAAATGTGCTAATTTAATTATAATTATTGTTTCTATTGTACAAAAATCTGAGTTCGAACTCCGTAGGCCTTTTCACATTTCGTTGTGATTATAATAATAATAGAATTTGAATAATTATAAGGGAAGACACCCAATTGCAATTGCGTCCAGAAATATTTCTTTTACCTAGCCACTCAAGATCCGAATCCACCCCAACCCTTCTTGGCTGGGCAAGTGTTCTCCTTAACGAGAAAAGAGGGCACTATAAACTTTTGTAAGTATTCTGATATTCCAACGAAGGAATGCTACACCAGCCTGCTGTTCTAATTCATATGGTTGATATTCTTTTTCGATTAGACCTTTCAAAATCTTGCCATATAACCTGCTGAAGACACTTGTCACTGATATACATCGATAGTTATGGCAGTCAGTCTTACTGCCCTTTTTATGTATTGGAGTAATCCATGCTTCTTTCCATTCATCTGGTACATTTTGTCCGTTCAGGTATTTAGTAAACAAAACACCAAGCATATGCCATAATTTCCTGGTTCCATTTTTCATTAGCTCTGCTGGGATATCCCCAGGTCCAGAAGCTCGTTTGTTTTTCATGGTTTTAAGGGCATTCTTCACTTGTTCTTCAGTGATTTCTTCTTCTATATCTTGAACCTCACAAATTCATACAAGGTTAAATTTTTAAAGCGGGATCTTAAAAATTTTGTATGGCCTAGAAATGAGGACATTCAGAATGTGAAAGAATTTTTTTCCTATAACAATTGAAGGAACGGATCCGTTCAAAATACCACGTTGTGTTCTCAATGATATTGAAAGATATTTCACTAATTTTAAAAAATCGGTCTACTTTGTTAGAGATTTTATTACTTCAGCATATTGCTCTTCAGTTTATTTTGAAAAGGAGATTTCATTTCATTAATTTTATTTTCCTAATAACCTTTATAGCCTCGTTGATATCGTTGATAGGTTTGTTCATTTTTTTTCATAATATGTATATATATATATATATATATATTTTACAGTTATAGATATCAATGTGATCGAATGAGTTCCTAACTTAATAATTTATTTTGTTATTTTATGTTTGAATGTTGGTTTTTATACAAAGTTTTTTTCCTAATAAATTTCGTTATTTTTACATTTGAAATTCTATTGTTTTCAAATATGCTTCCATTAAAGGCAGTATACAGCACTCCCATATTTGGTTTTCTACTCGAAACACTGAAGCTATTTCTGATGTTCAGTTGGGAAACCTCCTCCTATAGTGCTATAGGTGTTCCAGACACATAAATATCTACTCACTTATATAAAATATAAGTATAATTGGTAATATTGAATTATACCGAGAAATATACCTCAACTGAAGTTCAACTGAAACTTCTGAGGAAGAAGCTCAGGTACAAGAGTTGTAGTGCAATTCACCATCACATCACTGAAGAAAAATTTCAAGTGGTAGAAAAATGTTATTTTTTTGGTCTTTTTCTGAATGGGACCGTCTCATTCGACGAAAATAGATCTTATCAGCATGTGAAATATATAGAGCATTCCAGAGAGAATTTATATATGAAGGAAAGGTATTTATTTGGTTTTTCATGAATGTGATATTTTCAATAATTGATATTCAAAAACTGTTTTTCTAGAAATTTATATATAATATTCTATGTCGATAGACGCTTATACTTTATTTAGTTATTGTTATGACAGATAAATATTCTTTTCAATCAATGGTTGTATGAATTCTCGTATACCATTGTTATTTTGTTTTCATGTTCTTAATAAACGTATCAAATAACGCATATTTTCATGAAGGTACTTCATAAAATATTTTTTCACGAAACTGCGAAGAGAATTCTACTTTTTCATCTTGAGAATAGTTGTTTAAATAATATAAATGTGAAGAAAATTAAGGGGCAATGAGGGGGAATGAGAAGACAATGAGAGAGAGGAAATGAAAGGCAATGAGATGAAATTAGGGGAATTGAAAAGAAATGAAGGGGCAAGTAGGAGTAATGAAGTCAATTTTTAGGGAAATAAGAGGAATTTTTTCTCGAAAGGGCAATTTAGTATACAAATTTCGGTCAGTGGGAGACCCCTCGATTGAATGTATTCGTGAGGAATTAAATGGAATTGTGGTGAATTGAATGGAATTGAGGTGAATTGAATGGAATTGAGGTGAACTTAATGGAACTCAGGTGAATTTAATGGAATTGAGGTGAATTTAATGAAATTAAATGGAAAATTTTAATTTTAGTGTACAAAATATGGCCAGTGAAAGACCTCTCGGCCAATCAGCATCGCGCACGTAGACGCGCCACCTTTTCCCGCCATAAACCGGCGTGCAGTTGACGCTTTCGGTTCGAATACGTCAGTGTCAGAAATTCAGCGTTCGAGGTATAACCTTAGACCGAGAATCCTCTGAAGATGCCTACCGAACTTGTAGGCGAAACATTAGGTGAAATTATTCCTAATGGACCATGGCTAATAAGCCCGGAAGACTCTTTCAATATCAGTATATCCGGTCGTGAAAGCCTCAAATTAATTGAGAAAATTTTTTTTCTTTACGGAGGTCACACCAAAAACATAGATGAATTCAAAATAGGAATCATCGAAATGAATACTATTTTCAATTTCTAGAAGCACAGATCTTCAAACATGAAGTTGAAGAAATAATATCAGATTTTGTTACTGAGATGAGAGATATACCGGTTTCAGCCTCATTGGGCATCATCAGTATCCCATACAACTCAGAGGCAAAATCTTCATGAAGAACTTCGATATTTGAAGCAAATCACGGAGCAATTACATCCAATTGCGTCAAAAAGAAGTTCCACATTTCTAATCACATGCTAAAGAGAACTCTTTACATCCTCTTTCACTCAATGAGATTTTAGAAGTGGCCCTGAATCAGGGCCCTCATTCAAGTTTTTCGAGTGATGGAAACGCCGAATTCTTCTGACGACCGTGTGGAGCCAGGTATCTATTGAAATATTTTCTGGGAGGATTTTGCATATTCCGGGAAATTTTATTTGAGTTTTCTCTCCTAGTCTCTGAAACAAGAAACAATTGTAATTTTTTTTCAAATAATAAAAGAAAGGCTCCTTTCTGCGTAGAATTTGAGCATCATTTTGTCAGGGACAAAAACTATACAACAAAAAGTTGTTGCTTAACAATGAACAAAAAGAATACTCTTTGAACTCTGAAGCGCAACGTTTCGGAGTCTGAATTAGACTCCTTCGTCAGACAATTTCTATTTTTCATTCAACTGCGACATTGATTTTTTGAGTAATTCGTGATTATCTTAGATGTGGAAAAAGAAGTTAACACCAGCATCGGTTATTATTTTACAATTTTCAAATCAAAATATTACGAAAATGGTACCGAGCATCAAGTTTCATCAAGAGTATCTTTCTGGTGTGAAATTAAGTGATGTTTCAGTTCGCTTGAAATTTTGCTCAATAAATCTCATATTGAGAAAGTTATTTCCAATTTTAGTGGTCCTTCCATAGTATTCCTTCAATTAAATGATGATAATATTGGTCGGAGGATTGGAGAAAACATTCAGAAGAACATCTAGTCTCAAGTCATGAAATGAAAAAAAAAATTACCTAGCATTCACCAGTGTTCCTATAGATAGTTTGTAGATCATAATAAGATCGCGATAAAAAGATTGCGATCTAAAAATTATGAACTAGAGGAGTGTCGTTGATTTCTAGGTAAATTTTTTTTCATTTTATTATTGTCTACTATTTGTGTATTCATTGTTGCCGAATGTTTCCTGTTGGTTGTGGAGCTTGAAAAAGCAACAAAAAGAGGGCAAAACGTCGTTCAAGGAGAAACTAGATAACGTCCTGAACTATTCACTTCAATCCCACTACCAATATTTTTATTGTTATTTTCAATCCTAGTTGGTACGTACCATGTACCTAGCGCCCTCTATGAGAGTCAGACACAAAAAAAAATTAACTGGATGTTTCAGCTCTCAAAACATATTCGCATGAAATGTCATTACAATGTTGGCAATAGGTTCGACAAAAACTCAAAAAATGTGTGTAGTTTTTTCTTGTTTGAAGCCCGATCTAGTTTCTTCGAAATGATAAGATACCGGGAATCGGATCAAAAATATCTTTATTCGTTGTCGAGTTTTGTTACATCGAATATGTGACATATCAACAATGGGAAGACGATGAGTCGATTTCCATTATAAAATAGACACTAAATCTAAATCTCTAACTAATAGGATAGTAATTCCCCATATAGGGTGTCTCGGTTCTTGACTGAAGTAAACAAACCAATGACATTTAATTTCATCTACAAATGAATTGAGAAATAATGAAATTAATTTCATTGAGAATATTTTCGAGTATATTAACATCCAATGAATTTCTATTAAAAACCCATTTCAAATTTACAGAGTATGATGATATTCGGGGACCAACAAGAAACCGTCAAGAATAAACAATTTCATTGAATTTAATTCCTCCTATTCATGGACCTTCAGGAAAAATTCAAAGAATTGTTTGATTGGAATAACACGAAATATCTTATGATGGAACCTGACAGTAATAAAAGAAAAATCAAGGAATGATTTGTTGAAAATGGAACTGATTTCAAGGAATTTTGAAATGAAGTTGCAATGTCAACATCCTAGAAATTGATATCAATCTATGGTCATCATGTATGCCAAATATCAATTGAGAAATCAAGAAATCATAAAAACCTGTAAAGCTCATGTTGAAAAATTATCTGAAGAGGGAGTCTGACATGAACTCCGAAACGTTACAAAGCGTGAGTTCCAAGTGTTGTCTCTATGAAGTTCTATCGTTTATCAAATACATTCAGAAATGTTCTTTGCTTCTTCCAATAGTACGTGGAAAATCGCTCAGGATATTTTTCCAATTATTGATTGTGGATATGTTTGAATTCTGTTAACGATTTTCTGGCTCTGAAAATTGGGTGCACCGAATAACGTCAGGACCTCGGTCAGGAACTCTCTTTTTAATTTTCGAAAGTGTTGAGCATTAAATTCTGCTTCTTAAAAGTATTACGACTTTATATTTTGAACAAATGTGGCAAATTTTCACACTCTTCGAAAAAACATTTTTTTACTATAAAACGTAAAATATCTTGCAACTACGAACTTTAAAACGAAATGTCATAAAATAAGAGTTTTAGACCATCATATTGTGGTAGAAACGTAACCCCTCCCCTCCAAACCACCATGTTGAATAGTGCAGTAGCTCATCCTACTGAGGATGCTGATCATTTCATCATAGCTGATTCTATTGAATTTGTTCAACAGTTTCATTGGTTTGTGGCTAATGTTGGGAGGACACTGAGCTTCTTACAATTTGTTCTAGCCTGTATGTGTACCAACATTTTTTTACTAGGCTCTGGCAAAGGCAAGCAAGACGATGTCTTCTCTCCATTGCACTGTTTCCCAGCAAACACGGCGATGCAAATGTAAATCTTATGCGGTGTACTGTTTACCTCCCCACGCGCTCGCATATGCATCCAAATGTCCTCCACATCAAGTACGCATTTCGGAACAATGAGTAGTTGAATATGCGATCGCAAAACTGGTCACAAATGATACTCCATTTCTTGTCACATTTGAGACGCTCATGCGAGTTGATTTTGAGACCACTTTTCTTTATTTCTTTTCGACGTCGCATAGGAATTTTGATGTGATACTAAAAGATATCTTCAAATAGGAAGCCATTTCTTATCGCATTTGAAACATCTTTTGTTATACTCATTGCGTTGACTAATGAGAGGTTTTTTATGATAAATATCAAACCATTTTTAATGCAGGTGAAATATTGTTATTCAATTTGGATTTTATTACTTTATATATGTGACGTTATTCGAAATTTTCAATTCCAATATTCATTTCGCCCAATAAGAAGATTTGCTCCCAATTACATTATTTTATTGACTGGCGGAGAGCAAATTTACCAATAATAAATTAACATATATTTCAGATTAAATCATTGACTGCAGGATAATGAAAAAATCTATTCGAACAAAAAAACTATAATGATTAATAACATTGAGATAGAATGAAATAAAAAACAAAAAATGGAAAAAAGTAAACAAAAAAAGATGCAAAAAAGGTTTGAGTATATACAATGTAGTAAGTTTTTTCATCTGTCCTTCTTTTCTCTGCCTGGCATGTCGCAGCCATTCCTTCACATATATTTCGAAGTCTTTTTCCGAAATGCCTGTATTCTTCCTCGCCACATCTGAAAAGAATGAAAGTATAAGTTAATATTTTTTTCTTTCAATATCAAGTTGAGTAATTTGAACAATTTCGTTCAACTATACAATTTATTGGTTCAACATATTTTAATTGATGAGAAGATAAAAATATAATTGCCAACGTTTTTAAATTTTATTCGTATTGGTGACTTAGGGTCGGTTTCACAAAACTTCGATTGTAGCGTTAAATTAATTGGAGCCACCGCGATTCGTTAAAACTTCAAAACGAGTGATTCGATTGGTTCGACTTTACGTAAGGTTGTTGAATGGTACAATCAAAGCTTTGTGAAACCCGCCGTAGGTCATTGAACAATTTCTGGACAACAAATTTACAAGAATTATTTGAATTACTGCAGAGGTTGTGTTTTACATTATAGCGACTACACCTCAAATCAATTAAAAAAAACTCAAAATCAAATACTCACTGAATAAAATCTTCATAACGGGTCTTTCAGCAATTTTATAATTTGACCTCTCGCCCGTCCATGAAGAAAGTTCGGCAGTTTCGTCGGTGAAAGTTGTTTTGAGGCATCTCACCACGAAATTTTTGCTGCCGTTACCCCCAACGGCCTCATAAGTTTTGTACTGAAAAATGTTGAATTTCGATAAGGTAAACATTAGTTTTAGAAATTATAAGACATAAAAAATCCAAATAAGATCAGATTTCAAAGCAGTTTAACTAATTAGTTGAAATCTAGGCTTTCCAATTATGGTGATATAAAAAAGATATAAATTACTAAGAAATCTATACCGATATCACATCATATTTAGAAAAATTAGACCAGTGGAGAATTCAAAGTATAATAACTTTCTCAAAAACTAAAATTTAAATTCATTCGAATGCTTCAATTGTGTTTTTGTGAATTTCGCATTGAATTTCTTACCAATCTATTCTTCAATGTTCAATCACTTCTCATAATTTCAATTTCAGATGATTGAAACCGATAATAAATTGAAATTATAAAAAAAATAAAGATATCCTGAAATGGTTCCTAGTGATAATTTTCACAAAAAGAGCTAAAATCGAGCAATTTGGGATACAATGTACATGTACAGCATTATTTCAGACAAGTAAACTGGAACTCAATTTTAAATATCTTCATAAGCAAATGAAATATAATATATTCAACGGCAAAAATCAAGACAATTCTCAGAAGAAACTTTTTTTTCTAAATCAAAAAGTTCTGCGCCAACACACACATAAAAACTTCATTATACGATAATTATATGTAGAATGAAATATCAAAATATTTAGTTTACAACAATAACTAAAAGAATTTACTTACCAATTAATGCACTCAAATTGCAGAAAACCAAAAAATTTGAATATCGGATCGAACGAACAGCGAACTTCTCGAATCG